>JANVCC010000219.1:165833-304545 GCA_025345505.1 Todiramphus chloris collaris
GGTGCGGGGTGCCCGGGCAGAGTCCCGCCGCTGTGCCTGCGGGGTGCGGGGTGCCCGGGCAGAGTCCCGCCGCCTGCCTTTGGGGTGCGGGGTGCCCGGGCAGAGTCCCGCCGCTGTGCCTGCGGGGTGCGGGGTGCCCGGGCAGAGTCCCGCCGCCTGCCTTTGGGGTGCGGGGTGCCCGGGCAGAGTCCCGCCGCTGTGCCTGCGGGGTGCGGGGTGCCCGGGCAGAGTCCCGCCGCCTGCCTTTGGGGTGCGGGGTGCCCGGGCAGAGTCCCGCCGCTGTGCCTGCGGGGTGCCCGGGCAGCGTCCGAATCGATGACTTTCTTTCCTGGATTTTCACTGGAAACGGGATGATTTTTCAGGCTCGTGTGTATGTTTGCAAGAACTGTCAAGTGTCCCGGCAAGCGCGCAGTGTAAACCCGTACCCCTTTCACACGCTGTTCGATCAGGAAGAGCTTGTTGTGCTCTGATGAATTTCTAAAGCTATTTTCTATTTACATAGAAAAGCCCTTTAATTTGCATCCCAGCCCTGCTGTGCTGCAGCCGCGGCTGCTCGGTACACCCAGCGGTACCGCTACTTGGCGGTGAATGTTTTTAACTATTTAAAGCAAAGAGCTTGCTGGGTTTGACTTTGTGCGTGTGCCGGCCCCGGTACGTCACTGATAGCGTTTATCTATCTATCTGATTTTAAGGTGTCCAGGATTGTGAAGGTTTTCTTTTTTTTACTGGATATTTAGGCTCATCAGCTTTGACAGTGCCTGTTAGTCGGTCAGACCTTGATTTAGTGACTAATCTCTTCTATTAGGGCAACCTTTGGGAAAAACAACTTTGGGTTACCTACAGCTGAGGTTTTAAACAGAAGAGCTGGTATTCCTGAAAATGTGTGTGGTTTTCCACACACATAAAGTATACTGCATCTTCCTACAAACTTTGACTTGCTTCTATAGGGGTTGCATGTCGTGAATACCTTCCATATTCCTGCCATCTCAGTCTGGGAAAGTGTTTTCATACTATGGCAGTGAGTGGCAATGGAGTACAGTCCCAAAGAGTAAGCAAAAAGACAGTGATTTATCAGGGAGGAGGAACGTGGAGCTGTAACTCTGTGTGTGGCTATGCAAGGACTGCTTTACAGAAGTAAAGTACAAGAGAGGATGGGAGAAAATTCACACAATGGACCCATAATCTTAGATATTTGCTGGAAAGCAGCTTTAAAAGAAGCTTTATAGTTGGAGTGTAGGTGGTACAGGCTGACACAAGTCAACGGCAGCTGATTTTGGCAACACTTGCTGTTACCTGGTAACTAACCTTCAACAGAGTTATTTTTGTAAATGACCAGTTAAAGTATTTTAAACAGAATTTGTTTTTTCCTGTCTTCAGCAGCTTTGGTAGCTAAGCAAATGGTACCTTTTTACCTCAACTCCTTCCCACAGCAACAGATTTTGAACATCAGAGTCCTTGGTGACTTCATTGTGGTTTCATACGTGTAAAGAACGTTATATGCTGCATGTAGTTCCTGTTTAGTCTCCTTTGTTTGACAGCTTGTGTTTGAAGGAGGCAACTGCCTGGAAATGACACCAATGAAAATTTAGACGTGAGCTAGGATTAAAATGTATGCTTAAATATCTCTGTTTAAATGGCCTCCTTGAGAGAAAATGAATGTTATGTGAATGGATTAATAAAGATATCCATCCATTCATGAAATCATAGAATGGGGGGGGGCTGGAAGGGACCTCTGGAGATCATCGAGTCCAACCCCCCTGCCAGAGCAGGGTCACCCAGGGCAGCCCACACAGGAACAGAGCCAGGGGGGGCTGGAAAGGCTTCAGAGAAGGAGACTGCACAGCCTCTCTGGGCAGCCTGTTCTCAGAGCTTGAGGCTCTTGTCACCCTCACAGTGAAGTTTTTCCTTATGTTTCCATGGAACTCCCTGTGTTTCCCCTTGCTACCATCACCTCTTGTCCTATCCCAGGGCACCACGGAAAAGAGCCTGGGCCCTTCTACTTGACCCCCACTCTGATTTGTAACCATTCATAAAATCCCCTATCAGTTTTCTCCTTCTCCATTCTATTAACATTTTTTATTTCTATTATTTGAGAGACCTAAATTTAATTACGTGTAAAGTCCAAGGGTACAGGACCAAGCTTCAAGGCAGGAATTAAAGGAATCCATGTTCATTGTAGTTAATATCCAGCGCATAGGGAATACCAATCCATTGCCATGTGCTGTGAGTAGTTGAGACCTGGACTTCCTCACCAGGAGGCAGAGCCAGGTTGGTGCATGGCATCAAGCCCTGCTCATTTGGAAGGAGTCTGAATCCAGACCTTGTTCTGCAGTTCACGACTCGTTCTCAGCTCTGGTACAGACATCAGGGGCTCGGTTGTGGTTGGCTTCTGTATGGAAGGGGACAGCCTGTAGAGCTTTTCCCCTCATGAGTGCTCCTCCATGCAGCACAGACATATTCCCTGCTAGTTTTATTTTCCAGGGGGTAGGACGCAGGGAGCCTTGGAAACATTTGTGCTTGTGCATATGTATTGAGAAGCTCTGTACTGACCTCTTTGCTGGTGTGGAGACTCCTCTCCAGTCACTAATCAGGTCACCTAACTACTAGATGTCTGTAGTGCAGATGGGAAAATGATTCAAACAGTGCAGGGACTCTGCAGAAAGAGTCTTGAGTCATTGACTTTTTTGCATGTAACTTCATAGTTATTGCTTAATGCACAAGCATTGCAAAAATCTCCCTAATGAGTTGTATAGTCAAAGACAAATATAGTTTACCCTTCTCTGTGCCAAAATGTATTGCTTAATTTTATTGTTGTGCATAGAGCTAGAATAAATTTCATGTTTAATGATGTTTGTGCCTCTGCTGCTTGTTGGTGAGGCATTTTACTTCTGCTTGTACCTGTCAAGTATCTTCCTAAGTCTTCATTTGTCCATAGAAATATCTTAAAAGTCTGCTGCTAATTGGAGAAGTTGGAAGGCTGTAATGCAAAAGATGCAGCATCGGTTTAGTTGTCCTTCGCACAATCTGCTTACAGAACATTGAGTCACAGTAAAAGCAGAAGACAAAAAGGACTTAGGACAGATGCAAACAGTAACAAAATGCAGATGGTGGAACGGAATCTGGCCCCTACTCGTCAGTCTTTCAGCCCAAAGTAGCCAACAGATCTGTGTGCCAGCTACAATGATCGTACTGCCCAACTTAAAATTGGTGAGATGGCTACAAAATTGGAGTCTTTTTGTAGCCAAGAAATCCAGGAGAGTTATATACCTAGTAAGATGCCTGCGCTTTCTCTGACGGAGTAGGAGGTTTGACTGCTGGCCTTGACAGCGTTGATTAAACCAGTTTACATTGGAAGCAACTCCTAAAATTAATGGCATCCTTCCAGTGCAAACAGAGCTGAGCTGATGTGTGTATACAAACTGGATCTAAGTGAGTTTCAACTCCCTTTTAGTTTCCCATAATGTTCTTTGAGGGCAGTTGGCAAGAAATTGTCAATTGTATGTCACTGGGAGCCACAGCTCATCAGATAACACCTCAGGGAGATTGTATCAGACAGCAGAGAGATCCGTTCAAGCACAACTTAAGAGAAATAGATGTGAACCCAGCAACCACCAGGTTTTCCTGTGTCTTTAACTCAGGGCAGTATTTACAGCAGACAATGCAGAGGAGGAGATAAGAACAGTTTTTGCCAGGAAGCCTCACCAGCAGGATACTTTGTGATGCGGTTTATTGTAGTTCTCCCCCTTTTTTTTCTCCGTCTGCTCTTGCAATCAAGTTTTACGATGTAAAAAGACTCTGAAGTGCTTGTTTTAATGAAGTGGATCAGAGTGACTACAAAAGTGTGATGACAACACTTGGACATTCTTCTTTTAATAAACAAGAAAGCGACTTAAATGAAAAATACTTTTGATGAGAGCAGAGCCCTTTTCCGCTCCTCCCCCAGATTTTAGTGTCAGCTCAGAGTTGCAGACGGGAGTGTTGATTGTTGCCCATCCTGTGAGGGCATAATACCAAGTAACAGTTATTACTGAACCTAGAAGGTACTGAAAAGCCTTGGCTTTCTTTTTGAATTGTTATGTTTATTATTCATATTATATATGAAACCGATAATGTCAAAGACAGCCTCCTGGTTTTGTTTCAGAGTCTTCAGTCCCTCTGCAAGCCCCCTTTAAATAACCCTTATTCACTGGAAAGCAAAACTGGAAGCCAAGTAGCTGTTGGAGATATTTGAGGCTGCTGCGTGGCTCCTGCAAACCTGGCTTTCTTCTCATCAAGAGACAAAGAGCAGACTTTGAAAAATGCAGCTCATGCCCAGCAGCTGTTTCTTGCTTCCCTTGCTGCAGTGCTTAAGAAGGAGAATTTTATTTTTTTATTTCATGTCAGCCTTCCCCACCCCAGCACAGTTTCAAGCCTGTTAAAGGCATTTTTACATGTTTGTTCTTCAGTTCACAACTTGGGGGATTCTCCTTGATCCGGCTGTGAGAGAATGGGGCTGCTCTTGGGAAAACCCATCCCCAGTCTCCCTGGGTGTGAGTGTTTAACTCAACTGACCGATCAGAAGAGATCAGAGTTGTCCCGAGGGCAGGTCAGTGTTAGCAGCCTTCACTGCGTTTTAAATTGGAGTGCTGAAACTTCTACTTAAATAATTTGCTTTCCTTTTTTTTCTGTTCTGGAATGAACATTATAACTCAAGGCAGCCTTTCTCTGCCTCCACATTCTCAGGAAAGGTTCTTTTTGACACTGCCCATTGAGTAGATGGGTGAAATCCTGTTTCTGGTACACAGCCAGATAAAACATTTCAACAAGCTGCATAAGAAAATGTGTTCCCTTCAAGCAGTTGTTGAGAGTGGAAAGTGTTGATCTGTTTTGTCGGTAATGTGAAGACACGATAGATAATCAACGTCTTTTTTCAGTAAGGAGGAAGGATATTTTCATTACCGGCTCCGAAGAGCTTGTTCCTGTTTTGATTTCCCTTTTTAATACTACTTCTGAAGTACTTCTCTAAATGTGTGTGGGTTATACATGGAGCAGTCTCTTCAGACTGCAGAGAACCAAGCAGTGCCACTTTTTGCACAGCATCTTTCTGATCTAGCAGGAAGCTCCTGCGCTCACGCTGCCTAACATGAGTCCTTTGTGGTGGTGGTGTTGAGGGAGGATATTTTTCCCTTTGAAAATAGGCAGCAGGTCCTCAAATATTTTGATCCTTGTTCATTGAAGTCATTGAGCTGTGAGCTGAAAATTAGGTGCACTGTATTCCATGGCTGTTTCTTACACATTTGACTTGCTGTATGGGGTGGGTTTTTTATTTTTATTTAAGTCTCAGTTCCTGCAGCAGTGCGGTTTCTGGAGACATTGTTTTCAAAACATCACAGCCTTTCTCATTCAGACAGGAACCACAACGCATCTAGAATGGTAAAAGCCTTTTTTTTTTTCCTTTCCTTTGGTGAAACACTTCTGAAAGCACAAGTTCGTTGACTGAACAGAGATGGATTATCTTGCCTGGATATCACAGGGGTGAGAGGGTGTCGCTGTTCATACCGGGAACGGAGAGATGCAGCAACACACAGATTCAGCAAGAGCAGGCAAAAGAAGCCCCTTTATTAATTTCTAACCCCCTTTTCTATCCCCTAGCCCCATAGGGCAATGGGTCAGTGATCACCCATCTCCTAGGGGGAGTGGCTAAAGTCCTGCAACACCTACTGTTTTTCATAGCACTGGTGAGAAAGGCAGGATTCTCACCAAATATTGTGAGACCCTGAGAAAATCCCTCTGCTAGCAGCTTTTCAGCATCCATAAGAGGGTATAATGAACATGAGTGCAGTAAAGAATTGAACCTAGTGTCCGGTGTCCTTTGCAGCCCCTGATGGAAACAGAAAGATTCCATCGGGCATTGCAGTAGTGCCAGAACCACAGCTCCCTCTTCACTGGTGGGAGAGCCCTGAAGGAGTTAATAAGTAGCACAGTCACTCTTGTTTTCAGACAGGGCTCTAAATGTGTTTGGGCAATAGACCTATTAATTAAGAGGCTATCTTTTTAAACATAGCCACTTTGCAGAAAATGCTTCTCCGCAGAAAATGCTTCTCAGCACAAAGCTCCCAGTTAAGAATTCAGGTGTCACTGGTGTTTCATCAAAGCTTGTTTGAATCATGGCAACTGAAATAGGTACTTAGTCCTCTGGTTTAGGGGGTGCAGCAGTGAGCGGGTGTGATGCTAATCCCATAGCTGACTGCATTCTTTTGAACATAAACCCCAGAGAAATGACTTTGTTCATTGTGACACATCTTTGAAAAACAGAGGAACTTCTGAATGGTCTCAGGTAGCTTACAAGCTGTGTGTTCTCCTTCAGCTTTTTGGCATCTGCTGCTTTCTGGTTCCTCAGGCCTACATCAGTGCCTTGGAGAGGAAAGTGGTTATAAGTGCACTGATCTTTCAGCATTTGTCTCTTTTGAATCTCTACTTTAGGGTCAGAATGGACTCGTGACTCATGATTTTCCATGAATTTCTCCTAGGAATATTCGATGCCTTATACCCCACAGTTTACGCAGTGCAAAGATCCCAGCACTGAATTCTATGAAGAAGGACTTAACAAATGTTGCAGCCAGTGCCCCCCAGGTAGGTTATAATTGAATATAATTGAAGTATTACTTTGCACAGCCAAATTCAGTCAGTTTTCAGATGACCGTAGTACAATTGGATTATTTGTACATATGAAGAGTGTCAGATTTTTACTGTTGTAATGCTCTCTAGCTGGAAGACAGTAATCTGCTGTGACTGTAAAAATATCTGCAAAAGGGACACCTTGTTTATCAGAACTGGAATTCTGTTACAAGGTTAACCTGGCTGCAGCTTGTCAGGAGGTAAGCTGCTGAGCTCCTGCAACCACAGCTTTGCATCATCATAGAATCATCAAGGTTGGAAAAGACCTTTAAGAACATCAAATCCAACCATTAACCCCACTCTCCCAAGCCCACCACTCAGCCATATCCCCAAGCACCACATCTAGATGGCTTTTAAACAGATCCAGGGCTGGTGACTCAACCCCCTCCCTGGGCAGCCTGTTCCAGTGCCTGGCAACCCTTTCAGTGGAATATTTTTTCCTAATACCCAGTTTAAACCTGGTACACCTTGAGGCCGTTCTCTTGTGTTCTGTCACTAGTTATTTGTGAGAAGAGACCAGCACCTGCCTCTCTATGATGTCCTTTCAGGTAGTTGTAGAGAGCTAGAAGGTCTTCCCTCAGCCTCCTCCAGACTAAACGAGCCCAGCTCCCTCAATCACTTCTCATAAAACTTGTTCTCAAGACCCTTCACCAGCTTAGTTGACCTTCTCTGGACCTGCTCCAGCACCTCGATATCTCTCTTGTATTGAGGTGCCCAAAACTGGACACAAGAGTCAACGCGTGGTCTCACCAGCGCTGAGTACGGGGGGACAATCACCTCCCTGGTCCTGCTGGACACACCAGTCCTGATCTGGGCCAGGATGCCGTTGGCCTTTTTGGCCACTTGGGCATGCTGCTGGCTCGTGTTCAGCATCCCCAGGTCCCTTTTCTGCCACACAGCTCTCCAGACACTCCTCCCCAGGGCTGGAGTGTTGCCAGGGGTTGTTGTGGCCCAAGAGCAGGACCCGGCATTGGCCTTGCTGAAGCCCACATGATTGGCTTCTGCCCATCGACCCAGCCTGGCCAGGTCCCTCTGAAGAGCCTTCCTACCCTCAAGCAGATCAACACTCCCACCTAACTTGGTGTTGTCTGCAAATTACTGAGGGTGCCTCAATCTCCTCATCGAGATCACTGATAAAGATGTTAGACAGGAGTGGCCCCAGCATGGAGTCCTGAGGACATCACTGGTGACCAGTCACCAACTGGATTTAACTCCATTCCCCATCACTCTTTGTCCTGGCTGTCCAGCCAATGTTTTGCACCCATCCAAACCATCAGCAGACAGTTTTGTAGTGAGAATTCTGTGGGAAACAGTGACTTCAGTTTACTGAAGTCCAGGTAGACACACCCACAGCCTCTCATCCACTAGGCAGGTCATCTTGTCATAGAATGAGATCAGGTTCCTCAGGCAGGACCTGCCTTTCATAACCCCATGGGCTGACTGGGCTTGATCCCTGGCTGTCCTGTATATGGTATAGGCACTCAAGATGGTCTGCTCCATGACCTTCCCTGGCACCAAGGTCAGGCTGACAGGTCTGTAGTTTCCTGGATCCTCCTTTTGACCTTTCTTGTAGATGGGCATCACCTTTGCTACCCTCCAATCCACTGGGAGCTCCCCAGTTAGCCAGGATGACACCGTGTTTTGATTAAAGAATTTTTAAATCAACTGTGCAGGGAGAGCAACAGCTCACCAAGGGAATTAGACAACACACGTCAGACCCAAGCCCACTAATAACAAATATATTGTAAAGCAGGGCATGAAATAAAGCCTAGTTTCTGTACTGTGATAATAGCACTTATATAAGGGGCTTTCCACTGGCCAGGTTCATCTAGAATTGCTCATTATGGGAGTTTCATTTTCTTTTGCTGTAAAGCAGACACTGCAGACCATGGTCAGGGGCTGTGTACGAGCCTACAGAAACTCAGCTGCTCTGAGGGGACATGTCTCTCACTCCTATTAAAGTCACTATTAGTGACCTTTTGCTAACACAAAAGGTGTTGACTCCAGCAAGGTGGGTGCGGGTGTTTGATTTTTCGGGGGGTGGGGTGGGTAGCGATGCCATTTGGATGTTGTCATTATAGAGTTTTTGCAGCGAGTCATCCTTATATTCTTACCCTCGACACAGCAAGAAACTGCCTTTTATTTTTCATGACATGCTGAACAAACAAAATCTGTTTCCATAAATTCCGAGCTTTTATCGGAGAGATACGGAAGTTTAAGCAGGAAATCAGTATATGCTGAAGCTGGCACAGTTGCCTGAATTAACGGAAAATGTCTAGATAGCTCTGTCAGACTTCCTCTGTTGAAAACACGGCGGATGAAAGATGGTAATTGGTAGATTGAAACCTTTTCTGTTGTGGTCTGCACTGTTCAGTCTGTTTCTCCTTCATTTTAATTTTTCAGAATAACAAACTCCAAAAAGATGGGGTTTTAGTTATTATGAATCTGAATTTTTGTTACTGTAATTTATCAAAAATTGAAGCCTAAATCATTTAGCAGGATGTGGGAGGCAGAATTTTAATCTTCAAGTAAGTGCATAGAAAATTTAAGTCTTTAGAAATAATTCCTATGTCTGTAGAAATAATTCCTATGTCTGGAGAACAGAGATTCTCCAAGCAGCTCCAAAGACCTTCTCACTTCTGCTTTCTCGGTGTATTTTTCATGACATTTCTGCACAGGATATGAGACAGTGACTTTTTTCTTCTTCCTCCGCTCAAGCAAGGGGGAAATGGCAACTGAAGTGTTTTCCTTTCTCCAAAATGACTACGTTGAAGCTCATATTTGACACATTCCCAGCAGTGCACGGAATGCTCTTGGTGAGAGGCATTGGAGAGCCTGCCTCGGACAGCTTTTGCCTTTGCCTGGAGTGGCAGTAGCTTCAGCACCCCGTTGCTTTGATCTGCTAGGGCTGGCTGAAGGGGGGAAGGAAAGTGAGTGAGCTCAAGTCCCTTCAGTAGTGAGAAGTGGTAAAGCTGGAGTTTAGATCTGTTGGTGGTAAGACTTTGTTACGCCTTCTTCGCTCTGGCCTGTAATGGTAGCAAGGGGCTCACTCCCACAGGCCATCCTAGCACGTGCCTGATGTGCTTGAAGCATCAGCCTTTTTCCCCACGAAACGCAGCTTCTGTGAGCGGAAAAACTTTACTTTCCGTACCATGGTAGCTGCATCCAAGTGTACGCTGAGGGGTTTTGTTCAGGATCAAGTGTGCCTTGTTTTGAACGTGGCTGGAATTCGCTGAACCGACTGTGGGACAAGGGATCAGACACGAGTAACAAAAGGAATCAGTTCCCTGGATATTCACAGTCCTTCCAATTGGTACTTGCTTGGCACACGTTACCAGTCTGACAGTGGCAGGGAAGGGAAGGGGTTGCTACAGCTAAGAATGAAACTTAACCTTAAACAGTTCCGAGCTGTCTTTTCAATGAGATGCTTCCCCTGGTTTGTGCTTGGTGTTTGTTCCCAGGGCAGTACAAGGCAGAGAGCTGCAGTCACACTGTGGACACCAAGTGCAGCCCCTGTAGACCCAACACGTACACGGCCATCTGGAACCGGTCTCCGCAGTGCTTTGCTTGCTCACCACCCTGCAGGAAAGGTAAGCTTGAGTTAGGAAAGAGGCACTTGTGACTTCCACAGCCTGCTCCACCGCCTACGAAGCTGAAAATGTTTGTAGTAAGATCTCCAGTCGCTTTAAATGAAGTTATATGCTTTGCATAGACTACAGATCTCAGTCTGGCCTCACATACTGCAGTGGTGGCCGCAGGTAAGATAAAGGTATTTATGGCTCTGGTACAAACTGCAACTACAGAATTTCAAGTGTGCATTCTGCAGATGCAAATTTCTCCTTTCCTGGAGGGGAGAGAGGAAATTCTGCTGAAAACAGCCATGTTGGGACACATACATATTTGGTTTGTGATGGTATGCTAGCCAGGAGCTGTAACGTGTGAACATCACCTCACACTCACCTGGAAGAATGCAGGCTATGATTGTAAATGCAGCAAATGACATCTTGCTTTATTCTTGTTTTTTAAAACAGGATTTGTGCAGAATCAAACGTGCACTAAGTCACAGGACAGAATCTGTAGCTGCCCACCCAATGCATACTGCGTCTCGAAAATATTTGAGTACTGCAAAATATGTCAAGTGCACAAAAAGTGTGGAAAAGGTTACCGAGTTTCCAGGAGAGGTAATTCACTACGGGGCACTCTACACACAAAATGGTTTTACTGTATGAAAAGGGTTATTTTTTTGTATTAATAGTCCATACATATTTCCAGATCTGCTTCCAACTCAGTAAATTACAGGAATCTGGTCTTTTAATTCTGCACAGCTATGCATTCTTTTTAGTGCAAGCGTTATGTGAGCAAGCAGGGAGTAAGTAGAGCAGCAGTACTCTCAGGAGGCATATTCAAAGGGAGAACACGTTGCAGTCTGTTGCTACCATGTATCTTAAAGTTCCCCACACCAATTTAGTCTTCCTTTGTTTTGCTCTACTGCATGATTTATTCCGTATGGGTGACTCAGATTCAAGACCACTTAATTCCTCCTTAAATCCTTGAAATGAGTTTTCAGGTTGAGTTTTGGTTAGGGTAAATAGTGATGAGTCTCTGCTGTCCTGCAGAATTAATCTGTTATTATTAGATGATGAAATTCATTATTGATAATGTAGATATCTCAAGATGATACGTAATATTCAAAGAGGTGGGATACCAAGTATTTTTAAGAAATTAAGGATCATTTGAAACCATACAGAACAGAGTAAGTGGTCAGTCTGTCAGGGAGTAGTGAAAAAGCTCAACTTTGTCTGCAGTACCACATTTTAACCTTCTGGTGGGTTTTTATTGTTTTTTAAAAGACTTGGAATCAAGGACACTAAACCAGCAGCCAATAATCTTCTGATTTGTGTTGGGTGTTTCGAGTTAATCTCTTCTGTGACAGTTAAAGGTTCTCCTTTGTGTGCTGCCTCTGTGCACTCTTGCAGGGTCTGTACTGCAGATCTTGATTATTCATTCTCGTTTCTCACAAGATGACTAACAGGAGATTTTCTGTTTGTTTAAAGGGACAGACAGCACAGATACAGAATGCAAACCTTGCCCTCCTGGCACTTTTTCAAATGAGGAGTCTTACAAAACCAGCTGTACACAACATACAGTGTAAGCCAGTGTTTCTCTCTGATAAGAACCTTAACTGTGCACGGGGTTCCTTGCTCTCCTCAAGTCTCTTTTTGTTTCTTGTAGCTGTAAAGCCACGGCTGTCCCTGGGAACAGCGTGAATGACACCGTTTGCAGCGACTCGGGAGCAGCAGTTACCACAGCTCTACCTGTTCTGAACCTGCTCCTGACCCAAAGCTCAGCTTTCAACAAACCTGAGATAATAACTCGGCCTGTCATTTTAAACTCTGTGCCTGACATGTCTTACATCATCGGTGAGCTAATAACTCATTTCAAGTCTGGCTAGGAGGCAAGTTTGTATTTAGTTCTCAGTTTCTTTCCCAGAGTGTGGATGCTGAAAAGCTGCTAGCAGAGGGATTTTCCTAGGTTCTCACAATATTCGGTGGGAATCCTGCCTTTCTCACACGTGTTATGAGAAACACTGGGATGGTTTTTGTAAACTAGACTAACACATAGTGTTTTGCTAAGTTCTATTTAGGGTACACTGGAAAAATATTTTGCAATGGGTGCTGTAGGACTTTAGCTAATCCCCCTAGGAGATGGGTGATCACTGACCCATCGCCCTGTGGGGCTAGGGGATAGAAAATGGGGTTAGAAATTAATAAAGTTGCTTCTTCTGCCTGCTCTTGCTGAATTTGTGTGTTGCTGCATCTCTCCACTACCAGCATAAACAGCAACACCAGAGCAATTACCTGTACCCAAGTGGAGCCTCATAAGAGCTGAATTAGTTCAGTATGACTCTGCTTGTAGTGAGTTGCTTAATATGTACCTGTGCTGCCCCAGTGCATTCTACAGCCCTTGTAATTCTGGACAGATTTCTAAAGAGCCCTGAACTAGATTATAGAAGGCATTTCCTGAACATTGCCACCCGTGGAGGAGCTGGTAGAAAAGGCTGTATCTTATGATTCTGGACTGAGTCTGTCCTCGCTTTTCAGGACAGGAAGAATCATTTTTATCAAGTGTTGGAGACAGAAATAAGACTTTGGTAAGCAGCAATAGAGGCATCAAATGTGAATGGCAGACACATCTTGCAAATTTAGCTTTTGTAGCCAGGGACGGGAATTACAAAACTACCTCTTTCTAATTAGAGCCTTTGTCAGATCAACCTGATAAATAACATATCTTTTCTATTTATTTTCAGGATCAGTAGCAGGGCCGTTGTTATTGGTCCTGATTATCACTATTCTGGGGTTTTGCTTAGTCTCCAGAAAAAAAGGTAAGATTTATGAAGTGGAAAGAAGCAGATGTGTAACTATTGGAAAGAGCGTCACCTTATTTCTTACTGACTTGAGCCTAGTGGTGGAGTGACACTCGTGCCTTAGAAGATGCACTCTCTCTAGGAAGCCTTTCTCATGGCTGGGTATGGGTGAAGTATCATTCCTGTGGAGATTCTTTGGTGTCTAATAACATAGGAGAGAGTTTTGTTTTTTTTTTTAAAGGGTACAGGGCAATCATTTACAGATTTCTGCCTTACTAGCTGGAAACCTATAGCTTCA
Organism: Todiramphus chloris collaris; assembly: GCA_025345505.1. NCBI lineage: Eukaryota > Metazoa > Chordata > Aves > Coraciiformes > Alcedinidae > Todiramphus > Todiramphus chloris. Next base: position 179,153 of record JANVCC010000219.1, read on the forward strand.
TGAAACCCTGAGGAGTTTTTGACACCATTCCACTGTTACGTTTGGGTAAAATTGTCAACAAAGGCTCACAAATCAATAGAAAAGAGACTAAGAGAAAGCTGATGCAAATCAGCTTGATCTCATAAGCTTTGTGGTTACAGAAAAATAGGACACTCCAGGAATTCCATATGCATTTGAAGTACATATACTAAATCACATGGGGTGAAATTAATCTCAATAGAGGGATGCAGTGAGGCAAACGTCCCCTTCAAATCTCTCTTGTTCCTCACATTTTAGATAATTGCCTAAACATGTAACATCCTGGTGGAGCTGGGCAACTGTATAACAGCTGTGTTCCTACTGGAGCTTGTCATTTAAATATTAGACATCAAGTGTCATAATTAAACAGTCACGATTGTAGTGTATTGTCAGCAGCACCTTTTCTCACTGACACTATGCTAGAAAAATTACTAATTCATATAGAGGGTCCTCTTTGCTTGCTGGCTAAATTTAAGTCACTTCATAAAATTAATACGATGCAGCTTTCAACATTTTCAATCAGTGTGTAACCAATGTACATTTGGAGTTTATTCCAGGAGCAGAGGATACCACTCAGACCAGTTAAGAGAACAGCTTTTGTGGCTGAAACAGGTACTAATGAATTGTCTTCTCACTTGCAGCCCTTGTACGCTCTCCAGCAACTACAGAAGCAGACTCGGTGAGTGTCTCTCCTTCCTTTCCATCTTCTCCTTCTCTTCAAAAGTTACACAGAAATGGTGTAGTCTTACCTAATTACAAGTTGAAGAAAACCACACAGGAGAAAGACAACTGGAGTGAGAATGGGGTGGTTTGGTCCCCAGGCTAGGGTGCAAGATGTCCCTCACATAACCCACATACTGTGCTGTCCTCACTTTATGTTGGGCTGTATTAGCAGTAAAGCAGAGGTCTGGGTCAGAAGGCTGGATTTTGGAGCCTCTGTTCCCTGGTAACCAGTGACATACTGGAGATGCCTTCAGGAGGCAGGTTCATTTTGTTGAATGCCTCATGAGCTGGTATGAATTTTACTTGGTCATCACTATGTAAGTGGCAATTATCAGCAGTTTCTTTATCTGTCTAAATACTGACCAGGTCTCTGTTTGTGTTTTAAAACATCAATGATCTGCTTTTCTCTGCAAATATTCCAGCCATTTTCCCCTGCAGAAAGGCAGTGTGACAAAAAAGTACGAAATACAGGATCACAAAACTCCAGCAGTTCTGAACAGGAGGAACAGCATCTCTTGGAAATTGAGTCCAGCAGCAGCTCCCTGAACAACCCGACTGGATCTGCGAGAGTCACCGTTACAGATAACAAGAACCATGAAAAGAAGCAAACAGAAGCATTTGGGCAGCAACATTCAGCTGCAGAAGGTTGCAATCTTCCCAGTGGAGACAGACACCACTCTGTGAGCTCAGGTAAGGATGTAGCACAAAGATCCAGCTCCTTTTGAAAGTTGATTACCAGTTGTGAGTCTTGCTAGCAGAAGGTTAAATGGCAGGATGAAACATCAGACTCGTGTTCAGCAGGGAGGGTATTTAGTAACTGAACAGAAGAAGCAATTGATTTCAGTCGTCAGCCTGAGACAGTGAAGAGTGCTTGGTGGAGAAGTTGTTACTTACAGATGAAGGGATCAGTGTGAGGGTGGGTGGGCACTGACCAGGGAGCAGGAGGAAGAGCCAAAGGGAGCAGTAAGACAAGAATATTGTCAAGAGCATCTGAAAATGGTAACAGACTGGGCTGTGATCCAGGGCTCTGTGTTAATTTTTATGGCTTTTTTATTTCTGGGATGATAATGTGGATTTTATGGTACCAAAAAAACCCTGAAATGTTACAGAACCAACTCCACCAGCTTGCCTAGATTAAGTGAAGCAAAAAGATATTTAGCGTCTATCATAACTTTAAGGCAAAGAACTGGGTAAAGAATCCAGGTGTCCTGTTCTGGGTTTCATTCTGCCATGTTTAATGTGTTTTCTGTTTATTTGACAGAACATTTGGGTAACGGAGGAACACAGGTGAATGTGACTTGTATTGTTAAAGTGTGTAGTCCAGACTGCAGCTCCCAGCTCCCAGAACAGCCGAGCTCAACTGGCATGGACTATGGAAACGCTCCCTATTATTCCCCAACAGGGGAAGAAGTTCCCCTTTCGAAAGAAGAAAACCCCTTGAAAAGAGAAACTGAAATTCAGATCACAGTGGAAAACACGGACAATTTACTTCAAGCCTTGCTTCCAGAAGAAAAGAAGTTTCCTCTGGGTATTCAAGATGCAGGGATGAAAACCAGTTAAAGGAAACTACAGCTCACATACTGAATGACAGAAAAAATTAATCCAACAGCCCCTTATCTTCTAATATAAACATTATGTTAAATGTAGCATTCCTACAGAGATTTGAAGTTTTGGACCGATACAGACACTGAGGCTTTTGAGGTTTTTTCATCTCTTTTCTCAGCTTTGAGAGTTGAAGGATGATCTTGCCAGTTTAAAAAAAAAAATTGAATGCTTTTCCTTTAAACCAAAGGGCTAACTCCTCCCTTTCCTCAGCAATACCCTAGAGAGACTGTGACGAGATTCAAAAAGGAACATTTTTCTAACTTTATGCCATTTTTTCTGCTGAGACTTCTTGTGATGATACCTCAGGTTCAGGTATGCAGCCTGTCAAGGACAGGGCTGCGACCAGCACTTCTAGGAGACTAGAGTTCAGTCATCATTCATTCAATGCTAATGAACTATCCATTTGATTTTTAGAACTTCCTTTCCCATGTCTTCATGGACATACTATCCATTATCCTCCTGGATATTTCTTTTATTATCAGTTTCCTTTCACTTGTTATTGGACCAAACTTCCCAAATTAACCTTAAGTATATCAAGGAGTGAAATCTTTCACAGGAGCTTTTTTTACTAGATTATGACTATTACATCTAAGAAGCATTTCATTAGCTGTACAAAGTTCATTTTATTTTAGAAAATGGAGATTAAACACTTGTTATCTTGGAGTAGAAAGTAAGTTCCTTTTATTATCATCTCTAAAGTTTGTCATCTTTCTGCCCTGCGTGATTTAATATGCTTTCCTGATTGATTCTGACCTCATTTTTGAGGTTAACCACAAACCCCAAATATTTTTCCCTATGTTCCAGTGAATATTAGAGAAGATCCATGTGAAGTGTGCCAGATAGCTCACGCCCACTGACCTCAGGAAAAGGACTCTCTGGATAATTGCAGAGCGTAATCTGTTAAAAGTGGAACTGACTCAAACCTCAGAAGCAGAAAATACTCTTCTCCTTCACTTCTTGCTTGATGCTGAACTTCCAGCCACCTCTTGCAGAAAATCAATAGAGGCTCTCCTTGAATCAAGTGGGAGTCTTTTGGTTTTGTAAGTAAATTTTTAGGATCCCATTTCCTGTAATTATGTTTTATGTACATGACTTAACTGGCAATTGTGGCGTTGGTATTCAGCCAGAATTTGCAATATGGTGTCTGAATTACATTTGAGTGAAGTCATACAGTAGGCGTGACATTCTTCTTTCATGCCATTGTCAAGGCTTAGGGTCAGGGCTGTCCGCTAGACCCGTAACAGCCGCTCTCTGTTAACCGCCCTCCCTCCCCAGAGGGGAGGAGAAAGGGAATAAGGGAGAGAGACTTAGAAATTAGGAAACTGGAACAGCTTTAATGAAAATAATAATAATAAAATGGAAAATATACAAAATCATACAGAACCAATATCAAACCAAACTCCCTCGAGGGCAGTTCTGTCACTGTCACCACTGATGCTGTGGAGCAGGTATTGGGGAAGTCCCACAGTGGACTCAGCAGCAGATGGGAACCAGATTCAGCAGCTGGATTCTGGAACTAGATTCACACAGATCGGGATTGGAGGCAGAACAGACAGAGGCCTCCTGGGACACCGACCTTTGAGCCAGAGGCTTGACCCTCCTGATCCCTCAGCTTTATACTGGGTATGATGCCTATGGGCTGGGACCCCTCACCGGGCAGTTTGGGGTCCCCTGTCCCGGCCGCTCCTCCCGCGGGTGCCGCCTTTTGCTTTCCGCACCCCCGGCCTGGGGCACAACCCCCAGCAGGGACCTCGGGCTGCAGAGGAGCAAGAATCAGCGAGAGCCTTTCTGCACCCCAGATCCATGACAGGAACTCCAACCATGGAGCGCTGGCACTGCTGGAAGCAGAGACTGGCTGTGAGGATGGACCGTGAACTTCAGCAAGTGCCGGTCCTTAGGAGAGACCGAGCTGAAAAGTAAAACCACTGAGCAGAAGTAGTTCTGTCCTAGCTCAGACCAGGACAGCCCTGAAGACATTGCGTTGGACGAGCTGATCACTGTGCTTCCCTTCCAACAGAACTGTTCTATTCTACCTCAGGAGAAGCTGAAGGCAGCAGTTATTTCTGAGGCTTGAGACAAAAAGTCTATTTTGACAGCTATGGAAGAGATACAGATTTTAAACCCACAAATTTTAGGCTTCCACTAAGTTTACTAACATTTCTGGAACTGAGAACTGGCAAGCAGGTCTTTAATTCTACTGTGAAGAAACCTTTTACTGCTGTGTATTAAACTTGTACTTGAAGGTAATTTTCAGAAAAGGCTTTGAAAATGGGCATGCTGCAACTATTACAAAACTGAAGGATGTAAGCAAGAAAAGAGTCTCGTTTTATACGGCACTTTGAACCTCTTGCACTGTACTGGGTATTTTCATGTCCTGCTCACCAGCTCCCAGTATTGGGAGCACATCCTCGTGAGGTGGGTGTTGGTAACTGGTGATAGGATGAGAGGAAAGGGGCCGGAGTTGCACCAGGGGAGGTTTAGGTTGGGTATTACGACAAAATTCGTTTTACTGAGAGAGTGGTGAGGCCTTGGAACAGGCTGCCCAGGGAGGGGGGAATCACCCTCCCTGGAAGGGTTCAGAAAGCATCCGGATGTGGCGCTGCGGGATGTGGTTTGGTAGCCAGGATATCGTGTAGTAGACGGTTGGACCTGATGAGCTTGAAAGGTCGTTTCCAGCCTTAATGATTCGGTGATTGTACTCTATGGAAACACAGCGGGAGATGATTTGGAGAAGTTTTTGGAGAAGTTTTAAAAATGTTAAAGCGGAGGATCCTGTTGTGACGGTTCATTTACTGTGTTTTCAAACCGCGGAGCTGTGTGACAGAAGGCAAAGTCCAATTTTTATGTTGGTGTAGGAAAAATGCGCTTGCATTTGCTTATATATATATATATATAAAAAGCCTGCATTTTTCTACTTGAGTGTATCTTCAACTTCTTGACCTCTTCAATAAATGGAATTCTAGCGTGGGCTCCGTGACTCCGCGGGTCCAGCAGCGTTCCGAGCAGTGCTTACGGAGCAGCGGCGGGAGGGCCGCTGAGCGCAGCCTGAGGGGACCCCTTCGCCGTTCGCTTCCCCGCCGGCCCCGGGCCCTTCCCGCCGGCGGCACCGCCGCGTCCCGGGCGCCCCCAGCGGCGGCGGGAGGCGAGGCCGGGCCCAGCTCCGACCGGCGCGGCCCAGCCCGGCAGTGCCCGGCGCGGCTCCGCCTCCAAGAGGCGGGGGACGCGCACATCGATAGCTCGGCGCTCCCTTACCCGGGCGTTCCCCGGCCCGCATCGATCGGCGTGCGGCCCGGCTCGGAGCGCGGCGCCGGGAGGCCAGGTGGGTACTGGCGGGACGGGGACGGCGCAGCGGGCGCGGGGCGGTGCCGGGCCCCGGCTGCCGCCTCCTCCTGCCTCAGCCCCCGCTCCGAGTTCGGCCGCGGCCGCACGGCGCGGGCTCGATCCGGAGGGGCCCCTCCCTGCCTCACGCCCCTCGCAGGGCTCCGCCCCGCCGCCGCCGCGGCCCCGGGCAGGGGGGGCGGGCGAGGGGCAGCCGCGAAGGCCCCGCTGCCTGCGCCCCGGGCCCGCGGAGGGCAGCGTTGGCCCCACCGCCGGGGCTTTGCGTGGCGCCTCCGCCCTCAGCCCCGGGCTGGGCCTCGCGGGTGCCCCTCGGGCGGCCTCCCCGCGCGGCGCAGGCTCCTCGCCGCCGGCCTTGCCGGGGCTTCCGCGGGGCTCGCCCCGGCCGCCTCCGGGCAAGGTGACCTTTCGCTTCGGCCCCGACACGCGTTGCGTGCCAACAGGTCTCTTGCCTGTCTCCTCCCCGCGATGTGTTCGCTTGCGTGGAGAGAGAGAAGGGACAGTGCCCCGCAGGCTCCTCCCCGCCCTTTCCTTGTGTAACCGGGCGCTGGGTAAAGTGCCCCCTCCGCGCTGCCCCTGCGGCAGCATCGCCCAGCTCGCCTCCCTCCTTGCCTGCAGCCTTTGAGCTGCTCCCTCGGGGTCTCTCTTCCTCCCTGTTGGAGAAGATGCATCTTCTTCCAGAAAAATTGAGGCAGTTGTTGATGAGATCCCGGTTTAGACTTTGATTCCCATCCTGATAAGCACTCTGCTGTTCCTTCACGATAAGAATATCAAACCACTGCCATAGAAAACAAGTGGTTTGTTTTTCTTTCATTTGGCAGCAGTGGATTATAACGTTACCAATGCAAAGACCTTAAAAACATGTGAAAGATTTCTAAATAGTTGTTTATGTTCCACAAATTTAGGTTAAGCAGGTGATTTACTTTATTTACAGTTCTTACTAAGACTTCAGGCATGGAGTTCATGCATCGTTGGTTTTCAGGCACTGGGCTGCCAACCTGTTCAGTGTTTCTTCAAGAGCTTTCCTCTGATCTGGCTCCTAACACCAATAGATTTCTCTTTTTATTTACTTAATTTTTTAAAGGTAACATGGCAAGGATTACTGGGTTCGTTTGTGTTTGAACTTCAGCTTTCCTGTTGGTTTTATTGGAATAAAACCCTGTACTCCAGGGTGGTGACCCCAGGTGTACGAACGCTTGGTCTTTATTCCATGCAATAAGATTATTGGTTTTGAAAAAGTTGAGAAATTTGACGAGGGTAAAAATCTTAGAAGTGTTGAAGGTGAAGGTACGCTGTATTCAAATGTATCTTCCTTATGTTCTGTGGGGTGGTTGTGTTCTGGTCTGGATGTCGGCACAGTTTCACTTCTCAGCCTTTAGAAGCTTTTCCAGATTTGCTTAATCCTGCTTATTTTATTTAACTGTAGCAGTTAAATGTTTTTACCAGCTTTTAAAATTATTATTATTTTAAAAGAAATAAAGGTGGAAATGTGGGTGCCTAGTAGCAAGTAAACTTCCTTAGGGGAAAACCCTGAATCTTAATATAAAGTTTAATATGTAACTCTTGAAATCATTGATTTCTTCCGCTGTCAGATGTGACCCAGTCTGATGTGCCTTGCTTCTCTCCCCTGGAGAACTCTTACGTACAGTGGTTTAGGCAGGTGTGTGGTGTTGAGAGGCTTTGCTAAAGGCAGAGCTGATGCATTTACGGCATCCTAACCGCACGACACGGCCCGTGTGCTTTTTTCCTTGCTGTAATAACATGCTTGCTCCTGCCCTTGCAGAATCTAATAGCAGTTTTGCAGTTCACTGGTTAAAAACTTGAACAGCGACTTCGGGCTTGTTATGGTCTGATTACCATGTTAAGTTGAAACACAAACGGTTGGGGAAACGTTGCCAGGTAGGACCAGTGCTGCTTGTCTAACGCAGCTTCTCCCCCCTCCTTGTCGCACTAATCCATGCTCTCGCTGTTAAAACCTGCTGGAGTAACTCTTGAGGAGCTGCTTGTGAGACTTGGGATTACTTCCCACCGGAGGGCTTTGGTAGGGTGAGTTGTTTCACAGATCTCCTAAGAATTCAGAAATACAGTTGGAAGCTCAGGGCTGTTTAGACCAGGCTTCCAAAACCAGAATGCTGGCAACTTGGAGAAAACACCGTCGGCAGAAGTCAAGGAGGCTGGTACAAAACTGCTTCAGGTCAGCGTGGAATTTTAGTCTTCCCTTTTCTGGGAGAGCTTTGTAGCTTGGCCTTCTGGATTATTGCAGCAAAATGTGTTTTGATTAGAGAAAGGCTGCAAAGATGAACAAAATTTGCAAACGGGAGTGTTCTGTAATTATCAAAGCTCTACATGAAGCTGGTTTGAGACTTCGAGGGCATAGCATAAACCATTTTTTTAAGTCAAGATGAGTGTTTTTACTGCTTTTTAGATTGCTTACAGTGATAGCAGTGTGTCCCCTCTGCTGAGAGCCTACAGTTCACACAACCATTGTCTTTGTTCTTGTTGTTTCAGAGCAAGACTGCAATTATGAAACAGAAATCCGGAAAATGACACCAAAGCAGTAGTTGCCCCCTTCTAGGACAGTCATGTTGGAAGGTTTGGTAGCCTGGGTCCTCAACACGTACCTGGGCAAATATGTCAATAACCTGAACACAGACCAACTTTCAGTCGCTCTTCTAAAGGGTGAGGCTTTGTGGTATTTTCTGTAGTGTTTTCATGGTGGGATATTTTTTTAAAAAAAAAAAAGGTGTTCTACTTTTGTAATACATGGAAGGTGGATTAAAACCAAGCACTTAATAGTATGTTTAATGTTTATATAAACCCCTTTAATACAGAGTTTTTTGCTATCACTTTACAAGGAGTAGTCAGTTCTCTTGTGTTCCTATCTTTGTTGCTTTTTATCAATACTGTTAAACCAATTTATATGAAACTCTCAGAAGAATGCTTAGCATATCTCATCTGCATGTTGGATTTGTGTAATATTTGGGTGTCACTTTTCTTAATACTCTTCAGTAACTGTCCTGTTGAGGGACTATGGCAGAAAATATTCTATAGGCTTTACCTCTGATGTTTCAGGGCTAGTAGTTACCCCCCCTGTAATTAAGACTTCTGGTTTATGTCATGCTATGGTCAAAAGTCTTGTACTTAGAGTCCTTATATCAATGCTAATTTCACTGTGGTTAATATGATGTTTGTGGAGATAATATTTTATCACACTTCAGAGTTTTTCTCTGCATGCTTTTTGTAATATTGACAAAGTACTTGGAGCATCTTGTCTGAAAGGACAATGAGGAGAAGCTTTCCCCGCCGTTACAGTAAAGCTCAGGTCTAGAACCATGCAGGAGATTGCTTCTAGATCACCTCAAATAGTTCAAGCACGTAGCACTGGAAAATTAACAAGTATATTAAATAATCATGGCAATTGTACACAACTCATAGTGGGAGGTTGGCTGTTCTCATGAAATCCTATTTGATTTTATTTTTTTTCCCTTTCAAACATCATGCTAGTCATTCTAGGCTTATGATGTTCAAGCTGGCATTCTTTAACAGACTTGTCTTTTTTCTGCTTTGTGTAGGTGCTGTTGAATTGGAAAACTTGCCGCTAAAGAAGGATGCCTTGAAGGAACTAGAATTACCTTTTGAAGTGAAGGCAGGTTTGTATTTTGCTTGCGTGTGCAGGACAAATATTTCTAAGCAGGAAGTAGTGCATATTTTACAAGAACCTTTACCTGTGAGTCAGAAGCTTCAACAAATGAGGTAGTCTGGTTTTCAGGTTATCCAGTTCTATTTGAATTTGTTTCTAACCCCACTTTTTCTTTCAGTTTTTCCAGGGGTGATAAATTATGTACACAGGAATCTGATATCATCTCTGTTTTGTATATCTAGGTTTCATTGGCAAAATAACACTACAGATACCTTTTTATCGCCCACACGTGGACCCGTGGGTGATATCTGTCTCAAAACTGCACTTAATTGGTGCACCAGAAAAAAAAGAAGACTTTGATGAGGAAAGGGAGAAGTTGCAAGAAAGGGAGCACAAGAAAGCCCTTCTTCTAGCACTTGAAGAAAAATGGAAAGTAAGTCATGCTTGTCTTTCATGGTGCAGAAACTGGACAAACAGGAAAACAAATGCATAGGAAATTGTTAGAATTTGATTCAAGTGCAGCAATTTGCTATTTCTGCCCCACCCAGTCATGTCATGTGTCCCACATATGTTAGAGATACTGAAAGTATTGTGGTTTTTTTCTTTCTCCCTGTTCACAGTAATTCCAGTGTAACAAGGTATTTTGTTTCCTGACCAGTTGTTACAGTGGTGGTTAATGCTTATCCCTGTTTTCTCTTTTAGAAAGAACGGCAGCAGAAAGGGGAGTCATACTGGTACTCAGTTACTGCGTCTGTGGTCACGAGGATCGTAGAAAACATTGAAGTAAGCCTTTGCATTGTAGAGCTTATCCTACTTGTTAAGAATTACACTGTATTTCACATTGTGTACTCCTCAGAGAAGAAATACGTAAATCAAAGGTAGATGTTTGGCAGAGGAAAGTCCCTTTTCAGGCTGAACCTTCATGATTTCAGTCTTAAACTAGGCCTGATGGGGACTTCTAGAAAGGAAAAACCCTCCATCCTGCTTTGACTAAGGGGAAAACATCAACTATTTTGGTGAAACAGTAGGTGGGTGATGTATTTGCATAAAATCTGATGGGTTTTGTTCACATTTTAATTCTCTGATTTATAAACCCACTGAAATAGCCGAGCTGTTTATGAAGCAGAAGAGCACGATTTGTTTTGATAAAAAGAGGATTTGTAGAAAAACCTAAATCTCTCTGCTGATCTATGATTTTGATTATCTGACTGTGAATTGTCTCTCACGTTCCTTAACTGTTCTTTTTCCTACTGTTAGTAAAAATCTGCCATCTGTCTCCAAGTTTCAAAATGACTCAAAACTGTGGTGGTTTCACTCTGTTGCTTTTTCTCTTCGGAAGTCCTGGTGTAGTCAATGACTTTTCAGCAACATTTGCACAATTAGTAATTTATGTTTAAGAACCAGAAGCTTTCTGCATATTACTTCAGCTAAAGTTTGTCTGCTGACCTCTATGAAAGGACTGTCCTTCCTTCTGCCTGTGTGCAGATAGACTGACTGTATTATTTGGTTGCATTTCAACTCACTAGAGGCAATTTAGAAGCAAGATACCTCTGGTTACTTGCTTTTCCTTGTGCCTTTGAGAAAACTATATGTGGTGCAGGAGCTCAAGGGGAGTGCACCCAGAGTTCCGGACTCTACATTCTGTGAGGAACATCAGTACCTGGAAGCTCTCAAATTTTACAATATGAAAAAAAAAAATTACCCATGTAAAAATAGTTTGGATCACCCTGTATTGTTATTAGTTTGTAATTCTGGCCCATGCTGACGATTCTAGTACAGAAACCTCATTTGATTCATAGGTAGGAGAGTACACATTTGTCTTTAACACAAAGAATAATATTAAGGTAGCAAAATAAAGTACACTGGTTTGTGACAGTGGGTGGTTGGTTTTGAAGAGAAGGGCAGGGACTGGTGGCATCTGAGGGAAAGAATGAACCAGGGAGTACAAAACCAGAAGAGAGCAACAGGATTTCTATGAGATTTAAACAGCTAGCAGCAATTTGTTGGAGAGGTGCAGAAATTAAATGCTAAAATGCTTCTGTATGAATGAATAGTACTGCTGTCCACACTAATGATGTCAATAGTTGCCTCTAATAATGTGGGGTTTTTTTTCTGTCTAGTTAAAAATTCAGGATGTCCATTTGAGGTTTGAAGATGGCATCACAAATCCCTCGCAGCCGTTTGCGTTTGGTGTGTGCATCAAAAACGTATCGATGCAAAATGCCGTGTTCGAACCAGTGAGTACAAAGTTTTTGTACAAGAACTCAGAGCAGCTGAGGTGTGATGCTGCTTTTTGTGGACGCTAGGAAATGTTTAGCAAAACATAGGGGCATTTTAATACTCTACTGGTTAGGGGAATAAAGTGATTCTGAGCAATTCCTGTTGTTTACTGAGTACGTAGAACTGAAAACCACGTGGCGCGTAATCTTGACTTTATGCCACTTTTTCTACTTCAGGTAGAGAAGCTGATGAGGAAAAAACAGTTGGATGTTGCTGACTTCAGTGTCTATTGGGATACCAACTGCACTTTATTGGGTGACCTGCCTCCTGGTCAGCTACAGGTACAAGAGAGATTTTTGCGTAGGACAGATTTGGTGGTTATTAGTCTCCTTTCTGTATCGCACACCTAATTCCTGAGAATTTGTTGTATCTGATGCTTTTAAGAGCAACAGAAGTTTATAGTTTCATGCTATAATGATGGGATATGTGTGCAACCCACAAAGGCCATGCTGTGGAATATTTGGTTTTACCTTTAAAGAGAGAACGTGTTTGAGAGGTTTTTCTAATGGACTGGCATGTGAGTAAAGTGTGTTCTAGCATATGAAACCTTTGCATCCTAATGAGCATTGTACACTCTTTTCTTGGAGAACAAATTTGCTTGTAACCCACAGGAAGCGATGGACAGAAGTATGGAAAGCCGTGCTCATAATTATATCATGGAACCTGTATGCACTTCTGCTCTTCTTAAGAGAAATTGTTCTAAGGAGCCTTTAAGATCACGCCAGACTCCTCGGCTCGAGTGTGACATTCAGCTTGAGACTATACCCTTAAAGCTTTCACAGGTAAATCCCAACCACCTTCCTTTAACTCTCGATACCTGAAACAGAGACTGCTGAGAAGCGGGGCAAATGAGGCCATCATGAGCTCTGTGCTGTTAGCCACGTTAGGTTGTGTTGGGTGCCCTGATTATTACAAATAAGTTACATTCTTATGGGCTTTTTTTTTTTAATTGTAGTAATGGGAGGGATTCAGATAGTGGCTTGTAGTCTGTAGAATGTACAGTAGTGGCTGATGTTATGTTGATAATCTGACATGGGAGGAGATTTCATTCTTTGTGTTTGTAACCAAGGAAGCCTGTGAATTGAATGTCATGGAAAAATGTGACACTAGAGAACCAAATTAGAAATTAGGATTAACATTAATCTTAATTATGAAGCTGTATGCAGGACATTGACACAAATAAACTAAGCCTGTGGTTGGTTTTTTGCTTGGGTTGGTTTTCCCTCCCCTTTGCTTTGCAAGGACTTTGATGTTGCCTAATTGAGCTGTGTTTTGTTTTACTAACAGATGCAGCATCAGCAAATCGTGGGATTTTTAAAGGAACTGGCCAGGAAGGAACGACAGCTTAAATTTAGGAAGTGGAGACCAAAGGTTGCAGTAACAGAGAAGTAAGTGTGTCTACATATGTGGTGGTGTTAGTGTGATACTAAAAACTATACTAGGGAGACTAGAGTGAAGACAAATGTAAAAATGTAGATAATAATCATATATTAGAGTTGCCGTTTTCATGTTTCGTCCCCCTACCTCATAAATCATCTTTCAAACTTAAAATTAAATTACTCTTGCCTGAGACTTTAAAACCTCCTTTCACAGCTCCCAAGAACTGAAATTAAGTTGGAGGTTCTATCCCCATGCACACGCTGTGGTGGTCTGAGGTGTTCTTTGTGGAAAGAACTCCCGTTAAGTTTCTTTTAATGATAAATAAGAAAGATGGTATCAGTTCAGACCAGAGGTCTCTGTAACTCAGCATTTGGTGGGTATGCCTGATACATACCAGCTATGTCCATTAAAGTGGTGAAGGCTGCAGAGCACTGTTCTCCACGCTGTATAGAACTGGCCCCTGTATAACACTGATGCTTTTTCTGACCAGTTGCCTTCTGGGTTTTTTGTTGGGGTTTTTTTTCTGAACCTCTCCTGGACCTTTCACCAGTTTGACTTGCATTTGTGTTTCTGGAAATATTGGTAGTAGAGCAACTTAAAAATGTTTCAGCTGCCGAGAGTGGTGGATCTTTGCTTTGAACGCTAATCTGTCGGAGATCAGGGAGCAGAGACAACGTTCTACCTGGGAGTTCGCGTTGCATCGCGCCCGAGACGCGGTATCTTACACTGACATGTACTACAGCAAGCTGAAGGGGGAACCACTGTCTGCTGCAGAGCAGGTACTTATATTTGAATTTTCTACAGTGTTGACTAATCATCTTTTATCTTCCTTGTTTCATTTTCTCAAATGTAAAATCTGTTCCAGTTTAGAAACACCTTCAGTTTTTCTGCAGGCCTTTTTCACTGAACAGACGGTCTTTTGACCACAACTGAGTTTTAAATGCTTGAAACCTGGGCTCGTGGGAGGTGTGTGTGTGGCAGGGTTCTTGGGTTTTTGTTTTGCTATGCAAAAAACTCTCTCTATTTTTGTGCTGTGACTGGTTTTCACCAAAAATAGTATTAACTCTCACAGAATGCTCATGGCAGCCTGTGACACATTTTCTCAACTCGTGTTCTCTATAGACTCAGAAAAGTATTTAAATATCCCAAATGTGCCAGGTCACCCATGTGTGGTTGGGTAGACAATGTGGGAAGAATTAGGGGTAGTTGACAGTGTGTTGCAGGTGCTGTGTTGTTTCTTTCCTTTTGTTTTTCCCCACTTGATTTTAGGATGAAGAATTTAGAGGAAGAGTGCCCCTAATAACCAACCTCTGTTCTACTTCAGAAAGAAAATCTGTGAACTATGCTTAGCTGTTTTTTTTTCTCTAGGTGTGATGGGACTTTTCTGTTAAATCAGTTTAGGGCACCAGGTACTTCACCTGTCTGAGCTGTGGGTGCGATTCTATCTATACTTTAAGTTGTGTGTTATCCTGGCTTGTGTTACTTAGACATGAACTGTAGGAGTAGGTCAAAGTACTGGAAATTTTATAGTACCTGGCAAAGCAGGAAACCTTCACTTTCATATAGTGAGCATTGTCTTCAGCAGAGCTCTGAAGTGTGACAAGGGCAATGGCACTGGCCTAGAAAAACACCCTTTGCTTTCTTGTTCTATGTTATGTTCTTTAAACTTGGGTGAACTGGGAGCTTTCACAAACAACTTCTTAATCGGTACAAAGACAGCAACGTTTCAAAGCAACCGAGTATGAATAATACTACACTGCCCTGATTTATGGTTTCATTTCCTCTACTTGCTGTACTCCAGATAGAATCTTTTTCTGCTCCTGACTAAAGTAGGCATTCGGTTAAATCAGGTTACTTTCCATGGCTTAAGTTTCATGCTGCAACCTTGCTTCTGATGCGTGAAGGGAGGATATCACTGATCAAGAAATTTTTACCTTGAAAAGTATTAAAATAACATATTTTACAATGCAAATCAGTTATTTGTAATATGGAAGAATGTCAGTGTTGCAGCTGCCCATGCGACTTCTGTTTATTTTCACGTGCTTAGGCACCTGGGTACTGTCATTAATGCCATGTTAGTTTTTAATATGAATCTCCAGTGTAGTGCAGTGATGTTTGACTTGCTTGTGAACAAGATACTACGTTGGTTAACTGCAGTTACTTTACCTTTTTTGTCTTTTCAGGCAGAAATGCATCGTATTGAGGACGAGCAAACTTACGAAGAGCTGAAGACACTCTATGAGATAGTTCATGATAAATTTCATGACCTAGCTGAGGTGAGGAACATTTTGCATGCAGGGCAATGTTTGGACTCTAAGTGAATTATTCTGAGGTACTGTGTTCTGTCCTGCTGGAGAGCATTAGCATGTATTTGCTTTGATTTAGAAGTGTGGCATTAATGCTGGAATGGCCAACAGTTGTTACTGTTGTGTCACTTGCAGAGTGAAATCTCTCCTCTAGTCATATAATGATTTTCCTCAGTAGTGTCCTTGCCAGAATTCCTAGGGCAAGTACTTGTCATCCTAAAAACAAAGAGTGGAAGTACAATGAGTTTTTTCCCAGAATAAACACATGACAGAAGCGAGGCTCACGTAAACGGCTTTGTCAGTACACTTCGTAAAGCATGAACTGATCTCTGTAACAGGACAATGGCATCTCTTTTCCAAATGCAGTTGCTAAAATTTAGAGCATTTTATGGTGCCAGTTGACTTCTTATTTGATTTGGTGTTTCTTGACCAAGACTTAAATAATGCCATATGGCTTCCTATATGAATATGTAGCAGTTAACTGATGATATATTTGCTATTTCTTTGCTGCTGCTCTCATATGCTAAGCATTGGTTGGAAATACCACTGCTGGTATAGTGAAGAGTGCTGAGTAGATAGCAAATGGAATTTTATTTTTATTGTGATATTTTTGTACACTTGTGGTATTCTTTTACTTACCATCCATAACGTGTGTGCCTTCGATGTTCAAACCCAGAGTGTTAAAGAGCCATTGCCTGATTCCCCTGGAGGTTCCCCTACAGCAGAATCTGCACATGGCAGTAGCACTGGGATGCTGCAGTATCTTCAGTCGTGGTTTCCTGGTTGGGGAGGTTGGTATGGATATGCTCAGCAGACATACGAAGGTGAACCCTTTGAAGGGCTGCTGCCAGACCCAAAGGAGCAGTGGAATCCAGAAGACATACTGGGTATGGGAATACAGGGCTTTCTGTTTCTTTTTAAGACTGCTAACACTCCCATAGTTAGATACCTGGTAAAGGTGGACAGAAACAACTCCTTGGTTCTGTACTGTTAAAAGATGACGTGTGTCACCTGATGGACCTAGGCAGCAGAGCATGTCTAAAGCCTAACAACCTGTTAAGAAACCTCAGTACCCGGTGTACCTGCTGATTCCTTGAGTGATACATGAATACATTTGCTTCCACTGTTATAGGTACTTATGGCAGAGAGCTTTGGGACTTTTTGTGTTCAGGAGGGGTGGGTCATGTAACACACTGTGGGTTAACAGCTCTGGGTTGCTGGGGTCTTTGTAAATTTACATTTACCTTAATTGAAGTAGAAGAGTTCTATGGAATATTCAGTTTTGTTAAGGAAGAAGTTATACATGCTTTATTTTTTTTTGTTTCAATTTTTCTTCCCTGGAGCTGGGGAAATCTTTATTTTCAAACTCAAAGAAAGGAACTTTTTGGTTCTTCAGCAGCCTTCCACAAAGTTGACTTCTGTGTTGTTTTGTTGCCTTTTTTTTTAATTAGGTGCAGATGAATTTTTTGATCCTGCTGCAGATGCTTCTAGCATGAATACCTTTACAAAGAGAGATCATGTTTTTGCTAAATTAAATCTGCAGCTGCAGGGTGGCTCTTTCACTCTGTTGCACAAGAAGAAGAAGGTGGTGTATGCCGAGGAGACCGCTTTTATGCAGCTGGAGTTTTCAGGTATTCAGTCAATTCCTGTTCTCTCTCAAAAAATACCAGACCTTCCTCTGACTTCATACCTTCCTTTTATATTTGCTTTTTATTCTTTAAATTACTGTACTGAAGCAGTTCAGAATGAAAACAGCTTGTTGAAATGGATGTATCAAGTGAAAATAAGTTTCTCTCTTCAGATGTGTGAGTGTAATTTCAAGACAGAGGTCTAGTTTTAGACATAGTTATGTGTGAAAGGAAGACAACTGTAGGAATACGTGCTTCAGAATCATTGTATATGTATTCCAAATTTCCATGTTTAATTTTTTAAGTAGAAAAATATATGTAAGACTTTGTTTGTTTGGATTATATTTGTTATCTCTAAAATTTAGATAAAGCCTGTGCTGTCTACTAAAAGAAATAAAAGCATTTTATGTATTTATATTCCAGGTGTAAAGATCTTAGCAGAGTCCCTTCCTCGCAGAAATTCTTCCCTTCTCAAAGTCCAGCTTGGTGGACTTTTTCTGAGGGATTTGGCAACAGAAGGGACCATATTTCCTGTTCTTGTTTTCCCGAATCCTGTAGGTGAAACTCATTTTAAGTTACTATGCAGGATGCATAAGTGTGAATGAAAATAGTTGCATTCCAAAAATCAGCACATGTTATTCTTGGTTTCTGTCTTATCCCAGAGAGAGAACACAAAAGTCTTGAGGAAAAATTCATTTTCCAAGGATCACTAGTAGAACTCCTCATTGTTTGCTCTGTGTGCTTGTGACTTTAACTTTGCAGTTAGATGTGTTGGGAAGAAGATCATTTGTTAAACAAGATATAATTTTTGGAACAATGGGATTGTTCCTTTTCAAGCAAGGCTTTATTTCACCTCCATACTGTTACACAGAAATAACAGACATTTTTTTTTCTTCCTAATTAATTGCTGAACAGATTTCAAATATCCCTTCTGAGCAAACAAAATCTGAATTTAATTCTGTGAACATTTCCCATGTATTTTGTGTTGGAATTTGTAGAGAAGTGATTGAAATTAGCACTTCAGACTTCAGCCTGTTTGCTACATGCTCTCTTGTTTGGCTACATCAGGGAAAAAAAATGCATATAATAATCTCACACTATACTTACAATTCACTTATAAAGTGAGCATAAGACTAACACTGCAAAGACTTTAATGCTTTTATCAGGTGGCTTGGTTGATTTTATCTAAACAATCTTTTTCTTTTAAATTCTTATCAGCAAAAAGAGGTTGGATGCATGTCTTCCTTTGGACTCCAAAGTTTGTCCTCAGAAATGACTAATCAGAACACTGGTAAAGATTTCATTTTATGTTTAATGATTACAGGCATATGAGATAATTCCTGCAAACCAGATATTTCAAAACTGAGTTCCTAAAGTTCGAATTAATGCAAATGCTTTTGCAAACAGTAACGATAAAGTCATAGAAGCTTTGTTCAGACACAAGGGCATGTGCAAGTTGACTTCAAAGAAAGTGAGTAAGAAAAAATGTATTTCAAGATAACGGGAGTTGCACTTGCTCTTTGTCTTGGTTTCAACATTTAAACAGTTCAACATTAGGACCCCAGTTCTGAAAATCTTTTTGTATATAGAAACACGTTGAATTCTGTTGACTGTAGAAGCTGATAGTATTAGTTGCTTTTCTGTTACTGAACAATTTTCAGACAGGTACTACCTTCCTAGCTAGTACCAATTAAAATTAGTTACTGAATTCTATGGGGTTTGTTTTTTGCTTTGTCCATTTGTTTGTTTTGGGTTTTCTTTACAGCTGCTTTTTGTAACTTATTTTTTGCTCAGTTGCAGATCCTGATGCCCCAGTGTTTGAGATGCTTTATGAAAGAAATCCAATCCACAGCAATTTTGAGAGGCGCCTAGAAGTCAGTACCAGACCTTTAAATATTATATACAATCCACAAGCCATTAAGAAAGTAGCTGACTTCTTCTACAAGGGAAGGGTTCATACCTCAGGTTAACCTTTAATGTTTTTTTTTTTCTGGTGGGGTTGGTGGTGTTCTATCTTTTCTTATCTTTAAGTTCTGTTCATTTTCATTCTTAGAAATGTAAAGCACTGATCGAAGACTCTTCAGATTCAGATGAAGCAATATTTGAGTCTTCTCTGAATTAGATTTATAGTTTCTTTGTTTAATTGCATCAGTGAATCTTTCTTGGGCAAACTCCTGAAGCTCCTATTTAAAATTGCAAGTTGCTGCCATACCACGTGGTGGATGTTCAGTTGCCTAAATGAAAATACATACGTTAGAAGGCCTGTTTCTGTCATCTCTCCTGGAAACTGACAGAGAACAGCAGGTTTTTTGAGAGGACAGTGAAAACCAGAGTATTTTCTGTATTAAAAATACAGGGGAAATTGTGTTCTAATTCCTTTTATATCTCTTCTCTTGGTGAAATTAAATCTGACCTTTGTTACAGCTGCTTGAGGTACCTTGTTCATTAGGTGTTGAACGTGCTGCTTCCCTAAGCTTCTAAGGAGAGGAAGATGTAGCAGTCTACTACCTGAGATGTAACGTTATAAAATGACTGCCTTTGCAGTTTTAGTTGTTAAAGTTCAGTTTCTGAGGAGCTGAGAGGTGAGAATAAGGAACATTAAAACATTCTTAAAGTACTGATTCCTTTTCTCTTGATTTTGGCAAATACCAAAAGATTTCAGATGCCTAGCATAAAGATGGTAGTGCCTTTGCTTACAAGATGAGAACATTCCATAAATGTTAGAGGTAAAGTTTAAAACAAACCAACAAACCATCCGAACAAAAAAGACTGCTTACGCACCACAAACTTAACCTTTAGTCAGATTTACCTTTGGTGCCATACTTAGCTTTCTGTCTCCATCAAATTTAGTACCTCAGGTTGAAGTTCTGTCAAATAAAGACCAGAAGAAGGTTTGGGAAGTGGTGTTTTGTTTGTTTGGTTGGTTTTTTGTGGGATTTGCTTAGACACTTCCATTTTACTGTGAAGCAGCCTGGTGTGCAGGTACAGCCAGTGGTTTAAAAACAATTAAAGCAGGTCTTTCATATTTTCTTTTGGTTTTTTTTCCTGTTTCAGTAACAGATGAGCAAAATGATACCTAGTTGGTTTTGTATCTCTTGTGCAGGTTTTGGTTACCAGTCTGAGTTAGAGGCAAGAGTGGCTGAAGCTGCCAGAAGACAGTACAACAAGCTGAAAATGCAGACAAAAGCTGAAATCAGGCAAACTATTGATCGTTTACTAGTAGGAGACTTCATTGTAAGTTTTTCCCCCAAAAATGTTTACCTAGGCTTTTTTTTTTTTTTTCCACGTATGTTTTAGGACTCGAAGCTATAAAGAGTGATTTTTTTTTTTTTTTTTAATTGTTTTTTGTTGTTGTTGTTGTTGTTGCTTGTTCTGTGGTGTCCTTTTTAGGAAAGTGGGGTGTATTACATGTGGTTTTGTACTGTTCCTTTTGCTGTCAAAGAATCTATTTTTGTGGTGCAGACTTGATTTTTGCTCAAGTAATGAGTGTATGTATCAGTAATATGAGTGCATGTATCAGTATCATTAATCCCTAGCTTTTGAGTTAGCTGTGTTGATTCAAGATAGCTGGTTTATATTGTTTCCAGTGAAATGAAAAATACTTGTTCTGTAAAAGTAACAGTCTGAGGTTTGCTAAAACAGCCTAGCATGTGTTGTGTTTATGGATAGCCTCACAAGGGTTTGTCTGATCCAGTGTCAGGTAAAAGGGAAGAAGCCTTCTCTTAGCTCTGCAAGTAGATTGACTCTCCTCAGCAAACAGTTGATTTGTTTGACATGACTTTGATTTTTGCACGTGCAGGGAAACCATTTCTTACAGGCTGTTGTATCTTTCTTCTTAACTTTCAGGAAAACAGCAAAAGCTGGACCGTGTGCCTTGACATTTCTGCCCCTCAGGTGATCTTTCCTGATGATTTCAAATGTGTGGATCCAGTGTTAGTTGTTGTAGATCTGGGAAGAATATTACTTACCAATTCGCAAGGTATGACTGAGAATTATTTCAGCTTTCCTTCTCTTTTCACCTTCTGTGTAGAAAGGAAGGTCTTAAAGGCTATTTTCTTAAAGATGTGTAGATTTGCACAGAAAAATTTGAGGATTGAAAGAATTGCACAGGTGGAGTGATGGGTTTGTTTTGTTTTGGTTTTTTTAACAACCTGATTAAAAGTAAATCTTGTAGCAATAATAAGTGGGTTAAAAAATGAAAATATAGTGTCTTTTAATAGATTCTATAATACATTGTGACTGACATCTGCATGAGTGTAAAAGTGTAGTAGATCTCCTGTTGAGGTAAAAAAAGTGACAGTGGAAGGAGGCACAGTCAGTACTGGATTTGTTTTGTGTTTGAAAAAGCCCACAGCTTCAGACAGGATGATCAGGTAATGATGGGAAACATCCGAGGAGGGAGGAGAACGCTTTTGTTTCTTTGTTACTATTTGTTTACTATTGTCTTTTTTTTCATCCACAGAAGAATCTAAAAGGAGTGCGGATACTTTTTCTTCAGAAGTCAATGAATTGAGTGATGAGGAATATAAAACACCTCTGGCAACTCCCCCCAATACTCCACCACCAGAATCTAACACTAATAGTGGCATCAAACTGCCTGAATTTACTGGAGTAGAAATCAGCGAAGAGCAGCTACAAGCACACTTAATGAGTAAAAAAATGTATGAGAGATACACGCTTTCTTTTATGGACCTTCAGATCATGGTGGGCCGAGTGAAGGACAACTGGAAACATGTTCAGGATAGTGATGTGGGTCCAACTCACGTGGTAGAAAAATTCAACGTTCACCTGCAGTTGGAGCGCAGGTTGATATACACGTCCGACCCCAAATACCCAGGAGCTGTCTTGTCTGGCAACCTGCCAGACCTGAAAATTCACATCAACGAAGACAAAATCCTAGCCCTGAAGAACTGCTGCGCGCAGCTGAGGACATCGGAAACGAAGTCTGCTGATGCCCTGCATTTAGGGAAAGACAAGATTTTTGCAGAGGTAGACCAGCTTGGCAGTTTGCATGATTCCGTGATGAATCTAACGCAGAGTGTTGTAATGCTCGAGCAACATACCAGAGAGGTCCTTGTTGAGTCCCAGCTGCTTTTGGCTGAATTCAAGGTCAACTGTATGCAGCTGGGGGTTGAAAGTAACGGACGGTATATCTCTGTACTCAAGGTTTTTGGTACCAACGCCCATTTTGTGAAGAGGCCATATGATGCAGAGGTGTCCCTGACTGTTCATGGCCTGTTGCTGGTTGATACTATGCAAACATACGGAACAGATTTTGATCTTTTGATGGCTTCTCATAAGAATCTGAGTTTTGATGTGCCAACAGGAAGTCTTCGAGACAGCAGGGCGCAGTCCCCAGTTTACGGACCATATGACGCGCGTCCTGTCGATGTAGCTAGTTTGGCAGAGAGATGCACTGCGTCCTCAAATACTTCGTCTGGTAACAATGGAAAAGATCAAGAGTCCCTGATAAAATTAGAGTACCAGTTTGTGAGCGCAGAATGCCCATCGATGAATTTGGATAGCAGTCTGCAGGTGATCTCTGTACAGGTGAACAACCTGGATATCATCCTTAATCCAGAGACTATCGTTGAACTGATTGGGTTCCTCCAGAAATCATTCCCAAAGGAGAAGGAAGATTCTAGTCCTCAGCCTTTAATTACTGATTTGGAAAGAAATTGGAGGGAACAGGAAACCTTCCAGTCTACTTACGTACAGAATACAGAGGTAGCAGTTGATATTCACTGGTTAAATATACTCCTCCTTAGGACAGTTGGCATGACAAACGGAGAAAAATACGGCAGGAAAATTGCAACAGCCAGTATTGGTGGCACCAAAGTCAATGTCTCCATGTGTAGTAAACTTGATGTAAATGGCTCTCTTGGATGCCTTCACCTTATGGACCTAACACAAGATAGTGTTAAGAACCAATATGTTGTCAGCATAGGGAATACAGGAAGGTATGAAAATCTCATTGGTGAAGTAGATTACTTGGAATCTTTGTTCTTTAGGCTTGATGATGGAAATACCCTTCCAGATGCTCTAAGTTTCACTTTCACGGAAAAGTCAAAAGAGGAATGTTCTCTCAACCTCAAAATGGCCTCCTTGCACTACAACCACTCTGCAAAATTTTTGAAAGAACTGACTTTGTCAATGGATGAACTGGAAGAGAATTTCCGCAGCATGCTGAAAAGTGCAGC
This sequence comes from Todiramphus chloris collaris, assembly GCA_025345505.1. Lineage (NCBI taxonomy): Eukaryota > Metazoa > Chordata > Aves > Coraciiformes > Alcedinidae > Todiramphus > Todiramphus chloris. Next base: position 202,269 of record JANVCC010000219.1, read on the forward strand.
TTCAAAAGTTACCACGGTGTTGGCAACGAAAACTGCTGAATACAGTGAAATGGTTTCTTTGTTTGATATGACGCCACGATCAAGAGATGTTGCCAGCGTGGAAGATAATGAAGGCTATGCATTTGGATCACAGCCTCTCAAAACTGATACTATTAAGCTTATATTAAATGTAAACATTGAATCACCAATTGTCTCAATACCTCGAAAGCCTGGTAGCTCTGAACTGCTTGTAGGTCATCTAGGACAGATATCTATTCAGAATTTTGTACCAGGAGAAGATGAATCAACAAGTGACAGACTGCAAGTTGAAATTAAAGATATTAAAATGTACTCTTTAAACAGTCAATTTATGAGCAAGAAGGAACCTGCAAATGAAGTATCTCATGGACCGCATTCTTCTTCAGGTCCTGCCAGTATTAGTAGTCAGGAAGAAGCCCATTTTACACGTCATGACTTCTTTGAATCATTACATAAAGGCCATGGTATGTTACTCAGAGGACTCACAATTATTTTAATATGTGTAGTAGATGGTGCTAAAATGCATATTGACCATAGGTCTGGTTGTACATTCTGTCTCACCCAGCCTCCTGAGTTGCACTGCTCAATTTTAATTACAGTGGACAAGTTATTTTATTTATATCCATTTTTAGTCTAAGCAGAAACTGAATACCGCATTTCATGCAAAAATTTAGCAAAACATAGCCATGTATACTTATTGTAGCACTGCTAAGAGATTCTGAGCGAGTTCAGTAGCTACAGGTAGATAGAATATAATCTAGATATAAGTCGAATATTATCTATATTATGTTAGAGATATAGAATTTTATGTTATCTCAGTTGTACAGTCTTTATAGGATAATCAGCTAACTTACTATAATGTTGTTCTAATTCCACTGTCTCTTAACAGCTTTCCACATTCTGAATAACACCACCATCCAGTTTAAATTGGAAAAGATACCACTAGAGAGAGATTTGGATTTAAGTTTTCCTCTGAGTAATGAAGACCTTGGAATATCAAGCATTATGAAGATTGAAGGGAAATTTGTGAACCCTCTTCAGGTATAGTAATGTATCTGTGCTACTGATAGAAAAGTATTTCCCTACGTAGAAGATAAGTGTTTTTCAGGCAAATATCTTCAGGTTTGAAGTCCAGGTAATTTAGAAATCAGGTCCTTATACATGTAATTAGAAGGGAGAGTCTTAAGTCATAATGACAATGACCAAAACTTCATCTTGTTTTGGGCCATTTTAGACATCTTCATGAATTAGTCTAACTTTTGCTTTCCCTAAACACCTGTCACAGGAGGAAATATAAATGTCTCACTGTTGAATTGCCACTGTCCAAATAAGTTTCTTTGCTGTTGCAGTAGAAACTCCAAATTAAAATGCCATTATGTGGAGAAAATCTCTGCAGGAGCAGAGATTTTAAATATAGGAAACTGAAACTTCTAAAGTTAAGGAGACAAGCAGTGATGTCTTAAGTAGAATGGGTTTTTTTCCATATATTACTGTATAATGTCAGCTTGGTGGATGAAGGCTGGTTTGTATGGTGGATTATTTCTAACTCTGTGTGGATGCTTTTTGCTCAGGATTACAAGGATTATTCTAGGATCCTATTCCTGTATGTTTCCAGATTATGTCATTTTACAGAGCTAATACAGAAGAATTGTTTTGCTTCAGCTTTGCATTGTGCCTTGTTCTGGATTCTTTTTGACTTGTGGATTAACTTGAAATTTGTCTGAATTGAAATTCCACAGTCCTTCCACTTGGGAGTTTTAAAATATACATACTGATTTTATTAACATAGGGAGCTCTGACATGATGGTTGTTTCTTTTCTCTACTTTGTAGGTGGTGTTAGCAAAGCATGTGTATGAGCAAGTCCTGCAGACTCTGGATAACTTAATTTACAGTGAAGACTTGAACAAATTTCCAACAACTTCTGTATCTTCAACTTGTCATAGTTCTCCTTCAGCATCACTTCATAGCACAGGCACAGAAGTCTCAAGTGAACAGAAGGAAAATGGCTTATTCAGCCACTCTAGTTTTAATTCCCTTCCCAACAAAACGTTAGCTATCAGGGAAACAAAATCTTTTACTCAGATCCAAGCAAACTTTCATATCTCAGAGCTCCAGGTTCAGTTAAGCGGTGATCTTACACTTGGTGCACAAGGCCTTGTCAGCCTTAGGTTTCAGGATTTTGATGTTGAGTTTGCTAAAGACCACCCTCAGACTCTGTCTATTCAGATTGCCTTGCGTTCTCTGCTAATGGAGGATCTCCTGGAGAAAAACCCAGACTCTATGTATAAGAATCTCATGGTGTCCCGTGGAGCACCCAAGCCATCCAGTTTAGCACATAAGGAGTATCTTTCACAGTCCTGCCCCTCAGTGTCCAATGTAGAGTATCCAGATATGCCGCGTTCCTTACCTTCCCACATGGAAGAAGCAACTAATGTCTTTCAGCTGTACCAAAGACCAGTTTGTGCCTCCCATAATAAGAAGCAAAAAGAAGATGCTGATTCTGAGTATCCTCTGACTCCACCTCCTTCTCCAACAGCAGACAGATCCAAGTTGCCTTGTGGAAAAAGTAACTTTGATGATTCATTAGTTCATATCAATATATTTCTAGTGGATAGGAAACATCCTGAATTTTCTTCTCGCTATAACAAAATTAACCGTAGCGTAGATGTTGATTTTAATTGTCTAGATGTCTTAGTAACTTTGCAAACTTGGGTAGTGATACTGGATTTCTTTGGGATTGGATCCACTGCTGATAACCATGCTATGAAGCTGCAACCTGAAGATACTCAGCAGACAATCAAATCAGAAATAAATACCTTGTCAGCTTCTCAAGCCCAAGAACCTGTAAACACTAAGCTGGATCTGAAGGTATACTTGAGATGCAAAATAGTAATTGGATTGTCTGTCATAAAACGTCTGCTTTATAGAAACTTAAGGTGACATATAAACAGAATGTTTTATATTCTAGTGGAGAATGCGTGAAAACTCAGAAACTGTAGATTTAAAGTGCAAGGGCAGAAGTTACAGAAAAGCAAAATGTTGCAGAACGATTGGCTCCCTTGCTCTGTGACCCTCCTTAGACACGTGAGGCCACTTGAAGGGACACTGGAGTAGAGTGCTCCATGGAGTAGAGTGCTCCAGTGGAGCTGCCATGACACCCAACCCCAGCCCTATCCAGTCTGCTCTGGGCCTGGGAGCCTGGGGAAAGTCCTGGGGGCAGTGACTGTGACTTCCCTGGGCTAAGGCAGGGCACAGACTAATGCCTGTGAGCTCTTAAATGATAAGGTCACTTCAGTGTTGAAGACTGATGTAGTAAAATTGGCACTGTGCTGTTCTAGGCACTATGGAGCCCAGTTAAAAAAAAAAAATACCCTTTTATAAATACAGATACATAGATGTCCATACATATACATGTATAAATGTGTTTTGTTTGGGGTTTTTAAGTCTATGTATAGTCTTTGTGTGTGTATATAGATATGTAGATTTGAAAGAGAGAAGGATGAAGGTAACAGTGCTAGATTTGTTGAGGACCTGATCACTCTAGCTGCTTGGGAGCCCTGTTAATGTGCAAAGAAAGAAGGAAAAAGCTTGCTTTCCTTCAGTGTTTCCCAGACAGATAATTCTTGTTTGCCATTTTTGTATTATAGTGCAATTGTCTTGAGAAAAAACCTAACAAGATGTTCCAGCTGTGAGGTCATATTGTTTCATACCTGCCTGATCCTTTTTGTTTGGCCAGGTCCATTCTTTATCACTGGTACTGAACAAGACAACCAGTGAGCTTGCCAAAGCCAGCGTGTCGAAACTCGCAGCTCACTTGGAAGTGATTGGTGAGTAGAGAGGAGGGCTGAGGTTGTGTCCGGTGAAACGAAAGTTGTGGAGTTGTGATTTGAAATGCTTTTAATTTGGTGCTCACTGGGGGCTTTGTGTGTTTGTTGCCTGGGCAAGATGCACATTCTCTTTCCACTGCTGCTTCAGGCTCTATTTTAAATTCCCACGTCCTTCCCAGCTGTCAAACCCTTGGTCGTTTCAGCTGAGATTGGAGAACATTTTAATTCTTCACTTTCACAGAACAGAACACTGGTGCATATTAAAGTTTTAGAGAAAAAAAAAAAAGAGTTCCAAGTCCTCACAAATCAAAGTGGTGTATGTAAAGCACAGAGTTGTGTTTGGGTTAATTTTTGTAGCAGAAGACCCTGATTTGCTTTGAACCTGAGGTTTAATGTGTCCAGCTCTGGGCTGCTCAGTTCAAGAAGGACAGGGAACTGCTGGAGAGAGTCCAGCACAGAGGAGATGAAGGGAGTGGAACCCTGCTGAGGAGAGGCTGAGGGAGCTGGGGCTCTTTAGCCTGGAGAAGAGGAGACTGAGGAGGGACCTCATTAATGCTTATGTAAAAGGTGAGTGTCAGGAGGCTGGAGCCAGGCTCTGCTCAGGGATGTCCAGTGACAGGACAGGGGGCAGTGGGTGCAAGCTGGAACATAGGAGGGTCCATGGAAACATGAGAAACTTTTTCCCTGTGAGGATGACAGAGCCTGGCCCAGGCTGCCCAGGGGGGCTGTGGAGTCTCCTTCTCTGGAGACTTTCCAACCCCCCCTGGATCTGTTCCTGTGTGACCTGATCTGGGTGACCCTGCTCTGGCAGGGGGGTTGGACTTGATGATCTTTTGAGGTCCCTTCCAACCCCAAAGATTCTGTGAATATTTAATTGAATGTGATTTATTTAATTGTAATGAGTTTATCCCACTAATAGAAACTTTGGTGTTTTAGTAACTTACCTGTGTTTGAGGATCCTAATTGTCTGTATTTTGTTTTGCAGAGGGAGATTTAGCCCTGCAGGGAAGTATTGGCAGTCTGTCCTTAAGTGATCTTACAGCTCATGGAGAATTTTACAGAGAACGTTTCACTACGAGTGGTGAAGAAGCACTCATTTTCCAAGTCTTTAAGTATGAATTTAAACTCCTTGTTACTTAATATAGCACCATTAACTCCCCACTCCCCCAAAAAACCAAACCAAACCCCAAACAAATGCTAAAACCCAAATGCACAACTGTCAGATCTACTTGATTCTGTGTCTTAAGTGATGCTTTGAAAGTTTTCAGTCATAACCTTAAACGATTTCTGCCTTTTCATTGTCCTGTGATGTACATGGCTTATCAGGAAAACTTAGTTTTTCTTTCCCTCTGAAGCTGTGCTTATAAGTACGTAGGTGATAGTTTGTTCCTAGGTGAAATTGGCATTTTTTTAAAGAAATTGGAAGAGTTTTTCAGCTGAAGAAATAGATTTTATGTTGCTCCTTAATTTTGAAGTAAGGGTTTGTTTTTGTCATAGTGTACTCTTGAAGTTCTTCTGCTTTCTGTAAAGCAAGAACACTTATCCTCTGGTGTTTCATGGTTTTCCATCCCCTTCTCCTCACATTAGGATTAATCCAATTAGAAAATTATCCAAGCAGTGTTATGGGATTAATTTTTAAGGTAACATTGTGCTGATTCAGAGTTCAATCTGCGTTATCATGTGGGAGAGTATTCAACTTACAAGCCACTGTTCACATGTATAAAGTCAGCCAAGGTGTGTCTGTTAGATGTAGAATTTTCCTGGTTGCTTATTTAAAACTCCATAGCACTTTAGATATATGTAATTTTTGCTGGAAAGCAGCCCCATGGAGAGGGACCTTGGAGTCCTGGTGGACAGTAAGTTCTCCATGGGACAGCAAGGGGCCCTTGGGGCCAGGAAGGCCAATGGTCTCCTGGGGGGCATAAAGAAGAGTGTGGGCAGCAGGTCAAGGGGGGTTCTCCTCCTCTGTTCTGCTGTAGTGAGACAACATCTGGAGTATTATGTCCAGTTCTGGTCTCCCCAGTTCAAGAGGGACAGGGAAATACTGGAGAGAGTCCAACAGAGGCTACAAAGATGCTGAAGGGACTGGAACATCTCTGATGAGGAAAGGCTGAGAGCCCTGGGGCTGTTCAGCCTGGAGAAGAGAAGCCTGAGAGGGGATCTGATGAATGGTTACAAGAGATCTGCAGGGTGGGGGTCAGGCAGAAGGGGCCAGGCTCTTGTCAGTGGTGCTCTGGGGTAGGACAAGAGGAAATGGTAGCAAGGGGAAACACAGGAAGTTCCATGGAAACATAAGGAAAAACTTCACTGTGAGGGTGACAGAGCCTCAGGCTCTGAGAACAGGCTGCCCAGAGAGCCTGTGGAGTCTCCTTCTCTGGAGCCTTTCCAGCCCCCCCTGGCTCTGTTCCTGTGTGGGCTGCCCTGGGTGACCCTACTCTGGCAGCAGGGTTGGACTCGATCTCCAGAGATCCCTTCCAACCCCCACCATGCTATGATTCCGTGATTGAGAAATAACGATTATAAAACCTGTTTTTTTCATATTTGTAATTGAAATAGTTTTAATTATATCCTGTGAACATCACTTCAATCATCTGTGTAACTATTATGAATGAAAAAAAAAAAAAAAAGACTCAATAGCATTGTATGTAGAACTTGGCCACCGTTTCCCTTCCCCCTTGGTGGCAGGTACGGGAGGCCAGACGCGCTGCTGCAGAGGGACTGTGACGTTCGCGTCGCTCTGCGAATGGCATCCGTTCAGTACGTGCACACCCAGCGTTTCCAGGCAGAGGTTGTGGCCTTCATCCAGCATTTTACTCAGCTTCAGGATGTCTTGGGGCGGCAGAGAGCGGCGATTGAAGGACAAACGGTACCTGGGGTTTTATTCTCTTCTTTCCTAGGCTGTTTTTGGAAGTTGCAGTGTAAAATTTACCTGAATGCATCAACCTGGCGAGTTGAAATAATGGGAGGTTTTAGAGTTGTGTTGTTTGTGGAGATTGCTCATACTCATCTTGTAATTAAAAGACCTTATTTAGGTCCATCCTGCTGCTCTGTGACAGTGTAGCATCCTCAGTTTGCACGTTCCTGTTGCCTTAAGAGAGAATTTGGCAGAAAATAACCCTCCTTGTGTTCCTGCTTGGCCTCAGGTGTCGGAGGCGCCGGGGGCTGCTGGGTTTGGATTCTGAGTGATGCCCGCTTCGGCACTATTAGTCTGGTCACAGTCAATTCCAGATGCCCCACCAGCTCTGCACATTCAGCTGCAGACTCGGAGAGTTTGGTGGCACTCCATGAAAAACTTTTATGATGAGTTTAACAAAGAGTGCAGTTTATTGAAGCAACAGCAGCACAGGTTCTTAACGGCTTGCCCGTGGTGAATACACTGTCTGCAGAGCACGTGCAGGTACCAAGACTAAGGCAGCACATAAGATCAGAAAGTGACTGTAGAGATTGCTGTGTTTCCTCGGGATAGTCCAGGCCTTACCCAAAGGTCTCCATGGCTGGGGGAAGAGAAGCTCGGCCCATCGACTGATCCCAGGAGTCAGAAGTGGTCTGTGATGAAATCTTCCCTGACTTGTTCATGTATTTCATGACATGCCCCCTTCCTTAAAGCCACTTTATACTATTTGTTATCTTTAGGGTGGAGCTTGAGTGACTCTGGTCATCCAGACTTTTATTATAACTGGTGTGAAATTCCCTCATCTTGCTTTTATAGATCCAGATTAATAAAATTCAGGTTGCAAGCTCAGTGAGGGGCGTTCCCACCCTGGAGATGGGTAACCTTTGGGATGGAGGTGTGTTTTGGTATTATAATGAGATTATAATGGGCAAAGTTTGCAGAAAGGAGAGCATTTTGCCAAAAAATTACAGACTCTTGGCCCAGGGTGGCAAATATGCAGATTCTCAGTTCCATAGTACCATAAATTCCCATCTTCTGTGGAGATTCACAGATCCTGGCCATGGAATCTTCACTCCGCTCCACCCTCTGCGCTGTTTTGCAGGCAGCGTTGTTCAGAGAGCCAGTGTGGAATGGATTCCTTGCTGCACTCTGCCCAGGAAGCTCCTTCAATACTATCTTCCCCTCATGTGTGAACAATGAATGCCATGTCTTTAATACAAATTCAGTTTTTCAAGTCACCCCCAACAGCTATTCCACAGTTACTTAAAACTTCAGCACCTGGACCCTGCAGTGGTGCAGTTGTTTCCCTATTTTTGTGATGCTGGACAAAAGGGGCTCAAGGTTTCTCCTGTCTTTTCCTCCACTGTTCACCAGGTAGTTCTAATACCTGAATAAGAAGAACCAAGTCAGAAATCCTTGGGTTCTGCTCCAGTGTACGTCTTTGATTAAGTACAATGTGTGGTAGGCTGAGAAAATCAGCTGCTGAAGTTATGCAGAATAGAGTATATAAGCAATCATGACAGTCAGAGCCAGTTTTGTACAAATGTGGGAGTGATTAATATAATTAACAGTGGTTTTTTTTTTCCTTTTGTAAATAATTCTTGTGATGTAATCTTTAGTGAGCTGAGTGGTGCCTGCTGTGGCTCTCGGTGCAGCGGTGACAGTTCACTCCTGATGCCAGTGCCTGGGGCCCCCGTGTGCTGCTTTAGCTGGCCTTTAGTCTCTGCCTGAAACAAGAGTTTGAGTTCTTGATTTTAATGGAAAATTTTAACACTTCTTAATTTCTCAAGGAGTGGTGTTCCTGGATTCAGTGCTAATCAGTGTGAAATGATCACCCGTGTGCTGTGTTCTTAAAAACACTTTAAACTCGTTTCTCCTCTCCCCAGGTAAGAGACAAAGCCCAGCGAGCTTCCCGAGTTCTTCTGGATATCGAGGCTGATGCTCCTGTTCTGCTGATACCCGAGAGCTCCAAGTCCAACAGTCTTATTGTAGCAAATCTTGGAAAGCTGAAAGTCAAGAACAGATTTCTGTTTGCGGGTATGCCCGGAACCTTCTCCTTAAAGAACAAGGTGAGAACGTCACTTCGTAACGTAGCAGCTTGTGGTTTTTCTAGTTGCTGTGCATTTTATTTATGTATCAAAATGGGAAACTGTTACCACATACTCTGTATATATGCTTTGCACGACTGGTACTGACACAGTCCATGCCAGTGTGCTGGGCAATCTTGGGGACCTGGCCTGCTGCTGCCTGTACCCAGCTGCCCCCGCCCGGGTCAGGGGCAGAGGGGAGGCTCTTCCCTGGGCCCCACAACAACTGGCCTTGGTAGGGAGCAGAATCCAGCTGAGTGAGGACCTGAGCCTGGGAGCAGAACAGGCTGTCAGCTCGCCCTCTTTGGGAGCTTCTTCAGCTCTTCACCAAACAAAATGTCAGTGTTGGGAGTAGGAGAAAACAGAACTGTGCATTGGCTGAGACTTGCTGGAACGCACTGGAGAACAGAATGGGCTTTAATGTTGTACACTTTTTTTCTGCTTTTCATGACACCGAGTGTGTGTGGTTGCTTTAATTAGGTGAAACCTAATGAAAGGTTTCCAGTGAATGTTTGAACCTAGGGCTAGGCAGGGGACAAGGAGTAGTTGGTGTTGTTGAGAGATGCAGCCACAAAATCTGGGGTAAGGAAGATCCATTTTGGATGACTTTCGGTATCTATCCTATGTAACAAAATGGGCACTTGTTCTGGGGGCCTCCTAATCCCATTTTAAAGGGTGGCAGAAATTAGATGGTCTAAATTGATGCAGCATTTTTGTGGTGTGTGTGTTACCAGCACCTGATTGATATCTACCAGTGCCTTTACTGGAAGGCAATACTGGACTGTAATGCTGAGTTGTCCTCTGTGCTGCACCGGAGGTATTTAAAGGTTGGTAGGTGGTAGATTCCTAGATTAATGTTACAAGTTAAAAGAAAGGATGTATGCATAGTAATTTTATTTCCACTTTAAAATACTGTGCTATGTAGCACTGTAGAAATGGGGGGGGGGTTGAAATGGGATCAGGGGGATTTTTTTCTTTTGTTTTGTTTTCATTTTTCTCTGTCCTATGTTTATTTTTGAGGATCGGATTTTACAAGGCAGTGCATACAAGGATCCAGTTTTATTTGAGGTATTTCACATCTATATCGTAGTGTTCAGGTGCTCCTCAGTCACTGAAAAAGAAAAAAGATGTTCTTGTGGAATTTAGCACTTTAAAAGTTCCTCTGTAGATTAAAAGAGATGCTTCTGTTCTAAAGACTGCTGAATTCTGTAAGAATTGGATTTGAATTTGCTGTGGTGTGTTCTTTCTGCATGTCTGAGGAGCTATTAATTTGGATTTACTGCATAAATTCATAGATTTATAGATGATGGGATGATTTTTCTTTGCATGTGTTTTCCAGTCTTTCCTTTATAGTGTAAAGTTAAATGTTAAAGTCTTCAAATAGTTAACCTTAAAATCCTTGATCATGGCTGCAATAATTTTTTCCACTGGATAATATTTACAAAGCACGTAAGACAAGTGAGGTTAAAACTTACAGCCAGAAGGGGAAGTTTCTGGGTAAGGATTGCACAGGGTCATCAGAGGCTGGATACAGAAAAAAGGTGGGACATGACAGTAACAACCCTGAGTGCTGGGTAAAGGGAACAGTCCCAGAGCGAGGGGCAAATGCAGCTGAGTGAAATTGAAAGGGACATTCATGAATTGACATCAGGACGGGCTAAATGAACCCTGGAATTGGCTTCAAAGTATAGAAGTAGTCTGTGAACCTGCTCCAGGCTGAACCAGCCCAGGTCCCTCAGCTGCTCCTCAGCACCCTTGTGCTCCAGCCCCTTCCCCAGCTCCGTTGCCCTTCTCTGGCCACGCTCCAGCCCCTCACTGTCCTGCTGGGAGTGAGGGGCCCAAAACTGACCCCAGGATTCGATGGGCAGCCTCCCCAGTGCCCAGTCCAGGGGAACCATCCCTGCCCTGGTCCTGCTGGCCACCACAGTGCTGACACAAGCCACGATGCCATTGGCCTTCTTGGCCACCTGGGCACACACTGGCTCATCTTCAGACAGGTGCTGACCAACCACCCCCCAAGTCCACCAGGCACTTTCCAGCCGCTCTGCCCCAGCCTGGAGCAGTGCAGAAGGTTGTTGTGACCCAAGGGTAGGGCCCAGCACGTGGCCTTGTTGACCCTCAACCCATGGATCCCTCTGTAGAGCCTCCCACGCTCCAGCAGATCGATACACCGCTTACTGTGTTTTTGGGAGAATAAATTCCTGCTGTTGATGTGGCTGTTTTCTAGTGAACTGTACCCTTGGCAGTTCTGTGACTCCAGACAGCATCATGCAAGTGGAAAAGCTTGGAAGATTTCCACTGGATGTGTTGTGGGGGGAAAATGTCTAAAATGTTATATGTCAGTAAAAATGAGGGGTTTTTTTTTCCTTTCACCTGTGGGGATTTTAGCAATAGAGTGGGGATTTATTCAATTTAAACTTGGCTCCTGCAGAGAAATTTTGGGACATATTTCAGTATGATGACTGAAGTATTTAAAGTGCATAAAATAACAGCTTCATGTGTAGAAGTGTTTGTTCACACAATCTAATAAAACATGAAGTTGCTGATGTGATCTTGCAGAAATAATGTCATATGTTGTTTTCATCATCTGAAGATGTGAAAAACAACTTAAATATTGAGCAGTCTTTATTCCACAGAAATGCTTGTTACATTCACCCTCTTAACCCTCTGTTTTGCAGGAATTTCATTTATATGTTTGGGGTTTGGTATTCCCTTGTGTGCAAAACCCACTGGTTCTGAATTAATGTCTCATTGAAAAGATTTCACAGCTTTTTTGAAGATGTGACTGAAATGAACTTTTTTTCACAAAGAAAATGTTCTAATCTGCTGCTAAGGTTATAGGGGAAAAAAGTTTGGCCATGTTTCTACAGTGGAAGTGGCATTCCAAGAAAGTATTCAGTTGATTGACAGGACCTGGTCGCAGCTCAAACCTTGGTGTATTTGTTCCGTAGAATATAAACGTAAAATCTAGTGTTAATTACAAAATTACTTTCATTAGCAGGATTCAGTCCAATTTTCCTCTCCTTTGGGAACCCCAAAACATAGCATGAAGAAAACAACAAGTGCAGATGAATCTAAAGTAGCCATGGAAGGATTGTTCATGAAAAAATCGTCAGGAACAAACATTTCTAGGCTGAAGAGTGAGCCCGTGCTGAATACATCCAGTAAGCAACAAGGGCAACAATCAAAGCTGCCTATTGTACCAAACCCTGAGAGCCCAGGTATGTGAGATTTGGACACGTTTTGAGATGTATTGCAGGCATCTAAGGAATCTAGCTGGACTCAGTTGACATTTACCTCTGAATGAGCTTGGTATCTGGTAGTTACTGATACTGATGAGTGCATATGAAATAAATAAATCAGAATGACTTTCAGGAAAAACTGGATTTCTCTTTACAATAATTTGCATCAGTTTTGTACAGATTCTTTTTTTTTTTCTTTCTTAATGTGTTTATCTCCTGTGCACTTGCAGAAGATCACATCTGCCTCTTAGACTGCATTGTGGTTGATCTGCAGGACATGGACATATTTGCTGCAGAAAGATACCAGAGAGAGTATTCAAAGGCTGTGGAAGATATTCATGCAGACTTGAGCTTTCCGTCCTACTTCGTGAGGCAGACAGGAGGAAGCCTGTTAACTGAACCTTTCAGACTGAAGTTACAAGTAGAGAGAAACTTAGACAAGTGAGTTTATCGGAAGGGGATCGCTGTCTGCTGTCCGGTGTTCTGCCAGCCTTGTCTTGTCTCCTGCTGCTGTTGCCACCTGGGTTACAGCACCTTGAGACACTGAGGTTTGTTTCCTTCGTTGCAGGGAGCTGAGTCACGCGGTTGCAGACGTATCCATCCACGGCAACCTGTCGTCAGTCCACTGCTCCCTGGATCTGAATAAGTACAAGCTGATCCGGGGCCTGCTGGAGAACAACCTCGGGGAGCCCGTAGAAGAGTTCATGCGGCCTTACGATTTGCAGGATCCGAGAATACATGTAGGAGGAACTGTACACAGCTGTCAGTCTGTCCTGAAATGTTTGGGGGGGGTTGCTGATTAGGCCAAATACCTGTTTTTTTGATCGAGTTACCAGGTGGACTGATAGATTTAAGTAGTCGAACAGCAGAGGAACCTTTTTGTCTGTAGATCCTCTTGTGAATTCAGGATTGTCTTGGCAACACCATTGCCCTTCCAGGCGTGGCTCGCTCTTGGGATTGCTTCATCTTTCTGAGATTGTAATCTCTAGAAGAGATGGTGTGAGCAACAGCCAGCATTGCTTGGACTTGTTTGGTTTAGGTCTGCTGAAATATATCAGTGGGGAAAAAAGTCAACAAATCTATGAAAACTATACTTTCTATTTTTCCTGAAGTATTTAAGCTGAGTTGCTATTGCAGTACATTATTGATTCATTAATGAGCTTAAGATGTTTCCATCTGAATGGAGCTTTTTGGAGAGAAGGTTATCCTTTAATCAGGTTCTTTTTACCATGGTGTCTGTGACTTTCCTAAAGACTTAAGAGATTATGAACTTGAATCACTTTGTGTTAAAAGCCCTCTTTTTTTGTCCTACAAATCTGAAAGAAGAATTTCAATAGCAAAAGCTCTCCAAGAGAGCTGAGCCTTTTTGGGTTTTCAAATTTTTTTGTTATTGTTTGTTTGGTTCTATTTTGTTTTGTTTTGGTTTTGAGCAGGTTCTCGAGTATCACCTAGTTAGCTGTTGTCAGATACTGTCTTTCCAGGAAGCCTGTGAGCAGCACATGGAAATAATCAATATTTGTCCATATTACTGGGAAGGGAAGTTGTTGAACAGCATGTTTCCTCTGGGGCTTCTACATGTTGTCTGCATTGCACGACTGTAATATTTGCTTAAGAAGCAAATTGTGACCACACAGGGGGATAAATGGCTAGGAAGCATTTAGGATTCTCTTTAAAAGAGGAGAGAATGGGTAAAGTTCTCTTAATCCAAGTATGCTCTTCATATCAGGCTTTCCACCTAAAACTTTAAAACAAAACAAAACAAAAAAAAAGATTTAGAAACTACAAGTGTGATTTAAAAATAGAAGGCACCTGAAACAGTTTGAAAGAATTGTTGGCTGTTTGTTTTTTTTCTGGGGAGGATGATGATGGCAGCATTTTGTTTAAGAACAAAGAAGCTACAGAACAGCAGTGTGAAAATGGATCAATGGATGTGTTTCAGTTTGGAAGCTACACTGTTAAGAAATGCAGGGGTTTTGGCAGCAATGGTTAATGAAATGCTTAAAGGAGAAAGATGCTACAGCTGTTTGCTTTTGTCTGAAATAACAAAATTTAATTCAGGAATGAAAGCTAAACAGATTCTCTTAGAATGTTGCTGGTGTTCCCTTTTCAGACAGTTTTGAGTGGAGAAGTGTATACATCTATGTCCTTCCTCATTGACATGGTGAATGTGAGTCTGGAGCTGATGGATCCGAAAGGAAAAGATGGATGCAGCTCTTTAGCCAGGTTTGAATTCTCTTTTGTTACTGATTATCCTAAATACTGTGCTCATCTGAGAGGTTATAGGCCAAGAGTTAATGTAATACATGAAATGATGATTTAGTAATTCAATTAAATAGAGTTTCTTAATTAGAGTTCAAACTGAGAGTTTCAGCTGATCTGAAAGATCAGTGGAGTGACATTGTTGAGAGGATACCAGCTGTGTCTTTCAAGCTATCCTTGAAATCACAGTTCAGTAATCAGCTGACTTCCCTGAGACAAATGGTATTCTAATTAAGAAAATGGTGAGAGGTAATCATAAAAAAACCCCAAACAACAAACCACAGATGTTGGTTTGTGGTTCTGTATCAGTGGAAGATGCTATTTCCTACAGTACAGATGTACTTTATATCTGTGTGACACGAGGTTTGATTGTAGTAGTTTTAGCTGCCAGCAGTATTGCGATGCATGTCTTTAAAACAAGTGACTTCTAGAAATAAATTAGCCACAAGACTCTTAAATGTATTGTTTTGCTTTTTACTCTCCTAGGTTTGATTTTAAGAAATCCAAGTTGCTTTTTGAAAGCTCTTCAAATGGAACAAAGTCTGTAAATTTGGTTTCTCATTCCATGATGGCATTTGACACACGTTATGCTGGGCAGAAGTCGACTGCAGGCACACCAAATGTCTTCAACTGCATCTTTCAGTCATCAAAGAATACTAGTAGTCCAGGAGCAATTCAGATTGAATTGCACTTCAGGTTGGTAATTCTGGTGTGTGATTTTAATTTTTTTGTTTGTTTGTTTGCTTTTAATAATGACATATTCAACTGGCATTGCCTGGTTTTTAATAAAGCTGTTATTAGTATAGATAAACTTGCTTGCATTGTCTTTAAATATGAAGACATTTTGAGGATGATCAGTGGTACATGAGAGATTGAAATCTGCAGTTGCTGGATTATTTATTTTTTCCTCCCCTCTCATTGCAATAAAATTTGAGTGTGTGATGAATCAGATGAAGTTCTGGCCTATTAAAATCAACAGTGCTTAAAGCTTGATAAATCCAGCCCATAAAGCTTGATAAATGCATCATGTTTGCATAAAACCACGTTACACAATTTTTAATGCATGTTGTGCAAAAGCTGTTCTCCAGTAGATGTCACACTTGCCTTTCTGAGAGAATCAAATAGATACAGAAATGGCACCTCTTCCAAATAATCAATCTCTATGTTCTCTGCTGTATTCTATCCTACCCTGTTTGTTTTTCCTTATCCTGATCTCTTGGAATGCTTAAAGGCATCACAGTGGATATCTGGTTTGTTCTAACTCAATGTTGAAAATGAGACTATAAAGTTACCTGTCTCAGCATGGTGTTTGCTGAGGGATGTAAACTAACAATAAAGAGGATGAAGTGAGATGACTGGAGATGTTGCTTTCACATTTGCTCAGGCTCACTGCTCAGCCTCAGCTTTTCTAACTGTTGTAGGTGTGATGCTTTCTGAAGCAGCTGCAGGAGTAACCCTGAAAAAAAGATCTGTCACCTATTTTAGTCCCGTAGAAAATCCTGAAGACATTTCTTTGTAAAAATAACCAATCAAACTTCAGGCAACTAAGAGCAATTTGTTGTAAAGACATGGATAATGCATTATGGTTCTAAGTGCTTTAGAAGTTTGTGTTCAGGAGGACAGCCAAGATTCTGATTTGAATAAAACTAAAATGCCATGGGATTTACAAAAAAAAGAAGAGGTTTCCTGTTACTGTTGATCCAGTATCCACCTAGATGGGTAGTAAATTTGCCCAGTATAGCCTAATCTGATTTATGAGTTTCACGAAGTTTCTTCCCAACTGTTGTGCTTCTAAATTTTAGCCACATGAGCATGTGTTGGGTTTTTACTGGTGAGAGCATCCTTGGCACTAGATGTGAGCTTTTTCAGAGCCCGCTGATAGTGTTCTACTGGCTCGTGCCTCTTGGAAAAACCCTGGCAAGCCAGGGAGGGTTAAAGGCTTTGCCTCTTGGAAGCCACGCAGCCCGGCTGCTCCTCACAGAGGGACTGCAGTTCTGCAGGGATTTTATAGTTCAGAATGTGTTGGATATAAAAGTGCTTCATGGTCTTTAAGCACTTACAGTATTTTCCAGTTAGTATGAGCAAATATAATTGCTATTCCAGATCGCAAACCACTTTTATCCCACCCCCCAAGCCAGATATTCAAAGTGGGATGCTAAAAGTTCAGTAAGGAATTAGCATTTTTTCTGAATGACAGAGGAGCTTCCTGCACTGCAAAAAGCTGTCAGGGTGTGAGAGGAAACACATTGTGTGTCTAATCTGCTGGAGGGATGCGGAGCCAGGTCCGAGTTTCACATGCAGTGTGTTAGGTTTGATACCAAACAGATGTAAAATAATAATAAAAAGACCAGTTTTAAAACCTGAGTGGCAAATTGATACTGGGAATGTAACCGTATTGAAGGAGCTTTTGTTAAGTTCACTTCTTGTTACGTAGCTTTTCAGTTTGTGTTTTGTAGAATTCATGAAGTTAAGATCTGTTGGGTTTCTGAGGGTGCAGAAACTTAATTTCAATCTATTTAAATAAATATATGTATATCATTTAAATAAATATATGTATATCAAAGGGCAGACACTCAGTAAACTAAGTGTATCCCTAGAAAATTGCTTATAGTTCTTACTTGCTAGATACTGTTTTCTGCATTGTTTTAAATACATCAAGATGTAAAGTTCTTACGTATGCTTCTCTTTTCTTAAAAGGTCTACGAAGGATTCCTCCAGTTTCACAGTTGTTCTGAATAATCTTCGAGTATTTCTAATATTTGACTGGTTGTTACTTGTTCATGACTTTTTATACACTCCTGGAGACACCAAGAGGCGGGAGAATCCCCCTTCTTCCCGGCAGTGCACGTTCAGCGGTGACCCAGCTGTGCTTCCAAAAGCCGTGAAGAGCGGAGTGGTTACAAAACGGTCATCGCTGCACGTGTCTGCAGAAAAGCAGCTGGAGGTGAAGGTGAATGTGACAGGTAAATGCATTCTTTTCTGGTGCTTTTCTTAATAAGCTTTTCTGATTGAAAGCCCATGTTGTGAACAAAAAAAAAAAGTCCTTTGAAAGATAAAAAATCAAGAAACCTCTTAAGATACCTTCATGGTTTTTTCAGTTGCCTTGATTCATAGAATCATAGAGTGGTAGGGGTTGGAAGGGACCTCAGGAGATCATGGAGTCCAACCCCCCTGCCAGAGCAGGGTCACCCAGGGCAGCCCACACAGGAACAGATCCAGGGGGGGCTGGAAAGGCTCCAGAGAAGGAGACTCCACAACCTCCCTGGGCAGCCTGGGCCAGGCTCTGTCACCCTCACAGTGAAGAAGTTTCTCCTCGTGTTGAGGTGGAACTCCCTCTGTTTCCCCTTGCTACCATTGCCTCTTGTCCTGTCCCGGGGCACCACTGACAAGAGCCTGGCCCCTTCTGCCTGACCCCCACCCTGCAGATCTCTCTAACCATTCATCAGATCCCCTCTCAGGCTTCTCTTCTCCAGGCTGAACAGCCCCAGGGCTCTCAGCCTTTTCCCATCAGAGATGTTCCACTCCAGCCTCTCTGTAGCCTCTGTTGGACTCTCTCCAGTATTTCCCTGTCCCTCTTGAACTGGGGAAACCAGAACTGAACACAGTGCTCCAGATGTGGTCTCACTAGTGCAGGGTAGAGGGAACATGTTCCAGTCCCTTCATCATCTCTGTAGCTTTACTAATTATCTGTCATTTTGTTTTCTGAAGGAACTGAGTTTGTGGTGGTTGAAGACATGTCTTGCTTCGATACCAATGCAATCATTTTGAAGGGAACTACTGTTCTCACTTACAAGCCCAAGTTGTTAGATCGGCCTTTCTCTGGTAGCTTGTTTGGCATTGAGGTAAGAAGAAATAATTTTACTTCTGTAAAATGTCTACAATCAGAGGAGCTTCAGAAGATGCTTTACTATAAATACAAATACAACAGGAGTAGTCCACAGATTAGTTTTGAAGTTTGTATGTTCTTCATGGAATGCTTTCGTTCTACAGCAGTTTTAAGAACAGTTTTATATTGTTTCCGTGAAGACACAGCTGGAATCTGGAGTGAATTGTCTGGAAAGGTGCTGGAATCTCTGCTGTCTTAAGGATCACAAAGGAATTGCAGAAATCAGTTGGTGGCTGTGGCTCCTTTTGTGATACTCTGATTTTGAGGTTCTTGCCAGGCCTGTTTTCTCAGTTCCTAATTTTTTTTAAAACCATCTATTTTTTAGGTGTTTTCGTGCCGATTAGGAAACGAGCAAGAGACTGCATTGTCCATTATTGATCCAGTACAAATTCAGATGGAACTTGTGGGGAATGCTTCCTACCCAAGTGGTTCGGGACTGCTGGATGCTTTCAATAGTGAGGATTTTCCTCCTATTCTAGAGGTAATATTAAAGACCATAATAAAACTGTACACAATAGAGACTGATAGATCATCATCAATGCATAGGAAAAGAGTAAGGTAACTTTTTCCTGAAGTGGAAAAGGCAAAGAAACAAGCCTATAGAAAATGCTTCTGATTTTTGGAATGTAATATAGAGATTAATAGTGGGGAAAAAAAAGGCTGATAACATAGACAAGATAGATGGTTACTAATAGCTGAAAGGAAAAGGTTTATTTTCTGTATCTCATTGTGAGTATTTATTAGAGGGGAAATCTATTTAGCAACTTCTTTTTACCATTATACCAAAGGAAA
This sequence comes from Todiramphus chloris collaris, assembly GCA_025345505.1. Lineage (NCBI taxonomy): Eukaryota > Metazoa > Chordata > Aves > Coraciiformes > Alcedinidae > Todiramphus > Todiramphus chloris. The sequence goes on from JANVCC010000219.1 coordinate 221,274, forward strand.
ATGTTGTGGGTTTTGGTTTTTGTTTTTTTTTTCTTCTTCCTTTTAATGCTTTTGATTGTAGTAAATAATAAGTTTGATAAGTTTCTTATTACTGGAGCTTTAAAACAGTGTGGTCTTCAGATTTTAATACTACATTTTGTCTTTCTTTCAGAAAAGCTTTGTCACTATCTAAAGTATAAGTGAAGAATATGTTGAAAAAGGTAACTGAATCTTACTCTTTGATTTTTCATTTAGATCCAGTTGCAAGCACTGGATGTCAGACTGTCCTACAACGACGTTCAGCTTTTCTTGGCAATTGCAAAGTCAATTCCTCGGCAGACTGGTGCAGCTATGCCTGACTCGATGGCTGAAAGTACCAGTAATCCTTCCAGCTCAGCACTGGTGAACGAGACTACCTCCTTGACACATGAAAACAGAGAGATAGCCAAACGTGTGTTGGATCCAGTTCTTGGTATGTTTGTAACTGTTGGAATGAAGCCAGTTTTGCTATCTAAAGGGGAAATACACACTGGTGAATTCCCAACTGAAATTCATGGAGTATCCTGGCTTCCTGTAGGAGAATAAAAATAGCCCAGATATTCATAGAATCATAGAATGTTAGGGGTTGGAAGGGACCTAGAAAGATCATCCAGTCCAAACCCCTGCCAGAGCAGGATCCCCTAGACCAGGTCACACAGGAAGGTGTCCAGGAGGGGTTTGAACGTCTCCAGAGAAGGAGACTCCACAGCCCCCTGGGCAGCCCGGTCCAGGCTCTGTCACCCTCACAGGGAAAAAGTTTTTCCTTGTGTTTACCCAAAACCTCTTGTGCTCCAACTCACTCTCATTGCCTCTTGTCCTGTCATTGGATGACATTGGGAAGAGCCTGGCTCCATCCTCCTGACACTCACCCTTAGCATATTTATAGACATTACTGAGGTCCCCCCTCAGCCTCCTCTTCCCCAGGCTAAAGAGCCCCAGCTCTCTCAGCCTCTCCTCAGAAGGGAGATGCTCCACTCCCTTAATCATCTCGGTGGCCCTGTGCTGGACTCTCTCCAGTAGCTCTCTGTCCTTCTTGAACTGGGGAGCCCAGAACTGGACACAGTGTTCCAGGTGGGGCCTCACCAGGGCAGAGTAGAGGGGGAGGAGAACCTCCCTCGACCTGCTGACCACACTCTTCTCAATGCCCCCCAGGATGCCATTGGCCTTCTTGGCCAAGAGGGCCCACTGTTGGCTCATGGTCCTCCACTTGTCCTTGTCCACCAGGACCCTGAGGTCTTTTCCCCCAGAGCTGCTCTCCAAGAGCTCAGCCCCCAGCCTGTACTGATCCACGGGGCTGTTCTTCCCCAGATGCAGCACTTTACACTTGCTCCTGTTAAATTGCATTCGATTTCTACCTGCCCAGCTCTCCAGCCTGTCCAGGTCACGCTGGATGGCAGCTCAGCCTTCTGGAGTGTCAGCCACTCCTCCCAGTTTGGTATCATCAGCAAACTGGCTGAGGGTCCAGTCTATCCCCTCGTCCAGGTCATTGATGAATACAGTGAACAGCACTGGAGCCAGGAGCCAGCCCTGGGGAACACCACTACCCTCAGGCCTCCAGCTGGACTCTGCTCCACTGACCACAGCTCTCTGGGCTCTGTCCTTCAGCCAGGTCCCAATCCACCTCCCTGCACAACCTCCCAATCCACCCTTCTCAAGCTTGGCTGTGAGAACACCGTGGGAGACAGCATCGAAAGCCTTGCTGAAGCCAAGAAATACCAACCCACTGCCCTCCCCTCATCTGGCCAACTACCTGTGCCATCATCAAAGGCTATCACATTAGTCAAGCATGATTTCCCCTTACAGAATCCATGTTGACTTGTGATAAACCGATAAACCTCCTTTCCTCCACATGCTTTGAGATGGTGGCATGTTTACATTCTGGAATGTAAACATGTAAACATTCTAGAATGTAAACAGAAGTTTCAATTTTTGTTGTAAATGCGGTGCTAAATCATATGCTTTTTCCACAGTTACAATGTTAAATAAACAAAGCCCCATTTTTTATACAGGTATGTCTTAATTTTCAAAATGAAAGCAAGTAAAGTATTTCTGATCAGTTAACTGTTCAATTCCAGAGGTACAGCTGGCTCGCCTCCAGGAGTTGGGATTCAGTATGGAAGATTGTCGTAAAGCACTTCTGATCTGCCAAGGTAACCTCAAATACTCTCAGTTGGCCCTGGAGATTGTTCATATTCCCTGTCTGTCAGGCTGTAAGGGAGCTAATGCATAGGCAGAATTTCCATCTCTTGACTTTGTCTTGGCGTATAATCTTCAGCATTCTTATTTTTCTCTAGAATCCACCCCCCAGAGATTCTTCTTGCTTTCGGGGATGTTGTATGTGGAGTATTTTAAGTGTATTTTGGGGGAGGGTTGTTTTATTGTTTGGGGTTTTTTTCTTCTATGGTATACCTGTTTCTTGCTATTTTCCATCTCTCTTTATAGCACATGTTTTCATCTCTTCAGTTTGAATCATGTATTTCATCTACTTATACATGCAATGCATGAAAAGAAGATGAGGCTTTAACCCAAGTGATGCTTTTCCTTTAGCACTGTCATGTTTCCCACTTTACTTTATAGGCATTCATATTGATCTAGATTTATATGATATTGCCACTCGATTTGGCAACTTACAAAAACCATTTCTTATTCTTAGAAAATACCATTGTCTTCATAATCTTCCCATAGTTGTTATTAAACAGAACATATACATGGTGTCTTGCTCTTAACAGAGAGGCAATGAGTTTGCTTTGGTGTGGTTTTTAAGTACATTTCATGGAGAAAGCAAACAATGCTTGCTTGGTTGTTTTTATCTAAGGTGACTTGAAAAAAGCAGCGAGCTGGTTATTTAAGAATGCTGAACCTTTGAAAGCAGTTTCCATGGCCTCTTCTGCTCGCGATAGCCAGGGCATGGTGCCTTTTCAGTACATCTCTGGAGTGGAAATAAAAGCAGAAAGTATGTGCATTTGCCTTATTGATGACTGCATGGACTGTGACGTTCCTCTTGCTGAATTCACCTTTTCACGTGAGTGTCTTGTGTTGTGGGTAAGTTGTGTATAACTGCTGGCAGTCACTGGGTACCTTCAGCACCCTGCTCTAGTTCTGGTGCTGGTGATTGCTGTGGTGGGTTTGGGGTTTTTTCTTGTTTTGTTTGGTTTGGTTTTGAGATTTGGGGTTTGGTTTTTTTTTGATGTTGGTATCGTTTGTGTTTTTATAGCTTTTGTCTGTTTGGGTTAAGTTTTGTTTTTAAGAAGATTACAGTCTTCATACCGTTAAGATTCTGATTTCCCCTTCATACTTCGTGCAACAACTGGAACCTCTCCTGAGCACAACCCAAGGGCTGCTTCGTGTTGTAAAGTGTGGCTGTCTACAGATGTTATTTGAAGAATATCACATTACACTTTTTCTACTATATCAATTTAAAAGACAAGACAAAACTTTCTATTGCTTACTTAAAGTTCAAGGAACAGGTAACTCAGTTGTTTTGCATTAGTATAACATCCACCTTTTTTTGCAGGTTTGAATTTCCTCCAACATTTGAGAGCCAACCCTGAAGGCTACGCTCATTTTACCCTCTCTGGAGATTACTACAATCGTGAGCTTTCAGGTGAAATATCCAGGGGTTGTTTACTTTGTTTAAGTTCAGGAAAACACCTTTGCCAGCTGCAGTAGTCTGAAATTCACCCGATGTGAAATGCATGTACAGGAATGTGAAAGGTTGACTTTTGTGATTGTCTGTGTGAAAACATGTGATCCTAGACAAGATATCCCAACTTGGTATCAAATGGAGGGATGTGGAAAGTACAGAGATTGCTGATATGAAAATTACACTCAAGTTTTTAAATGTAATTGCATTGCAAGGTAAGGCAGGAACATGACAGTCATGGAACTAACTGTCTCTGTGTTCACTTCTTTAGTACTTGTTTTGCTGCATTCAGCTTGTTACTTATTTCAGGTAGAAAAAGCAGGTAAGGGTAGGCAATTAGACTGAAGAAAATGGATTCACACAAGAAGACCATCATAATTTATAGTTCAGATGTAAAAAAACAAGTTATGCTTCAACAAAGGTCAGGCACTGACAGAAGAAATAACCTAATTGTGTGTTTTCTCTGAATTGAGAAATGAATTTTTCCAGATAAAACTGGTGATAAATCATCTGCCAATAACAAGATAGGGGTTTTCTTTTTAAAAATACACAGCATGGGGGTTTTTTAAAATATCTTTTAGACCTTTGTCTTTTGTGGTACTGAATAGTAAGCCAATTCACATCTAATTGTGTGAAAATCATTTTGAAAACTACTGCAGAGGACTCAGTTCTAGCTAACTTCAATATGAAGCTGTAATTGCCTTCTGATGCTTTCCTCAAATTAAGATACTCCTGGAAGACCCTACAAACAGTGTACCCTGGCTCAAACGGAGGAGCTGGGGCAGGTTTGCATTAGGTAGTAAAGTAAATCAACAGGCTTACGAGTTCATCTTGAAAGTAAAGGATCTCACTACTGAAGTTTCATTATTAAATACTTAGGTATGTAAACAGCATTCCAGTGTGCTCTTCAGATGTGTAATACGTGTGATGCTTTCTGTTTGTCCTCAGGCTGGGAGCCGTTCATCGAGCCGTGGCGGTGTTCGCTGTCTTGGCAGCAGCAAGCTTCCAGCCGCCTCCACCCCTCCCGGCTGAAGCTGGAAGTGAAGGCTGAGCACCGCTTGGATATAAACATTACCTCTGTCCTCCTAGGTATGTAGGAATATTGGATACAAACATTACCTCTGTCCTCCTAGGTATGTAGGAATATTCCCTGAAAGCAGCAGCATTACAGTCTCCTTTTCAGCTATTTCTACTTGAGTGCTGCTGGTGTCCCCGGGAGGGAAGGGGATTTGGCACAAGTCCCCGCACACTTCACCTGCTGTTTTACGTAGGTGTGGGGTTGGGCAGCCTGTGTTTTATCAGATGTTGGGAAAGTGTAAGGACATGAGCTACATATTTTAGAGGTTAGGAATTCTTTCTCTGGTCATATGAACTCTATCAAATTCATATGTTATTTGAAATTTATTTTTAATCAGAAACAGGCTTTCATCTCAAGCTTTCCATACTTTACAGTACTTAAAAATATTTTGGTAAGTGTGTCATTTTCCAGTACATGGACAGGTGTAGTGGGGAGCTGCTGTGTCAGTTTTGCAGTCTCTGGAAACCCAAGCTGTCAATTCCCACCTCAGGAAATCAAAATATTTTGTCCATCGTTAACTCAAACTTCATGTAAGCTTCTGTGTTGGGAGAATATGATTGTGTGCCTTTCCCAGAAATAGATGCTCGTTCTTTGTGCAAAACCGAATAGTTTGGTGGTTGTAATCAAAGAAAAGTAAATGAGCTTGCAAATGTAACAGAAGAGTCTTCCTTGTTCCTTCAATATTCGTTCCTTTCTGTGGGGTTGGCAGAAAGAGGAAGCCAGGATGGGAAGAAGCAAATAGATGATTCTGAAGACTTCCCGTGATGCTTTTTAATACTAGCTATAACATGTGCTAAGGCTGGTTTGTGATTAATACTGCACCAGAGGACTCCGTTGGTGTCTTAATATTTATGCAGGAATGTGCATTTATCTCTTGGGGAAAAAAAAATTAGAAACTGCTGCCAACATGAAAATATTGAAGGCTAATTGCCTCTTTAGGAAGAGCTCTTACATTGCCAAAGGAGCATCTTACGAACATGGAATTCCACTGAAAGTTAAAAGAAAACTGAAAAAAAATCTCAAGAATCTAAACATACTTTGTTTCAAAGACACTGCTGGAATTGCACGAGCTGTTGTTTGTCTTTAACTTATGTAAGTGGCTCATAGAAAATGCAATGAAGTAAAACTTGTGCCATTGAAGTGGAGCAACTTTAGTGTTAAGGATTCAACATACTTTTCAATTACTTTGTTTTCTGCCGCCTTGGAGACATTGTCTGTGTTTCTATTCCTCTAGAGCAGTACACTTGTACCAAGCAGTCGTGGATGGAGGATTACTGTAAACAGGACAAGGAAGTGAATATAATCAGTTCAGAGGACTGGATGGGTGCTTCGGGGGATCCCCCATGCTTCGGGCAGAGTATGATTCTCATTAATCACACTTTATTTGAATCAGTCCACACGTAGAGTCATCTGTCTAATGTATCATGAGCACAAGTGTTTGGTCTTCATAGCATGAGATGAATCATTAGGTATTTGGGAAAAAAGAAAAAAGACAAAAATGCTATTTTCTCTTCAATTGTGCTTAATGCTTTAATAACAAAAAACTTCCTGGCAACTTAGCTTTGAATGAGAACTTTTCACTGCTTATTTTTTTCTGTCACACTTTGTTAGCTAATGAGTGACTGTCCTGTCAGAGATTAAATAAGAGCATTGAGTTGAGGGTGTGCAGTTCAGAGGTGATCTTTCTCTTTCTGTACCCCTGAAGAGCTAAATGAGTCTCTGGAAAGAAATGCTGTTATAGTCATTAAATAATTCTCTGAGTAATAACTCTTGATACATAGCAGGTCCTTTCAGCTTCTTTTCTCCCAGTATTACTTGGGAAGAAGTTTTAGCAACTCAAATGCCAACTTAGTGTGAGTTGTAGTGGGTAGAGACTCCTACAGTGCTTGCATGATGCCAATTGCCTGTATCTTTCCTGCTGCATGATGGGGAAGAGTCTGCCTGTATTGTTGTCTTTTTTCTTACCTGCTAACTTTGTCTTTCCTGTCTGCCAGGCCTTCCTCTTGTCTACCTTAGAACTAGGAGTACAGCCAGTTTGACTAACCTAGAGCATCAGATCTATGCTAGAGGTACTGTACAGCAGAGAGAGACAAAAAGGTTTTGTTGCCGTTGGAAGGCTCTTGTACAACAAATACTGCATTGTATATGTGACTTGCTGGTAGATTGGCCTCTGTTTAAAACCAAAACAACAGCAATCAAACAAAAAACCCCAACCAAACAACAGCTACTTGTCCTTTAAGCTGCTTAACTTACTATTTTGTCCTGTCTTTCTCTTACGTTCCTCTCTGGGCCCTTCAGGGATGAGGGGAAAAGTGTGAGCAATGCCATATAAGTAGACTGTCTTATTGTGGAAGCTTTTATGAACTGTCGACTATTCAGGTGTCCCTTGCTAAAGATACAGGACAGTGTGATTAAACACAGCACAATGAATCACAAGATTTTACTTTGTATTCTAAAAACACCCAACAGTACGTTCAGTCTACCTACTGGTGCTTGATTCAGCAAGTATTTACCAGCTACTTAAAACTTTAAGATGCCTTCAGAAGGAACAATCTGTTTTCAGCAAGCCTTAGGAAGTACAACTTTCCTAATAAATATCTTGTTAATTTGTTTGGTTGATATTTGGAAGTACAGTCCTTGGGCAAAGCCATCTGGTTTAAGATTTTTGAATTTTTGATATTACAGGAGGCAAAACAGCACACTTGATAAATATGTTGCCCCTGTAGAGAAGCTGCTGAATAGGAGGGTAGAAAGCTTTCTGTAAACCCACCTCTGTGCCCCTTTCAAGCTACCCCTTAGAAACATTTTCTCTGAGTGGTTGTGGATAATTCATAGATGTTTAAAAAAATCTAAAATACTAGAATTTGTTCCGAGGTATTTTTCAGGGTTGGGTTTTTTTTTTGTAAAACATTAAACAACAAAACCTCTTAATATTTATTCCTTGGCTTTCAATGGGTGTTGCAACTAAATTACTAAATGAATTATAAAAAACCCCCCAAAATCCTCCTTGTAATGATAGTCTTTATTTTCAGGCAGTAGCCTCAGAATGCAACTTCTATATAACGTTTTCTTTTGAAAATCAGGCCATAGTCCCAGAAATTCCTTTTTTAAAGTCTCAAAAAGTAAATTTGCAATCGATCAAATGCCAGAGTGAAAGTTAATTTGGTGTGTAGTCTGTTTAGAACCTGGGCTAGCCAAATAATCAAATAAAGTCAGGCTGAACACTAAAAAGAGTGTTTTACTTGCAGTTGGCAAAAATCAGGGTTTTCATTTGCAAGAATTTAATTTTCTTGCCATTTAATTGGAAAGAACTTTCTCTGTAAGCTGGAGAGAGATCAGATGAGTCTCCACTGACAGCACAATGTATGTAGGAATTTGTTGTCACTGCTTTGGAGGAAGTTGTGTGCAGTTGTCAGTAACTCCTTTAAAACCTTACCTACCCACCCCACGTTACCCCTTCTCGCCTCTGTAATCCTGCACTTAAATTACTCTTAGACACACGTGGCAGTGGGATGAATGGGTCTCAGAACATGAGGTGCTTGAAATTGGTATCTGTCAGCCTTTGGAGTGACTGCAGATAAGTTCTGTGGGATAGATTTCTTTTCTGCCTTAGCTTTGAGCAGCTGATTTATTGTGTGTGCCTTCTTTCTACTTCTCTCATACGAAAAGATGGATGTATTTAGGTAGCAGCCATTTATCTTCCTTTTGAAGTAAGTTACTGGAATTTAACAGGTTTGGGGTTTTTTTCTGTCCAAACACAGTAAGTATTTTTGCAGATATGATGTAGTGCAGTGTGGAAGATGAGAGTAACACTTGTGTGCTTGTTAGGAATGCATGCTTGAGAAAAGTCAGAAGTGAGGGGTGAAGTTTCTGCTTCTCAGGTTTTGCTGTCCCAGCATTTTTTGAAAACAAAAAAACCAGATTACCTTTGGTTGCATTCAGATTATTTTTCATGCTTTTTTTTAGTAGGCTTTGCCCTGTATGTGAAAATACCTCTATTTGGTCAGTCTTTGAGGATAAAAGTCCCACTTAAAGGGGGTACTGGATAATCGTCGTGTTACACAGAGCATAAATCTTAATTACAAGTAAATACTTATAGTTACTAAATACCTTAATAAGTAAATACATGCTTAATACTTTATGAGCATTTGTGTGTATTTGAGAAGTTGCTATTTCTGAGTGGCTTTTAGTTAGGTTTTCTACATGTTAGTTATAAATGGAGGCATAGTATTCTGTCAGACTTGATACGGAGAGACAGAAGACCTAAGCTCAGTTCCTGGGGAGAATTTACGTAGGGGAAAACTTTCTGCTCCTTTGTACCATTTCTGTAGCAGTTTCTAATTATTTCTTTAATTACTTTCTCAGTACTCTGTAGCCTGTTTCTTCAATCTGTTTTGCTTTAGTTAGCACAGGTTGTGATTCTCCAGCTGTTTGAGGCATCCTAATGCTTCTTTCCTAAGCATTTAGACAAATCTTCTGTTTTATAGCTGAAATGAAGACTCCAAAACGTAGGCAGCCGTTTGTCCCGTTTGCTCTAAGAAATCATACTGGATGCACTCTGTGGTTTGCTACCCTGACTACAACACCCACCCGGTAAGAAGCTGTTTTGGGATCGCTGACAATGTTTGTCTGGCTTCTCTAGCACATCAGACAGACTGTGTTGTTTTCAGTCCTTGCAGAAAAACATAGGTAGCTCCTGGTCTTTTTTAGTTAAGAGTCGTTTCTTTGACAGTGAGATAGTTTTACTACTGAACAAAGATATTCCTTTTCAAGAGCCCCAACAGAATTTGAAAGCCAGTCAGATACTTTCATGGTGTATATGTGTTTATGGACTTCTGTAGACTGAGGCACACTAAAAAGCACTCGTTACTTGAAGCAGTCATTTTGTCAGTTTGTAAAACGATGTGATTCTCTTCCCAGGGCTGCGCTGTCTCATAGTGGGAGTCCTGGTGTTGTTCCTGGGGAAAATGGGACATTGCTGGATGATGCCCATAATGTCAGTGAATGGCAAGAAGTTATCACTGGGGAAGAGGTTCCGTTTGAATTTGAAGCCAGAGGGAAACTCAGACACAGGTGAAGGGCCCAGGCTGTGAGATGTGTTTTGGCACATGGAAAACATAGGATTGTAGTTGTGAGAACACCAGCAGATACTACACTTTAAATTAACCTCCTGTTAATGTTTTAGTTTTAAATATTTAAAACTCACGTACAGAGTGAAATTATTAGATATCTAGTAACCACCATCTATATTGTATTTTATATATATATATATAAAAAATATATATTGTAATTGGTAACTCCTGGGTGTGAGTTGGATCATTATTAGCTTTTAGAAAGACTTGGGGACCTTCAGTACAAATCATACATCTTTTATTCTAAAGTACTGGGGAGGGCATTGGTTGTGGAGCATAAGCATTATTAGTGTTAAAAACTAGAATAACTTGTTAACAAATACATGGCATGCTTTTATTTCTGCTTGTATGGCATAGTTGTACTTCTATTTGTTGATTAGGGAAGCTGGAACAGTTGAACAGATGTAAAATCAGGTCTGTCTTTATCCATAACATGGAAAAACTCTTGAGATTTTGGAGTTTTTAAACACTTCAGTGATATTCTTTATTCGTAATCCAGGAGATATTGTTGGTTTGAACTGTTTGGCCTTTCTGCTGTATAATAATGTAATTCTACTTGATCTAACCTGGTAGGCACACACGTGATCTTAGAATCCATCAGCTGCAAGTGAGAGTTAATGGCTGGGAAGAAGTCAGTCCGGTGTCTGTAGATAAAGTTGGAACGTTTTTCCGATACGCTGCACCAGACAAGAACTCGTCCTCTTCTACTGTAAGTTCTGATTTTGAGAATAGAGTCTGTAATTTGAGAGTAATGATGCCTCCAAGATTTTGATCTTAAAGCAGCTGCTGTAGGAGATTGTCCTTTTTCCCCTTAGCTTGAATTGGGAGAATTTGGAGATGCTGGTTCTCTAACTGGCAGATTGATGTGTAACAAGATCAGAGGTAGTCGGTTAGTGTGTGCTTAACAGTCAGAGCTTCTAGTGACAGAACTAATATATTAGTGACAGCATTATCATGGACTCAGACTGAGCTTTAAATCAGCACAGCATTTCAGCAGCTATTTTTCTTTTTCTATTGCAGGAATGCTTTTCATGTGTTTAATTTCCTTAAAATAAACAATGGTGGCAATTTCCTGAAAGCCTAGAGATTGTTGAAATATGGGGCTGCTTAGACAAACTATACTTGTCATGAAGGAAAAATGCAGGCTGGCAGTTGGTGGTTGAGGCTCAGTGATAATAAGGATCTTGTGGATTTCAAAGCTAGTTAAGTTTTGAGAGTAGCTACTGGAAATTGTTGAGCATTGGAGAAAATGGAAGGTGAGATCTTCTTGGTATAAGACAGGATTAGAATTGAATTTCATGATGCTCCTGACAAGAGCCAGTAGTCTTTTACTTGAATCGCTCACGGTGTTTTCATTTTGAAGCATAAAAAGCATCATCTCTCTGTAACTTGATTCTTTAAGGACAAGGATGCAAATTAATGACACTGTTGAAGAAGATCTGTAGCTCTTTTCTTCTTCCCAACAAGCCTTCTTCCTTCAGCTTTGTTTCTTTTCAAAGCAGTATTACAAACAGGTTTTGCTAATACAGTTCTGACATGTTTTCCAAGCTGTATAGAAGATCAGAAACACAGAGTGATGAAAGTATTTAGTTTATTCTTCTTTAGTAATAATCTGTGTCACAACTGAGAGCAATATCTGAAAAGATGAACAACTCTAACTTTCATGTTTACTTTTGTTCCAGCTTGGAAGCCCAATAAGTAGAACAAACATAATACATCCACAGGTCTACGTGAGTATCTATTTTCTCTGGTTTTTTTGAGAGCTATTTAAATAAAACTAGCATAATTCTAAAAGTAAACTGGCTTTTCCATCTCTCTCCTAGATATAATCATTACCTGAGCTTTTTAATACTTTTAAATATCTTCCAGTTTTCTTCATTGCCTCCAGTTCGTGTGGTTTTTGAAGTTACCATGGAAGGCAGTGCTCGGAAGGTGATAACAGTGCGCTCAGCCTTGATTGTGAAGAACAAGCTGGAAACACCAATGGAACTAAGACTAGATAGTCCTTCTGCTCCTGACAGTAAGTGTTGTATATCCCTTCTGTACTATGGGGAACCTTTAGCTTCCTCCTCAAGAAGATTCACTCTTGTTTCCAATGACTGACAACTAGAGTAGACCTTCCTGGAGGGTAACTGGGTAATGTTAAGAAGAAAATGATCAGCAAGGTAAACTAGAGAACCCAGGAGGATTTTTGGTTATTGTTCAGCTAAACAGGGAAAGCTGAGACTCTGTAAAACAGACTGAAACTTATTTCTCTCTGTCGCATGGTCTGTCTTTTAGCGGTAGTCTAGAAGGTTTCAGATGTTAGCATGCAAAGGTGCAGTCTGGAAATGTAGTGACAGGCTGATAATGGACCCAAAAAGTAATGAAAGAGGTCTTTTTGAAACAAGCATTTTCACTAGAGCATCCAAGGAATAAAGAATTTTTATTTCAGCAAGTTTTCTGTCTGTTCTCAGTTTCAGATTTACACACCTGAGTTTCTCTGCTGCCAGATTGTTAACAGGGCATGTTGTTTGAATCATACATAAAATAGTGATTTATGTTAAAATGTGTTGTTTCAAAAACTAGAGACTTGCTAGTGGAAAATTTTATGCTTTACAGAATCGCTCAAGGTTGGAAAAGCCCCTTGGGATCACCATGTCCAACCATTAGCCCTACTCTACACGTTCACCCCTAGACCATCTCCCCCAACACCACATCCAAGCGATGTTTAAACACACCCAGGGCTGGCCACTCAGCCCCCTCCCTGGGCAGCCCATTCCAATATTTCCCTACCCCTTTCAGTAAAGGGGCCAGTTTTGACATGCACGCTTTCCTGTCTGATTGCAGAACCTGTAGTTCTTCCAGCAGTGATGCCAGGAGATTCCTTTGCTATTCCATTACATCTCACATCTTGGCGTTTGCAAGCCAGGCCAAAGGGGATGGGAGTCTTCTTCTGTAAGGCTCCCATTCATTGGACTAACGTTCAGAAGACAGCAGAAGTATGCAGCAGCAAGCGAGAGTGTCATTCCATGGAGTCCGAAAACAGCCGGTTTTTCAGGTAATTAAGACCTAATTCTTTCTCTGTAAGCTGTGTTTTCTTCTGATAAATGAAATACTGTGAAAGTAACAGGAAAGAAAATACTTAGAAATGAAAGCTTCTGCCATGGCATGTTTTGTTTGGTATCGTGAATAATGAGAAAGCATTGAAGCAGAGAATCATAGAACTGTTATGGTTGGAAAGGCCCTCTAGGATCACCGAGTCCAACCTTCATCCCAGCATCTCCCTAACCACTAGACCATCACCTCAAGTGCTACATCTGCTTGTTTTTTCATCACCTGCTGGAGTGGTGACTCTACCACCTCCATAGGCAGCCCATTCCATTGCCCAACCACTCTGTCAGTAGAGAATTTCTTTCTAATATCCACTCTAAACCTACCCTGATTCAACTTGAGGCCGTTTCTTCTTGTCTTATCATTAGTAATTTGGGAGAAGAGACCCGACACCAGCCTCACCACAGCCTCCTTTTAGGTAGAGCAATAAGGTCTAACTGTGATATTTCTGCAGGGCTCTTTGAAGCCCCTTTGACAGCAAATGTCTGAGAATACAAAGTAAGCACAGGATTAATATTTATTGTAGAAAGAGGAGGTTAGAAAATTGAGTGTGGATTTACGTTAAATGATCTAGTCTGTCTCACTGAGGGCAAGGAGTAGTTTGCCATGGTGTATTCACAAACACTCAGTCTTTGTCCTCAGTGCCTTGTACTCTGTTCTGAGCCAAAAAATGCTGCTGCATAATGAGGACTTAATGGAATTTTTTAGTTATCTCATATGATGGATTTAGAGATGGTCTCAATTTAGGTAATAGTGGAGATGAGGGAAGTTGTTTCAGCAAATGCCCTTTGTATTTAGTATGTATCTGTAGTGGTATATAGTAGTAGCATCTCGTGATAGTTACTGCTATATGTCAGTTCTGTAATTCATTTCTTAACATGCTGGTTTTAAACATATCAAAGAGGAAAATTTCAAATTATTGAAAATGAACGTTTACTTACTCCATTTTTTTTAATCTTAACTAATGAAAACTTGAAGTGTCAGGTGACCAAAGCAAAGATACATCTGCTGGAAGGACACGTTCAACATTGATGTTTAAGAACATGCTTATAGTTTACTTCAACAGTTAAAATCTGCTTTAGGTAGTAGTTGATAACATCCTTCTGTGAGTTCATGGAAGATAGCTTTAAAGCTGTTAATCTGCAGAATCAATTTTCTGTTAGGTCTCTGAACAGATGGGGTTTTTTTCAGTGACCAAATTAATTTTTTGATTCAAATTAGGAAACTCCTGTTGTCTTAATTTTAGGCATAAGTAAAAATTACCTTATAATAGAATTACAAAGTGATTATGTAGGGAAGAATTCTAAATCCTGGTTTGACCATCAGTCCTGAAGTTACAGCATGTTGTGGGAATTAGTGCAGTACACAAAGACAGGCTCCAGTTATTCCGTCAAATTCACTGATTCTTCTCACATCCTTCTGTCTTCACAGATTTTGTGTGGCTATAAAGAAAGAAAATTATCCAGATTACATGCCTTCCAACATATTTTCTGACAGTGCTAAACAGATTTTCAGACAGCCTGGGCACACCATTTACCTCCTGCCAACAGTGGTGATCTGCAACTTGCTACCTTGTGAACTCGAGTTTTACGTTAAAGGAATGCCAATTAATGGGACACTAAAACCTGGCAAAGAGGCAGCATTGCACACTGCTGATACCTCTCAGAACATTGAGCTTGGTAAGGTTCTTCTTCTGATACCAGTTACTAATCCTCCTGGAGGAGTACCTTAATATAACTGTTTTTTCTACATGGAACTGGTGCAAAATTGAAAGCATTTAGATGATTATTTCATTGCTGGGCTTCTTATAGTTAATAATCAGATGCAATCATCCAAAAAAACCCCAGCCAACTAACGTTACCATCATTGCCCCAAACCTGCCTGGTCTGTTCCTTATTCTGCTCTTTTCTCATTCTCCTGAGAGTGGAAACAGTGGACACTTGCAAGAACAGTGATAAACAAGGAAATAAATCAAATAAGTTTGCTATGTATTGGGTGGTTTTCCTGTTTTCTTTCTGAGAGAAAAAGCTGGTGTTGAGAGTACATATGAATTATTCAACACTGGCTGGACTTTTGATGCCTAAAGCAGTAATTAGCCCTAAGCAGAGTTCTGTACAGAACGTTTTGTGCTGCTTCTGACTTAAATTGAGGCTTTTCTTCCTAAGGTTTAAGGTTACTACACTGGGCAGCTTTAAAAGTTAATGTGGGTAAGCTGTATGGAATATTCAGAAAGATTAAGCCATATGAAACACCAACCTGTATGCTTATCAGAGACTAATGTTTCCCTGGGGGTGATCCTTGGGTTTATTGTTTCCTTTTCATAGGGGTATTGCTAGAAAACTTCCCGAGCTGCAAAGAGCTGTTGATTCCTCCTGGGACACAGAACTACATGGTGCGGATGCGATTGTACGACGTCAACAGGCGACTGCTGAATTTGACTATAAGGATTGTATGTCGTGCTGAAGGTTCTCTAAAAATACTGATTTCAGCACCATATTGGTTAATCAACAAAACAGGTAAGTTTACAGTATTCTCTTCTCTGTCATGAGCTGGGAAATAAGGATTTCATGCAGCATTTTGATTTGCTTTCTAGCCAAGTACAGCTTTTAAACACTAATTAAGAGGAATTAAAGTTGCAGGAATTGTTTTCTTTTTTTTTAATTATTATTTACAGCAGCTATTGTTTGATGAATGCTCCAGCAGATAACTTGGACATTTTAGTTGCTATAGTGCAGATTTTCAAACATGAGCTATTGTGCCTCTAAATAAATCAACACAGAGTAGATCACTGTCCAAATTGTGGTTTTCAAAGGCTGGAATGCCTTGAGAAGGCAGTAGGTCTGAACTGAAGGTGTTGTGTGTTAACATCCATTGGCACTTTCCTTTCCTGCACGGACCAGCCTCCCTGGCTCCCAGCTCTCTGCAGGTCTGGCTGTTAAGCAGGTTGGAGGATGATCGAGAGGGAGAGTTCATGCAGACTCATGGATGCTGTTACAACCAAAATATTTTAGGTTGTTCCTGAATTTGAAGTAGTTTTTACCATCTCATTTTCATTTGAGCAAAGGTGAAGTGTAGTTTGACACTCCCATTTCTTTGTGTTTACTTAAAGGATTGCCACTTATCTTCAGACAAGATAATGCAAAAACAGATGCTGCAGGTCAGTTTGAAGAGCACGAGCTGGCTCGAAGCCTCAGCCCACTTCTGTTCTGTTATGCTGACAAAGAACAGCCAAACTTGTGAGTAATACCAAAAGAAGAGCAGAACAGGAGGAGCCTTACAAAGTGTGACAGTAATTCACAGAGAATTGGGTGCTGATATATTACTATGAAACCACGTAGTAAAAATATTACCTAGTAAGATGATCTGATAGCTAATTAAGTTTCTAAATACAGAAATAAGCATATTGGATCTGTAGACATTTCCTACTGAAAACTCCTTGGTTGGTTAATTCTGTTGTGTCTACAGGCTGCTTTGGTTTTATCTTCCTGTTTTGAATTCCTGCTTCTTTTGTAAGAAAGTCAAAAGATGAAGAGAGTTAACAACTGACACAAACCACTTCAAGCCCCTAACCCTTAACTCTGAGTGTTAATAGAGAAGTCGTAGCAGGCACTTAGCTCTGCTGCCTGTGGGCTTCCTGCTGTTGTGATTCTGATGGAAAAGGAAATGTCAGGATTTTGGAAAGGCAACTTTTCAGCTGGCATCAAGGAGAGAATTTGCTTTTTCTGTGAGAAATAAGAACAGGATTTCAAGTAAACTCATCTGGGATGTTCTGGGATATTTGCTCAGATGAACAACAGTTGAATTTACCACAAAAGCATATTCCCAATTTTCTTTTTTCTTTCAAAGAAAGAAAAAAGAAAGAAACTCCTTCTTTCATATTAAAAAGCCACACAAATGCAGTTGTGGTTAATCAGTCTGCAAATTACCAAGCCTTTGAAAGTGATGTGGTCACTCAACCTTGACCAGCATTTTAAAATTCCTCATGGCAGAACTGAAGAATGAATTAGTCCAGAAGAGATTTCTCATGGCTTCTGATGGTTTTATATTAAAGCACAGGGTGTTCTTTTGGAATCTGGGTATGAATTTGATCACCAGCATCATGTTGATACCTGATCCTTTGTTTCTGTGAGTAAATCCTTGTGTTTTCTTCTCGCCCCTAGTTGTACAATGCGGGTTGGAAAAGGAATCCACCCTGAAGGAATGCCTGGCTGGTGCCAGGGTTTCTCCCTGGACGGTGGGAGCGGCGTCAGGGCCCTTAAGGTGATCCAACATGGAAACAGGCCAGGCCTCATCTACAACATCGGTGTGTGTTGGTAGGAACCTTTGAGAAATACTGTAGAACTTGGTAAGGCATGATGCCAGTGACACCAGAAACGGAACAATTACAACAGGGAAATGGAGGTTGTGAAAGGTTTTTGACAGCCCAGAGAAAATTATTGAGCAGAGAATATGATGCTAAGTATTTTTACATCTGTATGTTGAATTTCATTACCTTAAAAATCACTTTTCAGTTATTTTTACATTTCATCGTGGAGTTTTAATAACTGTATTTGCAAATTGTTCTTTCTGGGTTTGTGTCTTTATTTCCCCTGTGTTATTTCTGAGTCCATTTGGAATCCCACCACGTTGTTGTCTCTGATTACTTTGAGTGTCTCTATACTGTAGCAGCTCAGCTCTCTGCTACTTCAGGGGCTTTTGCTTTGTGGTGACTGTAGGCTGATGGGAAGAGTGCAACTTCTGTCTTCCCTGCACTCCTCCTGTACAGAAAGTACAGTTTCCTTGGAAGCTTTTAGGTCTTTAATTAAATCACAGTTTGGAAGTTACTCTGTGGTGATTTTTGAAGAATTCTACATATATTTAAAAGTGGAAGAATTACTTGCATTGATTTACTTGTGGTTGGAAATAGTGGGGTTTTCCTTCAGTGCTTATAATCTCTAAATTGTACCTGAGAAACAGAGGACAACAAGTGACATAAAATTACATTTGCCATTAAAAATAACGTTTCAAAATGCGACAGTGTTATGGCAGAACCAGCACATCTCAAGAACCCATGAGAAGGAACTTCCATTATGTGAAATATATTGTGGCAAATGTCTTCTGTTCTCTTTTGTAAATAATAGCTTTATTTTTCACTTGGTTTCGTCACTAGGCATTGATGTCAAGAAAGGCCGAGGCCGTTACATCGATACTTGCATGGTGACGTTTGCGCCCCGCTACCTGTTGGACAATAAATCATCCTACAAGCTCACCTTTGTTCAGCGGGAGTTCGCCCGAGGTCGGGTAAGCTGCTTTCTTTTTTGTTGCTGGTGAATTCTTGCAATGCCTGTAGTTAGCCAGAACATCTGTGTGAGAGCAGAAGCAGGGAGGTGATTGTCCCCTGTGCTCAGCACTGGGGAGGCCTCACCTCGAGTGCTGTGTCCAGTTTGGGGCACCTCAGTCCAAGGGAGATCTCGAGGGACTGGAGCAGAGGAGGCAGCGAAGCTGGGCAAGGGACTGGAGAATGGATCGTGTGAGGAGCGTTTGAAGGAGCTGGGCCTGTTTAGTTTGAAGAAGAGGAAGCTGAGGGGAGACCTCATCACTCTCTACAACTCCCTGAAAGGACAGCGTAGAGAGGCTGGTGCTGGGCTCTTCTCTCAGGTGGTTAGTGACAGAACCAGAGGGAATGGCCTCAAGCTGAAACAAGGCAGGTTTAGACTGGACACTAGGAAAAAATTCTTCACGGAAAGAGTGGTGAGAGATTGGAATGGGCTGCCCAGGGAGGGGGTTGAGTGGCCATCCCTGGGTGTGTTTAAACATTGCTTGGATGTGGTGCTGGGGGATGCGGTCTAGGGGTGAACTTGTAGAGTAGGGCTGATGGTTGGACACGATGATCCCAAGGGGCTTTTCCAACCTGAGTGATTCTGTGTGATTGAGATCTCCTGACTGAAAAGAACACAGACGTTACACTTGAAAATATCATTGGCCAGTGATGAGAAGCGTTCTTACTATTCCAATGCCAGCATCCCATAACAGAATAATTCATATTTGAGAGGTATTTAGATTTTTTCAGTACCTAGAGGATATGTATTTATGTTTCTGTTCCTAGGGAACATCCAATCCTGATGGCTATATCTCCACACTCCCTGGGTCCAGCGTCGTGTTCCACTGGCCACGTAACGATTACGATCAACTATTGTGTGTGAGATTGATGGATGTCCCAAACTGCGTTTGGTCTGGGGGCTTTGAAGTCAACAAAAACAGCTCCTTCCATATCAATATGAGGTATCTGTTTTATATAAAACTTCCATGGCATACTTCCATCTTTTTACAGAAGCAGCTGTTTAACACTTGGGACTGTGGGTAATGCAGATTAGAAACGTAACTCTCGTGAACTTGTTTGTACTTTCTCAGGGACACTCTGGGAAAATGTTACTTCTTAAGAGTAGAAATCACTCTTCAAGGAGCCACATACCGCATTGCCTTCAGTGACACAGATCAGTTACCGCCACCTTTCCGCATAGACAATTTCTCAAAGGTAAAAGAGAAAATAAAGACTTTTTTTTTCCCCCTAATTTCTTTAGTGGAAAAAAAAAAAAGAAAATGAGGGGTTCTTTAATATTTGCTAGAAGAGGGAGCAGACTAGCTTGTGTAATGGAATGAATTGAAAGTGTAGCAAGAGGTATTGATACAGAATTGTAATTTTCTGAAGTGTTATAAATTTGTAGTACTTGGCTATTTGATCTTGTTTAAATAATAGTGCTAACATTGTGGCTGTCATTGGTGCATTAAAAGCCTTGTTACTGGTGAGGAAATTGTGCTAGAGTGATAGTTTGTAATCTGTTCTGTGTTATTTTCATCACTAGAATGACCTCTAAAAAGAATTCAAGCTACTGCTGCCACTTCCTTCTCTGTCTTTGGGCCTCCACGTCAGTGATTATAAAAATCTGAGAATTTACTTTGTGTATTTTACAGTCACTTACCTTTTGATCAGAGCTCTTAATGGTTATTGATTCCCATTCTGGATTTTGGTACTGAACTGTTAAGTAGAACTGTGCAAGTCTCCTAATTTTGAGTAGGAGGATTTGAAATGCTCCCATGGGACTAAAGACATTTTGAACCACAGATGGCAGATAAGAGCAAAGATGAAATTTCCCTTCACTTTGCCACTATCTTTAATTCAGTCTCAAATGGAAGAAAATACCAGTGAAACAGTTGGGGTTTGGGGATGGGAAGTGAGCTGAACATGTTTCAGTGATTAACTCTGAAAAAATAATAGCAAAAAATATGCCTGATTATTAATTTCTGTGTGCATCTAAATCCTCCTTCGTAACTGTTGCAGGTCCCAATTGTTTTTAATCAGCACGGGGTTGTGGAGCCAAGGCTGTACACTGAAGTGAAGCCCATGACCTCTCTGGATTACGCGTGGGATGAACCTATTCTGCCACCTTTTATAATGCTGACAGTCAAAGGGGCAGGCTCCTCAGAAATCATCTGCAGCATGAACGACTTCCAAGATAGCAAGCAGCTTTACTACGAAAACTTCATTTACATTGCTGCTACGTATACTTTCTCAGGGTAATTCTTTATATATTAGATGAAAATTTTTTGAATGTTCATGGTGTTCTTTAGGCTTTTATGTTAATATTCTCTTAATGGCTGTTTGAAAGTTTTTCAAACACAGCTAAACTTTTGTCCACCTCATAGCTAGGAGGGAAAATGCCAACATTGGGCAGTTGAGTTTAGCAGTCAGTAAGTTGTGTGTTTGGGCTTGGTAACAGAGCTTTGTAGGTGCAGCTCACTGTTGTTTATTTTGTCACATAGTGAGAAATATTTAGCACATGGCATCTGCTGTGACCCCACTGTCTGATGTTGGAAGAGCATCATGTCTGGGGGCTTAATTTCATTTGGTGGATTAGGAACACTTGACTACAGGACACACCATTTATCACATGCCTGTGAATTTTAAACGTGCAGTGCTTCTGAAAACAGCTGCTGGAGACTGATACATGCTTTGCTTTCCTCAGTACAACATAAAATGTTTTCTTTGAAATTCATCTGATTGCCTATCAAGTTCCTAGTCACAGTGAGAAATCACAGCCCCTTTTAAGAATGTGTTCAGATTGATGGTAATTCCAAAAATAACAAGATTAAAAAAACAATAGAAATTTTGTCTGCCTGTACTGGAAGTGTGAGCAGATACAGATACTTTTGATACAGATCTAGTTCAGTCTACAGAGGAAGCAGCCACTCTGAATATACACATGATGATGTTTTCTTGATGTTCTAGTTCGCAGGAGCCAAGTGTAAGACCAGTTGCTTCAAATAAAGATGCTGCCTGTGCAGAGCTTGTCCTCGATGTTTCCCCAAAGACTCAACGAGTTGTGCTGAAAAAGAAGGTACCAAGGCACATTTGATTTTGTTAAAATGCTGTTGTTATGTGCTGAAGTAAAATCATATGCAGGGAGAAGGATAAACTAACATTTTCATGGTAACTTTTAAAGGGTGGAGCCAGGCTTCATTGAAAGCAACAGGTTATGGCAATTCAGGTTGCTTGAATTCTGGTGGTGCTTCCATGTGAAACTTTTATAGGGATGAGGATGATAGAAAAAGGAATGGGGAATGAAAGTAGTAAGGAATGTTTGGACAACCAAGCGTGGTTATTGTATGTTGGAGGTTCTACAGAAGTTACAAGGTAAGGCATGCTTTGGTTTTGCTTGCTTTGCAAGCAAAGTCACAGCTGAGGGAACAGGGATTGTTTAGTCAGGAGGAGGCTGAGGGGAGACTTTATTGCTCTCTACAGCTGCCTGAAAGGAGGTTCTAGTGAGATGGGTGTTGGTCTGTTCTCCCAAGTAACGACCTGTAGGACAAAAGGAAATGGACCTAAGTTGCACCAGGGGAGATTTAGATTTGGATATTAAGAAAAATTCCTTTACTGAAAGACTGGTGAAGCATCAGAACAGTCTGCCCAGGGAAGTGGTGTAGTCACCATCCCTGGAAGTGTTCAGAAAACCTGTGGACATGCTACTTTGGGACATGGTTTAATGGTCATGGTAGTGTTGCGTGGGCGGGTGGACTCAGCGATCTTAGAGGTCTTTTCCAACCTTAATGATTCTGGAGCTCTTGAGAAATCAGAACTACATTTCAATATTGCTAAGATGAAAAATAGTTTGCAAATACAGCTTTGCACCAAACAGTGCTGGAGATACATACTCATTGAGGATCAGAGCTGAATTAGGTTTTACACAAAGTAGTCTCTACTTCTAATTCAGGGCCCTGAAGTTAAATATATACAAGTTATTCCAAGAATTACAATTCAAAGCATATTACAGCAAAACAGAACAGAAATATTGTCTCTGTACCGCTGTGCTCATTTAAATGTTGATTTTTGTGCAACAGGAGCCAGGAAAACGCTCCCAGCTTTGGAGAATGACGGGCACAGGAATGCTTTGCCATGAAGGTTCTTCAGTTCCTCATAACCCACATAAACCTTCTCCTCGGTCTGGGGACTCTTGTATGATTTTAGATATTGCAGGCCTGGCAGCTGTCACAGATAACAGGTATTGCAAGCAGAATTTCTCAGGAAACTGCTGGTCTGTGTCTTTGAAAGTATACTGAACGTAATATCCTCTGAATAAGGAAGAAATTATTCTGTAGGCTTGTGGAAGAGCTAGATTTTATCTGTCTTCATGAATGGACCTCTTGATATCACTTTTGTGACCTGGAAATGTTTTTAAAAGCATGGCTAATGTATTTATTAGCAGATTGTTAAAAGAGCAGCACTTCAGAAGTGAGATTAGGAGAAGGAGCTTGAGCAAAACTAGAGTAAGTGTTTTGCCATTCATACATCTCAAGTGTAAAATTGAGAAACTGGAGTCCCCTAAGCGTTGGGTGACACGTTCTCGTTGCAGGTACGAGCCCCTGATGTTGAGAAAGCCCGATCGCCGGCGCAGCACAACCCAGACCTGGAGCTTTCGTGATGGAAAGTTGACCTGTGGGATTCATGGACTTGTTGTCCAGGTCAGCACAGCTTATATGCTGAAATTGTCTTGACTGTTGCTGATACAGGTGACAGAGTCATTTGGCCTTAGTACTGAAGTGAAATAAAAGCTTTGAGGCCTAAGTTCAGAATACAGGGGAAAGCAGACTTGGACATACAGCTTGTGTGGTTGAAATTCATGTTAGAAGGTTCTTAGTAATTTCAAATATTTAAACATCTTGCACTGTTAATTTGAAAGTAAATAATTAGAAAATTAATTGTGCATCGTTGTTGCAAATGAACAGTGTAGTTGATATTCTCAAATCTACCAGATGTGGAAGTGCTGCAGATTGTGCCAGTTGGGGTCACTGATGAAAGGCAAGGTCTGTGTATAACCAGCACTTCTCAGAATCATGCTTCTAACATTTTAGTAATAAGAATTTTAAAAGCAGTTTGAGCCATTTGCTCTTTCTTTGTGTTCAGGAAACTCTGCCTTGCAGACACCTAACACTTGCCATGCTTTTTGTAATTCTGCCTGCTGATGGTAGAAGTTGTAGGCACAGAAACCTGGGCTGCTTTTACAAATTCTAGAGCTAAGCATCAAAAGAATGTTGATGTTCAATAGTGATATGCTAGTTTCAGTTTCTGAATATACAGTGGGAATACTTAATTCCTGATCTTGGCTGTTTCTTCCAGCTGCCAAGCTGATTAAACATGAGTTACCACGAGCTTGAGTAACACCAAGTTAACGTGCTGCTGGACTGCTTTTATTTTAGGTCTGAAGAATAAGGAGAGGAAAGTAAAATAGACTTTTAAATTAATGCATGTAAATAGTTATCTGAAGCCTTTACCTATCATTTAATTTTTTTTTTTTAATTTATTCTTTCTCCAGGCAAAGGGAGGAATACGAGGTCTTCATGACGGAGCAGAAGTTGTTCTTGGTCCTGATACTTCCCTTGAACTTTTGGGGCCGGTTCCACCTGAACAGCAGTTCATAAACCAAAAGATGAGGCCTGGCTCGGGTGTGCTAGCTGTTAGAGTCATCCCAGATGGGCCAACAAGAGTTCTACAGGTGGAAGTTCTTCATTAACTAGAATCTAGTTTCATTATTTGCTTGTACTTGAAATAGCTTTTTCTGTATTGCATCCCTAAAATCTTACAAAAAGCCCCCTTTATAATGCTAGGAAGGAGGGAGGCAATATCATAAACCAGAAATAATTACAATGCAAGTTTTCATTGTACTTAGTTTTTTTAAAAAAAGATCATTTATAAGGTAGGACAATAGAGCTTTTACTGATAACTAGGAAAGTGATCATGGCAGTAATTTCTGGATTTTTAATCAGATAACAGATTTTAATCAACGCAGAAACGATCGTTTATCCAGTGAAGGAGATGAGCTTCCAGTTACGGAACAAGATCTACGCAAGCTAAAAAATCCAGATACAGAGCAAGAATTAGAAGTAAGATACAACTAATATCTGTCTCTTGGTTATAATTTTCCTTTCTAGATTTTAGAGGGGGAGTTGGTCATTAACTTTTCCCCGTGCTGACCTCTTGTTATGAACTTGTAGATTTTCCTGCTAAAACTCCTCGTTCTTAGCAGTTGGGTTTGTGTGTCTTAACACATCCGTATTTGAAGACTAATTGTCAATGAGCTGTTCAGCCTCTCTGGAGAGAAGTCTAAAACATAACTTTGCAGAAGGATGTATTCTGTATCACAGGGGTTTTCAGTGCTGGTTTGTTAGTGGGCTGGCATTTTTCCTCCTTCAAATATTCTTTTCTCAGGTGCTTGTAAAACTGGAAGGTTTAGGATTGTCTTTGGTCAACAAAGTCCCTGAAGAGCTCGTATTTGCAAGCCTCACGAGAATCAATGTCCACTACACACAACTGTCAACGAGTCAGATGCTTGAGCTCAGTGTGCAAGACATACAGGTATTGGCCATTTTGAAACAGATTTATTTGTTCATAAGTCTTCTGTGTTTTTTACTGTCATTACAGGTTTGAAAAATGCTTAGAGCTGCTACTGAGATTTCAGTTCCTAAATATCATCCACGTTTTGATTTGCATCAATGTTTCCATCGTTCTCTTCCTAGTTCTAGTTGAGACAATGATCTGTTATATGTCATGCTGTTGATTTCTATTAGGCAAGTCAGAATTGTTTTTATTTTGTAAGCAGGTCAGAAGGAGGATTTTCTCCCTTCCTGGTTCTTCATTCTCTGTCATCACATAAAGAAAATGCAGCCTTTGAAAGCAGGACTCCTACACTGTAGTATAAATCATAGAATCATAGACAAATAACACAAATATAAACTTCTTACTTCTTACATTTTTTCCAGCTAGATTTTGGGCTTGACTTGACGGAGTTTTGCCTTAAACTTTATTTTCAGTTCAGTCTTTGAAATGCAGCATTTACAAGTTAAACTGAAGACTGTAAGAAGTATTTTTATTCTACTAAAAAATTCCTCTACCTTGTTAGAATTCTGCTCCCAAAATGTAAGATTTCA
Organism: Todiramphus chloris collaris; assembly: GCA_025345505.1. Classification (NCBI taxonomy): domain Eukaryota; kingdom Metazoa; phylum Chordata; class Aves; order Coraciiformes; family Alcedinidae; genus Todiramphus; species Todiramphus chloris. Next base: position 246,697 of record JANVCC010000219.1, read on the forward strand.
TTGGAAGGGGAACTGTGGATACTGATGAGGTTACGAGATAAATGTCTACTGATGCGCATCAGTCAAACTGAATTGCAGGAGGGGCTTAACTGCTGTTTTTGAATGGTTTTGTCTGGGTTTTTTGGAAAAAAAAAATTAAAAATCACAGAGAATGTAGCAGTTCAGTTATAAATTTTGTCTGTTGGTAGCTATAACAATGGTTTTTTTTACTGAAGGACATTTCTGAATGTTTTTCTGCTGTGGTCTCAGCAGTGATCAGTAACCAAGTATCCCATATCTTCCTGGCTCAGGGACCATGTGTTTCTGAAAGCTTTTAAGTCCTCAATTAAGGAGCATCCATTTTGCTGGTTTTTGTCACCTATTCAGATATTCTTGTCTGTCTTGGCCACTTTGTAGGTGGACAACCAGCTTATTGGCACCACACGGCCTTTTATGCTCTTTCTGACACCCAAGATGAGTGAAAATGAACCCGTGGAGACTGGTCCTGCTGTGCAAGTAAATGCAATGAAATTTCCCAGTAAAAATGCACTGACTGATATATACAAGGTAAACCTCAGTCTTTGGATTGTGCCATGCAGGTGTTACTCTTTTTAAATGACCTTTCCTATTTCTAATTTTTATTAATAATCTAAATTAAATAATTTGTGAAATGCTTTGTTAAATTAATGTGGAGGTTTAAAGGGATCTATAATACACTTTCTCATGTACATAGGGTTTAAAGCTACAGTACAGTGATGAACAGTATAATAACCACATTTAAAAACATAAGCCAAACTGCTGTGTATTCATGTTTGTGACCTTTCTTTTCAAGTTAATTATTCTTCCCTGAGAACTGATAGTCACCGTTGTAGTGTAGTGAACCAGAATATCTGTGCTGTGCTTCTCATGAGCTGTGTACAATTTCTTACTGATAAGAAGAATTTCTCTCTGTTATCTTGCACTGTAAACCCTGTTCTGTCTACTGGAGCTCTTTGGAAAAGTTGTTTGGATGTTTATCCACCAACTATGGTTTGCATGCCGAGGGCAAAACCGAGTTTGTTACCAAGACGTATTTCTTCCCTTGGAATCTTCAGCCATGTATTTTGACACTATTTTGAAAAACAGCTTATTTTGGTGTTGGAAAACAGCTAGGCATCAGGTTCTGAAGTGTTAGGATTAGGTAATGAAGGACTATGCCATCCAACAAATTGAAACAATCATCATTAGTTGTAGGAAAGTTCAAGTGAAGGAAACCAACAATGATATTTTGAAGGTGGGGGTCTTACTACAGATCCATTTCAATGAAATTACTCTGCTGAAGTACAACACATTGTCCTGTTTAACATCTTACGTGGATTATATTTTTAGTGTTAATGCTGTAAACTAAGACTTGTTTATCTTTGTAGCATCTGATGATCACTGCTCGAAAGTTCACAGTTCAAATTGAGGAGAAACTACTTCTGAAGCTGCTGAGTTTCTTTGGCTATGATCAGCCGGAATCAGGTATAGTATAACATCACGAAGACCAGTTTTACAGTGTGCAGAGGTATTATGGTCTTTGCATATAAACTCAGTCGAAAGCATCTAGCAAACTCCTGGCTGCTTGGAGACAGCCACAGCTGAACAGAAAGCTGAAGGGCTGATGTCTCAATGGCCCCCTGAAGTTGTTCTTGGAGAATACAGGTAGTGACCCATGTAACGTGTTGCTGTCAGTACACGATGCTGAGCTGAGCCTCTATGGGAAGGAGTTCAACATTCATCTGAAGTTCCTGTATCTGTATTTCTCTAAATTGGGATAAAAGAAATTGTGTTATTAATTTAGCAATCCACTTTGTTTAGTAATGTTTGTTTATTTAAACCCAAGGCTAGAAATGGGGTCTTTGTTCGTTTGTTTTGTGGGCAGTTCCTCTTGCTTAACTGAAGGAAAATTTTGTCTGGCTGACCTTTTAGTTGTGACATTAGTACCCCTGACTTGAATTGCAATAGAAGTTTTTTTTCCATTCAGTGAGGCAAGACAGAGCTGTTCCATCTTCTAATCTCTTAGATGTTGCTCTAATCCTTCTATTGTAGGGTTTATCTGTACTTTGGAAAGTTTCTGAAGTGCCTGTTTTGGAGTCACTTTTATTACTCAGTAGGGTGTGTAGGGTTATATAATAAAATAACTGTTGCTGGGGAAAAAACTATTTTTAGCTTGATTCCAGATGGGGGCAAGTCTACAAATGATGCTCAAGGCTTCTGTATCTTGCTCATCCAAAGTTTCTTCTGAACTGTGTCTGCAAACATACAAGTGTTATGTTTCCCAATTTCCCAGAGGACTTGATTTGTAGTGATGAGGAAATAATCAAGATTTTGAGTTCTGCTCTTAGGCTGATTACTAATCTGTCTTTTGTTTTGGTTTACCCTCATGCTTTTGCTGGTTTGGGTTTTTTTTTTTTTGTTTCCTTACTGTCTGCTCTTTATTCACTGATGCTGGTGATGTCATCCAAGATTTGATCAAAAATTTTGTCATTTACATTCAACATGTGTAATTGTTCAACCTGAGTTCCGAAGACTTTATCCTCTTTCATCTCTCCCTTGCCTTCTCACACCACCAAGGTGCTCCTACACGTAACATACGAACCTGTTAGTGCCAGCCAGATTTGTCTCACTCTGTGTGTAAATTATCTACTGAATGTCTTCCCCATAGACATTTTGTCCATTCTGTAGTGATAATTGGAAGGATTGTCAGCTTTGCTTGCTTTGATTATGGTGATAGTTGGGCGTGTAAGGAAGTACAGAGTAAGGAGAGAGGAAAACCTATTGTAAGACCATGGCTACGCGGTAGGAAGCATTGCATAGTGATGTTTGTATCTACTGGTTTCCATATGCTGACAAAGAGAAATTAGAAGCAAGATTAAAAGCTCAAATAACTTAAAACTATGGACTTAGATGACTTTATTTTTTTAAAGACAAATACATGCAGGTTTTAGAAATGCAGGCAGACCTGAAAAAAGATTCTTGAGCCTCAAAGGTCAACTTCATGTCACAAGGCATGAGTAATTTTGCTGGCTACACAAGTAGTCTTATTTGTACAGAGAAACTATTAACTCTTTGCAGAGTATGCATTTATAACCCCATATGTATTTATGTGTAATCTCTTCTGATTCCTGTGTCTTGTCTGGATGCAGAGGTTGAAAAGTACGATGAAAACCTCCATGAAAAGGCTGTTGAACAAGGTGGAGCACAAAAGCGATACTACTTTGAAAATCTGAAAATCAGTGTGCCTCAGATAAAGCTGAGTGTCTTCACTTCCAACAAGCTGCCTTTGGATCTCAAGGTACGCCCGTGCATTTCCAGAGTGTGCTTCTATTTGTAGGAGGAAAAGGCAACAGAGCTTTAATTTGCCATTATTCATTCCAATTGACTCTTCCATTATTTAAGTTACAAATAACAGAAGTGTCAATAACTTGTATTATTTAATTTGCAGAATTCCCAGTCTCTTCTGCAATGTTCTTTCGTTGTTGTGGTTTCAGCTGAAGCACAGCCGACTTCACCCTGTAACTCACTGCTATACAAAGGCTCCTAGTTACATTAATGGAGGTGTAAAGAGCTTAAAGAGAATCACTGGAAAATTGGGAGGGCTGAGGGGAGGGTGGAGAAGAATAAGAAGTCACTCAGAGGGTTTGCATGAGCAATTTGGTTCAATATTAAAGTGAATTCAGCTGGAGTATGGACTTGCTGGGAAATCTTGGTCCTTTTCGCGTGGTAATAAATGTTCTGGCAGTCGTTAAGTGAGCCAGGGATTCCAAATTATAGGAAGATAATCTCCTCCAGTGTTCCCAGTTGGTGTGTTGGGACCTTTCTGGACATAATAAGATGGGCACAGTCAGCAATACTTCAGTACCCTCTGAGCTACTGCAGCTGATTTTCTCCAGGGTGGGGGAGTTGAAACACAAACAAGCAACCAAACCGTAAAAAGCCCTCCCCACTGTGCAGGAACTGAGCTGCTGCCTGTCCAGCCTGTGTGTTCAAACGACACCATTTGAGAGGCTGGCCAGGCTGTTTTGATACTATGGACACTAAGATGTGCAAGCTTTTCATGAAGTTTTGTGGAATGAGTATGTATCGTGTGTGTGTGTATTGACACTTTGAGTACAATTTATGATGTGTTATGAATGAGTGTGTAGCCCCATCCTTGGAAGTGTTGAAGCCCAGGCTGGCTGGGGCTGTGAGCACCCTGCTCTAGTGGGACATGTCCCTGCCCATGGCAGGGGGGTTGGAACTGGATGAGCTTTAAGGTCCCTTCCAACCCTGATGATTCTGTGATTCTATCATGGAAAAGGTGACCCCGAATACCATCAGCTCTGCGTTCATGTTTTGCTTTTACCAAATCCTTGTGCAGAAGAGACAATTCAATAGCTACCTGCCATATTCCTTACTGTTCAAGAAACATCAGCAGTCTTGAATGCGTTGGCACGTCAGCTTCAACATGAAAAAGCTTATCCAATTATCTCAAATTTAGACCAAGAAAACAGAGGTACCTTTAAGAAACTTGTGCTGTGCACTGTTGTGTTCAGACTCCCTCCCCCCATTGGTATATGATTGCATATGGATGTGTCTTGGCAGCTGCCAGCGTTGGTCCCAGGAGGTAACTTGGCGTGTACATTTTTTTCCCCCTAATGACAGCAGTCACTGACTGTGTTCTGTATATTAACTTTCACAGAAAGAGTTCCATTCAGTTTTGTAGCACCGGAGAGTTCAGGGTAGGAGGGAGAGAATATTCACAGTAGAGTCTTTGTAGAAGTTTTTCTAACTACCTCTAATGTTTCTGGCTTGGACGTTGCTGTCTGGTAATTTGGTGCAGACAGATTATTTTTATTAGGTACCAGCATTAACAGAGTTGCCTTATATAATATCTGATAGTTAAACAGGAAATTACTTCCTACCTAAGTTGAATAATGAGGACTACTCTGCTTAGTCATCCATTTACTGAAAAAATAAATAGGTCCTTTCTTGCTTGCAAATTTAAATCAGAGCTGTCATTTCCCTTACTTGCCTGCAGATGGCAGGAAAACTCACTTACCACCGAGCTTGCTTTAGTGATTAGTGGAGAAAGAGAGGAGGAGTGTCAGGCTGCCTGCCTTCTCCAGGTTCTCTGGTGGTGGTAACTCTCCAGATGCTATTGTCAAGACCTGAAATAGAAGGGATCTTTCTTTCTTCAAAGATTAGTTTTCTTGTTAATTTTTTCAGGATTTGTTTTATTTACGTGTCCGTGTCTGTAGATGTTTAGCTTGTCCACCTTAAATACATTTATTTCACGTGTAGATTGTTCAGGTTACAGATGGCCCACGGGCTAATTGCTGTCTGTCTTGAAAGGAGTTGAAAAAGCTGGTGTAAAGATCTTCTGTACACCACAGAATGTTGAGAAATGAGCCTGAGGCTTGCAGGAAACTCTGCATGTTATTCCAGCTCATCCTGACACTTAATCCATTCATAGAACTTCAGCAGGGTGGAAAATACCCAGATTTATCTTCAGTACTTCTCAAGGAAATTAATTTGGGGTTTGGTTTAATTGAACATTAGAGGAGTTAGTGAAGTGCTAAGCATAGAATCTTAAACGCATTTTGGTTCTGAATGTTCCTATCAGTAGATGCCATCAGAAAGTGTTTAATGACTGTCCAGGTGCTGAAAAAATGCAGTTCTAATAATTCATCACTGCTTACAAGTACAATGTTTAGGAGTGATTGCTCTCTGTGTCAAAACTCTATGGCAGTGGTGAGCTGCTCTAGCAGCTTCAGGTAATTTTGGTTTGTCACCTCTTTAAAAATGAATTCATGTGGGTGCTGTGAATGAGAGGGAGAGGGTAAAATTAAAGCAGCAATATCTTCTTTTTAATTAGGCATTGAAAAGCACACTGGGATTTCCTCTAATCCGATTTGAAGATGCTGTGATTAATCTGGATCCTTTCACAAGGGTCCATCCGTATGAAACTCAGGAATTTATCATTAATGACATTCTGAAACATTTTCAAGAGGTAAGTGTCTTACAGATTTTCTGTTGGCATTCCCTTTCTTCAGTAAAAACCCTGGTTTTGTACGTGGCTTTGTTGCGGGTGGAACGTCTGCTTTGGTTTTTAATTTTCATCAACTGTATTGGTGTTACCGTGATCCATAAGTGATATTTCCTTCTTCCTGTTCATTTTACAGGAGCTGCTTAGTCAGGCAGCAAGGATTCTAGGTTCTGTGGATTTCCTTGGCAACCCTATGGGTCTGCTGAATGATGTTTCAGAAGGTGTTACTGGACTTATCAAATATGGCAACGTTGGTGGTCTCATAAGAAATGTCACACATGGAGTATCAAACTCGGCTGCCAAGGTAATAATAGTGATATTGAAGTTTGTTAATAAGGAATAACTACTCAGGAAACAAGTCAAATCGAACTATTGACCATCTCTAAATTACTTTGTCCTGTTTGTTTTGTAAAAATTGTGCATGAATTGCAGATTCTCTTTTTTTTTAGGCTGGTTCTATATACACTGCAGGGATGCCAGAAACCCTGCAGGATTCAGTTAAACCACTCAAAGCCTTCTTATTGATACAGGTATATTTTGCAGATTGCATGCAGTAGTTACCTACAGTGAGAACTAAAATGTTGCTCAAGTGTGGAGTCATCTCCAATGTGCAAATGAACGGTTAGATTATGTATAGAATATATGTGTGCATATATACAGAGAGAGCATTATAGGCATTTGGAGTTAAAGGTTGATTAAGGGTTTATTTTGTATAACAGGAGCTGGTAACTTATTTTTGTAAATGATAAAGCTGATGTGAATATCAGCTATTACAATAACACTTGAGGCTGGGGTTTTTTTCTATGCCACATAGCAGCAAGCTAAGGAATTCCTACATTGCTACACGTTTATCTTTAGTTTAATTCCAAAGTCACTGCATGGTGAACGTTCTTTTGTTCTTCCGATAACGATTGAGAAAATTCAGTTATATCAATGAGAAAACAATCCTTAGTGCCTGAGAGAGGTATGACCTCACACAGCAGCCAAAAATAGGAAGTGGTTTTGGTCTGGGTCGATACTGTGCTTGCTACTGAACAAACACAGGTTTGCTTGGATAAAAAAATCTTGAAATATTTCTCCTTACGTACACGGTGTGTCAACAGGTACTGCAGATGAACTCTGTGACCATGGGCAGAACGTTTTCTTCACATAAGGGCGTGTTGTTAAAATTTGGTTTTGTGAAAATTCTTTACTTCCTTTTCTTTTTTTCCCCCCCAAACTGGTGCATTTGTACATGTTTATCATGGTGGTTCCTCCCTTCACAAACTATTCCAGTTATTTGTATACTAGGAAATCTACTCTCCCCCCCCACCCCGGCCAGGTTAGTGGGGAAAGGTAAATCAGAAGATGAGAAAGGTGAATTGTAGAGTTCCCATAATTAGTGTAGGGATCCCCTGTCCGTAGCGAGGCGCGTGCTGCGAGCATTCCTAACCCAGAGAGCTGAACCGCGAGGAGAGGTGACAACACCTTCCCCATCATCACTGCCTTGTTGCCAGTGTTAGCCCATTCAGGACAATTTCAAGGAATTCAAACAAAAGCCCATGTTTTGGATAGTCCCCTCCTAATCCCGTGCTAGTGATGTTGGGATTGCCAGCACTGCAAGCACAAGCCTAGCCAAGGACTTAGAGAGCTTCTGCAAGGCACTATCCATCTGTGCAAATGAGTATTCTTGTCCATACTCCCTACTCGTGGTTCTAGCCTCTTGTGACCCATCCACTCCACCCAAGAGAGTGTGTTTCTGTAGAGTTTCCTTTCTAGAAAGTGTTGTTTCCTCATTGCAGTCACATCTGCAGCAACAGTCTCATAAATCTTTCTTTAAAAGGCACGAGCCTTCCTATGTTTCCCACAAGGGCAAGGTCATTCTTTGAACTTTGGAGTCATTTGTAACCAAGGGTTTTGTGAAGGAAGATTTTCAAAGGCAGAGGGGCAGCTGGATTCTGAACTCCTTTCAAAATCCAACAGGAGCTGAGTGCCTGCTTCCCATTTATACCTTTGAAAATCACCCCATGGACTATTTATCTGTCTTCCCAGGTATTTTTTTTTCTTTCTCCTTGATATATCCAAAATATCTACAATGCAAGTCTCACACAGTTCCCTTTTAAAGCACTCTTTATATGGATTATGTATTTGTCCTTTCAGAACAATGAGAGAACTACATCCTTTAGGAAGGCTCATAGTACATTATGGAACTCCTTGATTAATCCTCCTTCTAAAGGATGGGTCTTAATTCTGGTACATAGAAGATAACCATAAAAAAGGCTCAGATAATCAAGATGAATTCTTCCCTACATATTGCTTTTAGGCATCTCCTTTTAAAGTGATGATTATATTGCTTTTAGGTATCTCAGTCTGCTGGAGCACTAAGTCAGGAATGTCCATATGATAAAAGAATGGACATTTTGAGTACAGTTTGTGATGTGTTATGTATGTGGCTCAGCACAGACCTTTGTTTTTCACTCCTTTCTGTTCTACCACGTACAAGCCTTATGATCATATCTAGGATCTGTGAACTTTTGATAAAGAAAAAAAAAAGTGATTGTGGGGACATAATTCCAATTACTCCAGGAAAACATGCCTGTGACAACAGGTAGTGTGATCTTGCCATCGGTGCTGTCTGTAGGGCAAGCATGTGGAAGCCTGCCTGCACTGCAGGGCATCACCCCATCGAGCTGTGCCCTGGGGGCTCAGCTTTGCAGCTTCTTCTGTGAGGCTGGGACCCAATGCAGCCAAACTGAGCTGAGCCCGAGTTCTGCCCAGGAGCTGAGAGCTGGGGAGAAATCAGCTGCTTTGCTTGGTGTGAGTACCTGCCTTTGAAAGCGCCGTAACTAAAAATCTATCCTAGATTTTAAGATGAGTTATATTTTAAGGGGTGAGCAGATAGACAAACATACTTTAATAGTATAATCATCACTTTAAAAGTAATGCTGCTTGACTGAATTGAAAAGTAAGCTATTTGAGTATTATCTGGTTTTGTCATTTTATTGCTTTTCTGGTTTATAGTTGTGTTGATTATCCCTGTAATGGCTTTTCCATGCATTTCAGAACACGCAGTGGGTAATGCCTTCTTTCAAGTGGAGAGCTGCAGTGTATTTAAGTTGGCACAAACCCTTAGGTTAAAGAAAGTTCACCACAGACAGTTTTGTAGTTTTTATCCCTTGGAGACTCCAAGTTCTGTATTTTAAAAAGCTCTTTGATCCTAAATATAGACACCTGAGGGAATTTCATTCCCTCTGAATGGAGACTTCTATAGTTGCCATATGCGTAGAAATGTCTTGAATTCTTGGCATCTACACTTCATTTTCTTTCTGCCATTAGGCAGATACTGTTCAATCCTAAATTATTCCCGTTTCAAAGGCATTTCAATTAGAAATGAATATTGAACACTGAATTAGCATCTGAACAAAAATGTTCTGCAGCTTGTGTTCACCAAGTGGAAAATTAAGCAAGGATGTTTCTGTTACTGGCAAATAGGTGTTGTGCTGACATAATGAAATTCCTGATAGTAAAGGATTTAAAAGATTCATCAGCTTGTCAATACTGTAATTTAATTTGTCTGATTCTTTCAACCCTTACAAGGAATTCTATTGTCTCTTCTGAATCATGAGCACGTAGTAATGGAATTGTTACAACTCTGCAGCTCGGCTTGGTTTGTGGATATAAATCTATATAGGATGGAAGTAATTGTTGTATCCCTGCCTTCCTCCTGAAAAAAGAATTGAATGCACTTCTTGAAAGAAAAGCTTAACTTTCATATTGAACTTTGAAGTTTCCTGTGAGAAATTTAATTAGACCTCTTAAGGAAAGGTAAACTATCAGCCGTGGTTGCATTTCCGTGTTAGGTTCTTGCGGAAGCTGGGGGAGTTCAGAGGCAGGCTTAGGCATCCTTAGGCTTCAGAGCAGGCACCCGAGGGCCAAAGCTGAGGCATGAAGGAGCTGCAGCAGATTGTCGAGAGGGTGTTTCTTCTGTGGCCAAGGAAGAGGCACAAATGACCTTAACAGAGGCAGGAAAAGAGGTAGAGTGTTGGAACCAGGTAAGAAAATTGTAGTGCTGGTAAGGAATTGAATATTGCTCCAGGTGAGTGTTTGACGTGGGAGCATTTGTAGAAAAGGAGCATGAAAGCAACACGAAGGGAAATGGGAGTTTTAACCCTCGTTATAAGATAAATCAAAGCAGTCTCAAGTGGTTGGCGGTGACAGAAAAGTAAAGATAACTGAATGGAAACTGAAAAGGAAGTAATAAAAGGATTGTTTAAAAACAAATCATGAAGAAGTGTTTGACTTGTATGAATGTTAACGCCAACAAAACTGGCAATAAAGGAGAAGTGGCTCTAGCAGAGCACAGAAGGCAGGGACAATTGAAGCAGATTGTACCCAGGAACAGACAGAAATGTTCCTAAAGCAGCCACAGCTGATGGTTCCCTTTTGTTTAAAGTTTCTTAGTTTATGTAACCGACCACTGTTACGTGATAGAATCCAGCAGCAAGAACAGCTGGCATCCTTGCATCTTTGGAGACACTGTGGTTCAGCAGTTGCAGGAATATTAGCTCAAAACACAATTCAAGTAGCTGAAAAAAAAATCCTGTCTTGGTGACAAGGAACTTCTGACAAAAGCCTTAGTATAAGGAGCCTGAAGAAAGAAGTACAGAATAATAGAAGGGTAGAGGTTGGAAGGGACTTCTGGAGATGATCAAGACCAACCCCCCTGCCAGAGCAGGGTCACCCAGGGCAGCCCACACAGGAACAGATCCAGGGGGGGCTGGAAAGGCTCCAGAGAAGGAGACTCCACAACCTCTCTGGGCAGCCTGGGCCAGGCTCTGGCACTCTCACAGGAAAGTTTTTCCCCCTGTTGAGGTGGAACTCCCTGTGTTTCCCTTTGCTGCCATTGCCTCTTGTCCTGTCCCAGGGCACCACTGAAAAGAGCCTGGCCCCTTCTGCCTGACCCCCACCCTGCAGATCTCTGTAACCATTCATCAGATCCCCTCTCAGGCTTCTCTTCTCCAGGCTGAACAGCCCCAGGGCTCTCAGCCTTTCATCATCAGAGATGTTCCAGTCCCTTCAGCATCTTTGTAGCCTCCATTGGACTCTCTCCAGTATTTCCCTCTCCCTCTTGAACTGGGGAGACCAGAACTGAACACAGTGCTCCAGATGTGGTCTCACTAGTGCAGAGTAGAGGAGGAGGAGAACCCCCCTCGACCTGCTGGCCACACTCTTCTTTATGCCCCCCAGGAGACCATTGGCCTTCCTGGCCCCAAGGGCCCATTGCTGTCCCATGGAGAACTTACTGTCCACCAGGACTCCAAGGTCCCTCTCCGTGGGGCTGCTTCCCAGCAGGTCACCCCTTCCCTGCACTGGTGCAGGGGGTTATTCCTTCCCCCAGGTGAGAGACTCTACACTTACCCTTGTTGAACTTAATTGGGTTTGCCTTTGACCCGCTCTCCAGCCTGTCCAGATGTTGCTGGATGGCAGCACAGCCTCCCAGTGTATCAGCCACTGCTCCCAGTTCCGTATCATCAGCAGACTGGCTGATGTGGTGCTTTCCTCAGGAGAGTATTAAACAAAATAGTCAACTGATAATGTAGGAAGATCCCGGTGGCATTTGGGTTCTGAGTTCCCTACCATTCTATATTTTCACAATTTTCCTTTCTTTCTTTCTGCTGACTCCCTGCCCTTCTGTTTGATTGTTAACAGCAGAATGTTTGTGAGTATCCAGTATGAGGCAGGCAGTGAGAATGAGGAAGGCTGGGATACGTGTCATCTGTCTGGGCAACCTTACAGATGGGATTTGGGGGTTTGCTTCTGGGAAAGCTGATGGTCGTCTTTACAAGGCTGGGTATTGAAGTTGAGGGATTTAGCAGCAACTGCCATAAATATTTTTTTTCCTATTCCTAGAAGTGATTTATACAGTTCAGGTCAAATGTTGCTTTCCCTCTCTTTTTTTCAGTGTAATCTTAAGATTTTTTTCTCCTCGTGTCTTCCCGGGGTTGTGTAGGGGCTGCAGCAGCTTGCTCAGGTGGCACATCCAGGTGGCACAGCAGGCTCTCCTCCGTTTCACTTGTGTTTCATTCAAAGATTACTGGTTCCTGTGCAAATTCAGGTGCCGAACACTGAGACAATGTACATGTTATGGGATGGAAAACAACTGAAATTGCCAGGCAGAAACTTTTGGTGCTGGGAGGAGTGTTGTAGCTGAGGCCATTTCTCCATTTCCTGATGGCAACTTTTATGGCCAGTTAGTGGCAATCAGAAGCCATGGGACGTGCAGAATGTAATCGGTATCTTCGAAAGAGATTTTTGGGATAAAGGATCACCTTTGAGAAGTTTGAAGTATTATTTTGTTCTTCCTGCTTTTCATTGGCACCATGGGATAAAACGTGTGTGGCCGGAGTCCTGGTTTAAAGTTTTCATCACGATGCAGGTTGGTTTCCAGTGCAAAGTTGTTACACAAAGTGCTTGTGAACAGCTTTGTCTGCAGTGGATTTTTATGTGGAGAAATAGGCATAGGTAAGATCAAAATAAAAATGGTGATAAATTCAATGGGAAGAACTGTTTTGGTCTGGACTTGATGTCTTAAATGTGCATGTTCAGAATCAAACTGACACGTTGCTGATGGCTTTGGATAAACCTTTTCCAGGAGAAGTAACTCCGTGTAGAATGAGAGCCCTGCACCAGTGCAGCAGCTGCGAACAGTGCCATACACTTAGCTGGACACAGACATCCACGAGTGACTGTCTGGACAGTTAGGAAAAAGCTGGACACAGACATCCACGAGTGCCTGTCTGGACAGTTAGGAAAAAGATGGACACAGACATCCACGAGTGCCTGTCTGGACAGTTAGGAAAAAGCTGGACACAGACATCCACGAGTGACTGTCTGGACAGTTAGGAAAAAGCTGGACACAGACATCCACGAGTGACTGTCTGGACAGTTAGGAAAAGAGATGGTTAGAAAGTTTGTGAGTTTTACACCTGCTCTAGAGCTTTATTTTGAAGACTTTTACCAGCTGACTTTCTCGCAAAATAAAATCTAATGTTCCTGGTTTGCTGACTCATTGGGGAATTGAGCGGAAAAAAGGAGAATTTGGAATGTGGTATGTAGAATGTTGCCAGAAGCACAGACTGTGAAATTAGAAGTAAAGATTTATCACAGCGATGAAATGAAATTTGATCTTGACAACCATTCAAAAACTGTAAGTTGATATGTCATGAAATCAGGCACATACATCCCATATATCACCATTAGCATCTGAAGGAGAAAAAATGGGGTGTGGGTTTGAAATTAATGATTTCAGTCTAACTACACCTCCCTACCCTGTGGGTACAGTCATGTGGTTGTGTAGAGCATGTTAAATAGTACAGATTTCAACTTGAAATCCCTTGAGAACACTGGATTGTTGTGTCCACGGGAGATGGCCAAGGTACCTTCAGGAGCTGCAGCAATAGGTGACTGGCATTGGGCATCACCCCCCGAAGAGCTGCCCGCTGCTTGCCCCACGTGCGACGGCAGCCAGCCCAACCTGCTTGCCTGAGGTTTCCTTCAGAGATCTGAGGGAACACGAAAACCTCTGGGGTTTTGACCCTTTGAGATCCCAAGCCTGGTCGCAGGTGACCGTGGCAGCGAATGCAACTGGCTGGCTGCTGGTGTGTGTGGGGGAAGGGAATGCCCTGGGAAAATAAATACCACCGGAGTTGCTAAAGATGGGGTTAAAAAGCAAATTTCATCTGCTGCCCTCTGAATATATTGTTGTAGTTCTTAAGGAACTGGACTGCTCTCTTCAGGTTTTCTCTCAGGTTTTCAGTATATAGAGGGGTTTTAAGGAGGGGAGTGGAGGAGAGCAAATACACCTACTCCCCAAAAATAAACAAACAGGAAGACCTTAAAGCTTTGTAAGAGTTAAAACTGGGGGGGGGAAGGGGAATTATCTGTTAAGAGTATTAGTTGTTTAATAAAGCGCAGTTGTCCTCCAGATGAACCCGCCAGTGACTCTGCAATTGGGGTCATTCCAAGTTCACGCTGTGGACTTTTGACTGCCTTCTATGTCTGTGAAAACAGCCGGCGGTTCCTGCAGGGATCACTCATTCAACCCCCTAACACAAAACTATTGCCAGCGGGCACCTGCTGGTGCCGCTTCCCAGGAGGTCCCGGAGAGAAGCTCCCCAGCTCCTGGGGCATCCCTGGAGCATCCCTGGGGCTTCCTGGTGCATCCCCAGGCTCCCTGGAGCATCCCCGGGCCAGCCGCCTGCTCGGGCAGGCACCGCGCCTCGGGGGGCTGTGCGCGGTGCCCGGCCAACCTGCCCTTGTCAGGACGTGTTAGGGAGCTTTGGTAACGATGGGATGTGAGCTAATTAAAGCTCCTTCGCTCCGGTGGCAGGACAGAAATCGGGGGGGAGGAGGCAGCACAGAATCTCAAGAAGTGTCATGTTTGTGCAGCGGGAAACCGGTGCTTCCCCGCGGTTGTCAGTAACTTAGAGAGGGTCAAAGTTTATGTCTCTCTTAAAATGAGAAGCTGATTATAGCATTTTGCTGATTTGGTATTTTCTGGATGAAGCCCGTGACAGTTCTGTTCCTAGTTCCCTTACGGGTTTCTCTGCACGGTTTGACCTGGTTATAAATGTGTTCTGGGCTCTGCCCGATCCACCCTTCCTGGTCAGGATGCTATCGAGCAGTTGACCTGGGTATGCATTAATGTGTACAGTAAGTGTAAAACTCTATAGCATTTACATTTAACTGAACTCACACTTTCTCCTGCTTAAATATCTGAGTAATTCTCAAGAGAGCAACAGAACCCAGAGTAAAAGTGGTTTGTGGAACAGCTTCAGCTATCTGAGCCTTTGAAATCTGATGAAGAGACACCTGATATGTTTTTCAGATACTTAAAGCATTTAATTTTTTAGTCCTGGTGTAAGGCCCAGTTGAGCAGAGCGATGTGAGAGGAGGAGGCCGTGTGTTCTGCCTGCTCACTGGTGTCCCACTGGCACAATCCAACAGGCAGTGCTTCCCTCCCCTCACAGTGCCTGTACTGATGAGCATTGGAGCTGCTCGGAAGGTTGTTTTTATGGTAAGTTGCAGAAATGTATTCAATATCCATCTTGAGACGTGGCAATAAAAGCAAGGAAGCTTAGGCTGCAGAATTTACTAGACAAATTTATCTGTCCCACTGCACCCAGTTGTCATGTACTGCAGGAATACTGCCTGTCAGATTTCTTTTTACACTTCCAATAGAATTAACAGCAAGATGTGAGGATGGCTAACTGCTCTAAAACTTCTTTTAACTCCAAATCCTAGCAGCATGTATATATGTCTCCTTAGCCTATAGTGGAGGTATAGAACCTATACTGTGCAGATTTTTGCCTCCATACAGTGAAATAAATGCTGAATTTTGAACTGTTGTTTTTTATTGTCAGAAGCCAGCGTAAAAAATAGGCTTCCTCTAAAATACCTGTAAAAAGGTTGGAGAGATGTAGGAAATAACGGTGACTTTCAGCGACCTTCCTTTTGAGCTGTCTGTGCTGTGCTGCCTCTTGCTTCTCTTGGTGGGGTGTCAGGAAGAAGGTGAATGTCAGGGGAGCAGAGAGGAGGAAAATGATGTTCCCAAGCCTGTGTTCCTGCTTGGAGCTGTAAGGAAGAATGTATTTAACAGAACGCAGGCTTGGAAACCTGCTCACCGCTCTTTCCTGACCTGACCTGCACAGTCCTTCCTGCCGGCAGAAACCAGCTCCTCACGTTCACAGAGTCACAGTTGAAACTCTGGAATGACTTTTAATCATCATGGCTGGGGATTTCCCTGGTTTGGAAAACAAGTGAGAGAGCTGAAGATGACATAATTCAGTTTACATTAGACTTTGCTGACTGAAATAATTTCAATTCCTCTTTCCTACCTTGCTGAAATAACTTCAGCTTCTGCTTTGGTCTCGGAGAACCGCCTTTTATTATTGGAGGGTAAAGTATGAACATCATCAGAGGGGGGGGTTGAGGGTTTATGAAAGGTGGTGGTTTGGGGTGAGAGTTGAACGGAGTTCCCCACCGGTCTCCTCTTAACTGAGTTCTGCAGAGCAGAGATGCCAGCTGAGTGCACCCTGGGATTTCAGATTGCAGTGCGGTTTGTTGGGAGATTTGCACAGAAGTTGTAGCTGACCTATATTTAATTTCCTCACTTTCTCCCTTAAAATTCCATCTTGCAGTGTTCTGCTCTGCTGGGTCAATAATATCTGTAAGTGTACCGTTCTCTGATGCTAGAATTACAATGGAATGTTTGGACTAAAGTCGTAATTGTGTATTTATCCTTTTGGGATGTCCTTGGAGAACCAGGCAGTGCCAAGAGCTTAAAAAGACTTTAAAAGATTACTTAAGCCTTATTTCCATGCTGTGTGCTTCATGCATCTGGCTTAGAGGGAACACACAGTACAAAGTCTAGAATAGTTTTCATTTGCTTTGAATTCTTCTTGTGCCCATAAGCCTCTTTGTTTGGCACCAGCTTTGATTCACAGACACTGTATATGGGTGGTGTTGTTTTTCTTTGGCTGCTGGAAACGGAGTCAGTGGCAAAGGGTTTTGTGGCAAAACTTCTTAATTATTGAGCTGTTAACAAGGAAAACAAACACACAGACAAAAAGAAAACCAACAACAACAACAAAAACAAGGTAAAAACCAAAATGTAGGTAGATTAGTTTCTTGTACAGATCTATTTCCACTGCTCTGATGGCTCGTGGTTAATATTGATCGGTGACACTATGTACATGTCAAGAAATGATGAATCTTCTGTTTGCTTGAGGCTGCAGAGGTGTCTAAGGCTGGTGTACCCCAGGCTTCTGGAAGTATAATAACATTTCCAGTAATCATGAAGTGCTGAGAGTGGTTTACGTGTTGTTCCAAAGGCAGTGTTCACTGTAGCATGTCCTGGAATTTGGAGGGCAATGTGAAAGTTGTCATATTTCACCCGCCTCGGGAGGATTCATTTATCGCAGCCTACAGAGGCTGAAGTTGAAGGAGTGTAGTGGGTCAAGGTTTCTGCTCGGAGTCTATCATCAGTGGGTGGTTTCACATCATATATGCACAAACCAGGAGAAAGTGTCTTTAGAATGCAGACTTGGAAGAAAAAGCCAGTGTCCATTCGTAGTGGGGAAGTGCAGGAAGGTACCGTCTGCTTCGGGGACAGAAAGAGCCAGAGGAGAAAGAGCGTCTGTGTGTGAATGGAATTGGGTGAATGCTTGTATAACTGGAGCTTTTCAGAGAGCTGTTCCCTTTCCTGTCCGGGAAGAATGGATAAGGCAGAGCACCTTGCCAGTACCTGAGGGGACCTACAGGAAAGCTGGAGAGGGACTTTTTACAAGGGCATGTGGTGATTGAGAAGGGGCAATGGTTTTAAACTAGAGCAGGGTAGGTTTAGACTGGACTTTAAGAAGTTCTTTACTATAAGAGTGGTGAGACACTGGAATGGGTTTCTCAGGGTGGCTGTGGATGCTCCATCACTGGAAGGTTTTAAGCCCAGGCTGGCTGGGGCTGTGAGCAACCTCCTCTAGTGGGAATGTCCCTGCCCATGGCAGGGGGGTTGGAATTAGATGATCTTTAATGTCCATCCCAACTCAAGCCATTCCATGATTTAAACAATGCAATATTCATGATAAATTGAAATATTTTAGTCCCTGAAATGACAGAGTTTTTCATTAGTAGTCCACACTTTGCTTCATTTGAGGATGCCAAGCAAAATATTCACCTCCTTACACGTACCTAATATGTAGACTGGCTTCATTCAGTGACACTTTGGTGCCTTTTGGGTAGGAAGCAGGTAACTTATCTTAGCTGATCCTGATATATCATGTTGCAGTTCTGCTTCAAGAAAAAGGATGTCTGCAATGGGGGGAAATGCAGAGATAAAAGACCATCTTACTACTTTCTTTTTTTCCATCGACAAGTAGACAAAGGGCTCATTATGAAAATTGGGATAGAGGAGGAGGGGGACTGTTTTTTAAGATGTCCCTTGATTAGTTTCATGTCTGTTCCACAGAGGGTTGTATTTAGTTATGTTGGCATTTACATGGTCTTACCTAGGCTTTGAAGTTATCAGGTCACACCTTATTAACAAAAGCCAAGGAAGACAAGGGTGGGTCGCACTGTTGGGGTCACCTTTGTTTATCTGGAGACTGTTTTCTGCGTGACCGGGTTAACAGCTCGATAAGACACCGTCACTGCCTGTCCACAGAGCTTGATATCTTAATCTCAGTATCTAACATTGCACTTCTCAAAGGAGGTATCTAAAAGCAGGACAGCTGGGGTGAGTCTCCTTTTGTGCTTTCACTTGTTCAGGTTTCCCTTCCAAGTTTAAGCTGTTCTTAAACTGCTTAAATTTCCAATGCTTACTGAAGTTTCTGATCCTGAAGTAACCTGCCACTGCTGAGTAACTGTTTCTTCATACAGTGATTATCACCTACACAGACTGGCCAGGAGGTGTTGTGTGGGTGTTTGGATGGTTGCTTGGGGTTCTTGTAGTGTTAGAAATCTTAATTTTTCCTTTTTATATAGGTAGATATAATTCTATTTGCTGAAACAGGCTTCACAAACCATTCCAGGGTAAGTTTTTCTGAGGTGCACATAAAAAGATGACTTAAAAACTTTTGATACCCAGCAGTTACTTCACTCACCAGGTATTACCTGCATTGGGTAATGCAGGGCATGACGTAGGTCTTGTGCAAATGAAGTATCAGGATAATGCTGACTCTACAGTCCGAACCTTTATTGCAAATAAGAGTCTAAAGTTCACAGCAGAGAACGGGGGTTTGCTGACTCGTTGCCCAGCAGACCTTACCCTGCCCCGCTGACTCCTGTGCAGTGTCTCCCTGGCATCGTCTTCGCCGGCGTTTCACCGCGACTCGGCCACCTCGATCGCATCGCACCCTGCGCCCGGAGCGGGAGCAGGGCCACGGAGCTGCCCAGCTGGAGATGCTTCATGAGCTTCCCGAGGTGGCCCCTTGGCGTTGGTGCAAATGGTACAGATGGCTGCGAAAGTCTGGCTTCAGGCTTTGCTAAAGGAGGCCAGAAAACAAACAGTAGCCCGGGAGGAGGAGGAGGAGGAGGAGGAGGAGGCCGTGTGTCAAACAGCGACTCGGCATGAAGTTCATGTTGTGTAATAGCGTGTTGAGTTTACACTTTGTCACCTGAGTCAGGGCAAAATGGAAACGTTGTGTGGTACATCTGGTACGCTGGAATCCTTAAATTGCTCTACGTACAGCTATAGTTCAATGCTGTTTTCTAAGTAACCCAAAGAGAAATGTCCCTGTTTAACTTTGGGTTCACAGTTAGTGGAGACTACAGCTTTCAAACTGTGGGCATCTGAATATTTTTTTTTTACTGTTTTTCTTTCTCAATAAGAGAATAAATTACTATCACATTGAAATTCTTTCTATATGCTAAACTAGAATTGTTATGGACTGTTATGTATCAGATTCTGTTTCACAGAGGAAGGAAAATCTGAGGAAAGACTGGATTAGATTCACTGGGAAAGCTGGTAGGGTCGAGCTGGCCAGTTAGGGGGGAATAAAAAGGGTCAAAGCTTTAAGGAGAGCTTACCAGTTTTGATCAATATTAGTAAGTTGGTTGTCTGATCATACACTAATAGAGCTTGCTAAATGTGCTCTTGAAAAATCATTTTCAGGCCTTGACAGATTCCTTAAGGAGGTCTGAATTTCAAAGGCCTACTGAGCCTTTTAATTATTATAGCAGCTATTCTAATCCCCTTAAAGCAAAGTATTTCTCCAGTAAAACCCCAACCTTAAACACAGTTAATAGATAGTTTCTATATCTAAGTTAATTTATAAAAAAATAGCATCTACTTTACATTCAGAAAGAGGTCAGAAGTCACTCAGGCAGTGCTCGCTACACTCTGTTCAGTGTCCATACGATCAAGTCCCAGGAAGGGTCATGGGCTTGCATTTTCGTTGACGTTGCTAAGGTCTCCTTGTTTAGAGAACTGGAGCCACTGCACTAGTTTGTCTGTGAGCTGGAAAGAAGTACCAGAAACTAGGACATCATTGGTAGGAAAGAAAGACAGCCTGGGAAAAATGTCAGAAAAAGGAGGGGAAGTTTGTTGTTGAATTGGGCACATAAACAAACTGTTTGTCTCTTTCTATTTTATCTTTAGTGCGTTGGAATTTCACACCAAGTTTTAGTTGTGTTCTCATGCACACCTTAACCACTGAGGGTATTTTAACATATATTGAAAGGAGGAGATGAAGGCTGGCAGTAGTTGAAGGAGGTGCAGAAGGCAACCAACTGCACCTGACCAAAACAGAGCTGGTTCTTGAGGTTATTCCAGGAAAACTCATGCTAGGAGTCCTTTCCTATAATAATATCCTGAAAGTGAGGTAAGGTTTCAGGGGCTTTGTCTCCTTTTCTTGCCTCCCTCCCTTCACCAAGCCTCTGTTTTATATCTGATTACTTCAAATAAAGGTCAGCAGATCACAACAGATCAGTTTTATTTGGTGCTTTTTTTATTGACTCGTACTCGCTAATGGTCAGAGTTGTGAGAACAAACCCTGTTTGGACTAAGATGTTCACTTTCATCTCTGAGTATGTCTCAAATCTTACCCCATCCTGCCAGAGGGAAGCGTAGGGAGTAAAAATGCTCCACAGAGTCGTTCTGGGTTCCCCTTAGCCGGCTGGTTTAGGGTGCGTGGTACCTGGGGCTGCTTGCAGCGGGTCGCCGGGTGCTGCATGGAGCCTGGCACAGCTGCCCCTCAGCTCTTGCCACAACACAGCCATTTCTGCATTGTGTTACTAAAAAGAATTCCCTTAATTCTTGCAAACATTTTAGTTTCGTGACAGGCATATTTGCCTTGAAGCTTTTCACATATCTTTGCAGGAGGAAAGCTTTGTATTGAAATGACATTCTTGTGAGTGTTGGCAAGGTTGCAGTTGGGTCACCAGCGCTCCTTTTGGTGCACCTCTTCCAGACTTCCCTTGCTGTGGCTTGACTTCTACAGTTGGGCACTTGCTCGGTTCTTGACTGTCTCCTTGGGATTTAAGTCGGCACCAGTGGGAAGTACAAGTTATTGTACTTCAGCAATTTCTTCCTAGCAAAAAAGCTGGAGAGACTGTGTACGCCTGACAAAATGAGATGCATAAACCTGTATTTCACACCTAGAATCGAGGACCTCACTAAATCTACGTAAGAGAAAACACCTTTTGTTCTTTATTAACAGAAAAGGTCGGTCTCTTACAGTTCGCTGGGACCTTGTCGGATGGTTTGGGGAAGACGATGGATAACAGACACCAGACCGAGCGAGAGTACATTCGATACCACGCCGCGACCAGCGGAGAGCATCTGGTAGCTGGAATCCATGGGCTTGCACATGGTAACCCTTCGCTGTAATTCAAACTCATTCCTCTCTCAAAAGCAATGATCCGATCGAAGAGAACAGCTTGCGTTGCTGCTGGATGGTGATTTGAAGCCATTCTGCTTGAATTTGAGTGTTTGCAGGCTGGGGTTGGGGGGTTGTTTGGTTTCGAAGTTGACAAAAATGACGTTTAAGAAGAAGGTCTTCTCGCGTGTAACTGTGAGTAAAGCTTTTTTCCCAGTTACAATGAAATTTCAAAGAAAGTTCACGCAAAACTAATTTTTCTCTGCAGAGGCCTGAAGTACCCGTGCAGACAGGCTCTGTGAGGGCCTGACATGACAATAAGAACCAGTGTGGCTGGGCTGTGGCTTTCTTATGTTTGCTTTCAGTTCCAGAAACCCAAGTTTTCTCAGAATCAGTACATCAGTTTAAAGTAATGTTCACCAGTTGGGTTATTTTGTGGGTTTGGGGTTTTTTTGGGATTTTTTTAAAGTCCACTAAGAACTAGAGCAATGAGTTTGTGTAAAAGACAGCGGACTAATCCTAATTTGGCCAGAATTTCACATCAATTTAGTTCATGATTTATCTGTTGAAGAAAGTTGAATCAATACAGCCAAGTTTAAATCAAATATTTACATTTTGCATCATCTTGACTCAGTTTGTTTAAATGTCATTCTTTTAGTGCAATTGTTGCAGCCTTTGTAAAGAAAATCTGGTTTCCACTAAACCAACAGTCTGTTCTGTGCTGAGCAAAAGTCTTTATCCTGACTTTTGTCATAAAGAGCCACTGAAAGTATTTAAAAGGAGCACGAGAGAGGTCTCTCTCACACCAGTGTGCTGCAAAGTCTGATCTAAATTACACTGTTAGAAATGCAGGATATGTGAAATATGTCTGTCTGTGCTGAAAAGTCAATTAGAGAAGCACTTTATTGTGTTGTATTAGTCAATTAGAAAAGCACTTTGTGGTGTTGTATTTTCCAATAATGAAATAATTGAAAATATTTGACTTTTTCTAGTGGAGAAACTCACTTTTCTGTCTCAAATTGTATAAGCTTTTGTGGTAGTAGAATTTTGTCACGTTGTAAGTAACCACTTCTGTTCAGGAATAGAGGAGAGCTGTTTGTGTAAATACAGCTGGGAAATGAAACAGCACAGAAATATTGTCAAGTACACATTCAATAATGGATTCAGTCTTCTTCTGCGGGATAGGACTGTGCACATGCGTGCCTGCCTGGCGTATACAAAGCCACTAGCTAATGTAATCAGTTCTGAAGCAGGTTTTGTGTTGTATGAACTGCACGGCACGGTTCTGGCTGGCTGGCCAGTAAACCCAGTAGCCAGCCAGCCCCAGCCGTCAGCAGGGGCTGGGGTTTGGAGGGGCAATACCTCTGGCCTACTTTGCTTGTTCTTGTCTTTGCCAGGTATCATCGGAGGACTGACAAGCGTAATAACGTCAACAGTTGAGGGTGTGAAAACTGAAGGAGGTGTCAGTGGTTTCATCTCGGGCCTTGGGAAGGGGCTGGTTGGCACAGTAACCAAACCTGTGGCTGGAGCTCTGGATTTCGCCTCGGAAACCGCCCAGGCGGTGAGGGACACCGCAACCCTCAGCGGCCCCAGGTCGGTAAGCACTGTGGCTTTCTCACCAAGAACACTGAGAAAAAAAAAGTGCTTGAATACCTGCTGCTATTCCTGTTAGGATTATCTTTCCTTTCCCAAAAACCCCATAATTTGATCAGATTTACCCTGAGCTGTTATGAGTGATGATAGCCGGTTGCATTCGGTTTGCTGTTGCTTTAGTAGATGGCATTTGCTGATACTGTAACATGAAGGAAATTTGCACAGACAAGCTGCAACATAAAGCAGGAATTACTAAGCTATATACTAAGCGTGTATGTAATAAGATTAAACTTAGACCACGGAATCCTTGTGCAGAGTTGACATGGAGGAGTTGTCCCCTCTACCTCCAGCTGCCATTTAGCTCCATAGAAAAAAAGTTCTTCAAAGGTTTGAGGAGCTCTGGCATCGCTGTAGTGTCATTGTCTTCTAATTTTCACTTTGTACAACAATTCTCACAAGTAGGTTGATGCTTGCCCCTTTGCATACCTGTTGGCCCACGCACGTGCGAATGTGTAAGTGTCAGCACATCGGGACAGGTGCTTTGGCTTCCTTCCTGTCTTTGGTTACTAGCACAATACGGTCTACAAAATAACCACGACTTGCAAGTAAATTAACGTTCATTAGCACTGACTGAGTGTGGAAGAGGGAAAGGGCTAAGTTCTGAAAGGCTGCCCTCGGAGAAGATTCTTTGGTGGCCAAGAGGCTACTCTCTATGCAAGCACTACGCCAGCAGCTCCCACCGCGTGTACGTGAGGTTCTGCGTGCTGCAGAAGTGAAAGAAAATCCTATTGTCAGAAAGCTGAGAGGAAAATGATTGCAAAGTGTTGGGCTTTCTCCTTGTTTTGCCTTGCCCATTTGGCCTTCCCATTTCCTGTGTTTTATTATGCCATGCTTGGACTCCTGAGCTGCCTACCATCAGCGTGTCGGTAAAGAACAGTAAGCTTGATGAAGTGTCAGTGAGGGGTGGGAAACTTTGAGGAGTGAACCTGGGTTCTTTGTTGTGAAAACAGAAGTGTTCATGTGTATGTATCTTACATATTCGGTACTTAGTTTGATGGGTAAAACCAAGAGGTCAAGGATTCCAGTTTGGTAAGTACACACACAGATTACCTGAGAACCCAACGTGCACCCCTGAGTAAACACGTCTGCTCTCCTGCGCGTACGTGGCTTCATTCTGTGGCTGTACAGACCGAGTTACGCAGAGCTGGGGGGAAACACGCCTGGCTCTGCTGAGCTGTGGTGGTGTTACAGTTTGTCTCAAGACACACAGATAGTGTAAATGCACGTTTTGGCATTCTTCTGTGGGGTACAGCCTGGACGTAGTAGCCGTGGTGTTAGCAACAGTTACCAAACTAGCTAGCAACTGGGAAGGGGAGGGCCTCCCGACAACTTGATCTCTAGCTTGTGCTTGCCTATGGGACATATTTCCCTTTAACTTCTTAGCTGTCAGTTAGGAGTTGAGCTTAAGACACATGACGTGAACCCCAATTTTTCTTCCACTAGATTCTGAAATTGTCATAGACAAGCGCTGTGAAACTGCAAGGCTGTGTAAACACTCCAGTGAAGTTTCCAGCCCAGCAACCTTCTACAAGGGAAAAATGGTAGCAAAGCAACAACAAAGAAACACCTCTCTCAACTACTGCACTTCTCCAGACTGCAACATCTGAGCAGAACTTTTTTTAGATAACTAAATGCACTTGAGAATATGTAGATAATGGAGAAGGGGGGAAAGGAAACCCACAACATAACAAAACCCACACCACTAGCTGTGAGCAACCTTGCACTCCTGTTTTGTTTGGTAAGGGATTTTTTTTAATGTGCTTATATAATGAAGCAACCAAATTGTTCTTTTGGGGTATTAAAAAAAAAAAAAACCCCCAACCAAAAACCAACAACAACAAAGGGTTTGTACATTTTTCAGACTGCTGTGTACCAATATCCCCCTGCTGCATTTGTTAACTGTTCAAGTATGTGTGGTTTGGAATCCAAGTAGAACAGTGTTCCAAAGCCGGGCTGCTGGCTCCAGCTGAATACTCTGTTGAAGCATGCTGGGCCATGTGTCGACTCTTCCAGGCTGAGTACAAAAACAGCTAACCCTGATGAATAGAAGTTTATGGCAGTAACTGATCTCAAGTGTAATCTTGAACAGTTGAAGAACGTGATAAGAGCTGTCTTGACCTTATCTGGAGGCTGACAGCGCATGTGCAAGTTTCCAGTACTGGTGCAAAGTGGAGTCATCCAGTTAATGACAGTTGCATTTAAATAGCACGCTATGTAACCGTAAATTATAGGCCCTTTGCAATTCTCTAATTACATGGTTGAATTTTTTAAAAGCCCTGAATTTAAGCTGCTTGACTTTAACCATTGGATCAGTTTTGAGTGAGCCGAAGGATTTTAATTGAGGGTGTAGTTTTTCCTAAAAGGCATGTTTTAATTCTAGCAAAGTCACTGAACTGAACAGCAGACCGAGGAGGGCTCTGTAGCTTGTGTTAACTGTCCTCGTGCTACATGGACATAAGTCTCTTTTGGCTTCAGAATGTATTGGTTTGTACTGGGACTCGTACAGCTGGCACAAACCATGTGTTTGAAATGTGGAGCCAAACATATGGCTGAGCTGCAGACGATGGCTGTACAGCTTATGGTGGTAGTTTGGAAGGTGATGTGTTTAAAGTACAAGAAAATATTTTTTCAATCTGACTTTATGCTGGACTTTTTCATGGCTAATCTTATAACTTATTATGTAATCATATAATTTATTATGCTTGTTATTTAGGAATAAAACTACCTTGATAGTTTTAACGCAGAGTAGAGCATAAAATAGTTGTTGACAATGCAGCAAAGGTCTAATTTACAAAGAGTTAATGCATGTGACTTGATACCTTTTTTCGAGTGGGTTTTATACGTTCCAAGTACTCTAGTGTCACATACAAGAGTTCTGATTATTTCCATATTTGTCATATACTGCCAAAAGTCTTAAAGACCAGTTCAAAACAGGAAAGCTGTTATGTCTCTAGATATGCTTGGAAAGCTCTCTCCTAGAAACGTGTTTTAAGTCCTAGTGCAGCACAAGTCAAGAACATTTATATTTAGATGTGTGTCTAACTTAAGTAGTGCAGGAAACTGCCACTATGGCTTTCTCTCAGGCTTCTGCCAGGTCAGTGCGAGTTTAAGATTATTCTTGAACTCTTGCTGCAGGGGTTTGTGTTCTTTTCTGATAGTCACAATGTGAAACTTGGAAATAAAGAGATAACTTCATGACCTACCCAATTCTAATGAGTTCTGTCAGGGAACTACTCCCTTAGTTAAGGAAAGATTGAGATTGGCGAGCCATTAAGGGTCACAGAAAATTCTTATGTAAATATTTGATTCTTTTCAATGTATTGCCCGTGGAAAGAAGCAGGCAGCACTGGTCGGTCTTTTGTTCACTCGGAAGCGTGCAGTGAGGTTGCAGAGCTGGAGAGCAGGTAAACACCCCGTGATGTTAATTATGGCTTTTGCCTTCGTGCGGCCGTCCTCGGTTAGCTGGGATTTCTGTTGTACGGTCAAAAGCTGTGCACTTGAGACTGTGAGTATTAGGGACACTGAGAGGAAGCAGGAGCAGATATGTACCTACCTGTATGGAACACAAACTCAGCTGCTATACTGCAGAGGGTATGTTGAACCTCAACACTTCTGTACACGTCCCAGTTTCTGTCCTGACTTTGGACTTACAGAACCCTAGACTGGCTCGGGCTGGAAGGGACCTCTGAAGGTCATCTCGTCCAGCCCCCCTGCAGTGAGCAGGGATACCCTCAACGAGACCAGGCTGCTCAGAGCCTTGTCCAACCTCACCTTGAATATCTGCAGGGATGGGGCCTCAGCCACCTCCCTGGGGAGCCCTTTCCACTGTTCTGCCACCCTCAGTGTAAAGAACTTCTTCCTGATACCCAAGCTTGATCTATGTCCAGCGTCAGGAGTCTTTACAGTACTATCAGTCATGTATGGGCCACAGCTCTGGTGAACGAGACATTTTTCTGCTCCTGGTAAGCCCTTCCTATGATTTTCCTAGAAGCCAGAGAGAAAATCTATTTCTCATCTAGTATTGGTTGTGTTGTGTAAATCTGGAAATGATGTGTCCAGGACAGTTCAGCTGGTTTATCCGTCTAGTCTGTAAATTACTTGGGCAGTGTGATTTCCTTCATATCCTCTTTTTTCCCAGTGGGATAAGAGGTCTTTATAATGAACTGTTTCTCAAATGATTTGTTTTCTTTCGAGCACGTTTGTGCGGTTTACTCCTGCGGCGCCCTGTTTAATGGCTGTAGACGTTGGCTGCTCCTCAGTGTTAGTCCTACCTCCTGTCTTCAGTCACTGCTGAACTTGGGTTTATGGGTTTACATTCTTCTGTCATTAGTCTGTCCAGATTCCTCCATTGCTGCGGTCGAGTTACTTTGAAATCCCCCCAGTCTGCAAGCTCCCCTCGGTACTGTGTGAAAAGGGACCGTCGCGTCCCTGTTCTGTGACAAGCTGTGCTCCACAAGTCAGCCAGAACCCTGTTGGCTGCTTTCACAGCCATATCACGTCGCAAATTGATAGCCAGTTTTCTGCTTGCTCTTCTCCCCCAAGAGGGGTTTTTTTAATGTTTTGGTTTATTTTATTGCTTTGCAAATATCTCCTCGTCACTTACTATATGTGCTCTGGATTATTTTTCCCCAGGTGGACGAGGTTGCAGTATTGTAGATTGAATCCCATTTCATTTCCTTGCTGTATTTCTGACCGCTTCAGGTTCTTTAGTACTTCACTGTCCTCACTGGAGTTTTAAACGCCTCTTAATTTGTACTCTCCATATATAATTTTACATGCTGCCTTTACTATATCCTTCAAGTTCAGCAAGCCTGGTTTTGTGCCTACACATTTTGCAGCTCCTCAGTTCTCCCTGCTTTAATCATTTTCTGTTCCCAGTCTCACCTGCTCAGTATTCTTCTGTTAGGTTTTAATTTATCACTGGTAGCTTTGTGTAGTTCTGTTGGAGCTCCTGTGCAGTTCTTGCTTGTTGTGTGAGTGAATGCACATTATCTTGATGGGGAAGGGGGGGGAGGGAATAGTTCTTCAAACTGCAGCCCTGTCCCTCCTCCTTAGGGAAGATTTCATCCTCCTTAGGGAAGATTTCATCCCGAAGCCTTAGGGGGTTTTCTGAAAATGCACCTTGGCTATTTTAGTTCCTTAACTAGAAAGAGACTGGAATCCACCATCAAAGACCTAAAATGATTTCTAAATAAATGAAGCTACCCTTAAGGAGAGACAGAAATCAGTTCTCCGTTCCTTTTGTCTATTTAAAGAGTGCTTCTTACTGCCATGAGACACTTCTGGCTCATAGCCATGACTATGGTTTTCTTTTCTACACCTTTCTGTAAGAACGATTTTTTTTTTTTTTCTTGCCCTTACTCAGAATTGTTTTCCAAAGGAACGACTCGGCTTAGAAAGAAGTGCAGCCTTTCCTAGACTACACAGGAATGTCTCGCATACTGTACATCAATAAACGAATAGGCCTTTTTTTCCAGAAGAGTCTCAAGTAATGATTCTGTTTGCCTGGAAGTGGAATCCTGTCAAGACTGTTTGCATATTCACTCCACCAGTGAACTTCCCCTTCAAGCTCTGTGGAAGGAATTCAAGCAGTTGAGGCATGTGGTTATTCCTCTTCTGGAGTGCCTAAAATCATGGGAACTGAGGGTGCAGCGAGCGCACTGCCATCCCACTT
This sequence comes from Todiramphus chloris collaris, assembly GCA_025345505.1. Classification (NCBI taxonomy): domain Eukaryota; kingdom Metazoa; phylum Chordata; class Aves; order Coraciiformes; family Alcedinidae; genus Todiramphus; species Todiramphus chloris. The sequence goes on from JANVCC010000219.1 coordinate 275,402, forward strand.
TGCACTTCTGAATCTCTGCATACTCATACAGTGACTAACGCTAAAGAAGTCAGTCTATAGTTAAGAAAACTATTTCAAGAAATAAAATTTTCCAAGCGATCTGACTTTAGAATTGAAGGATAGTAGAGTTAAGCACAAGAAATACAAGGGGGCAGCTTTTTTGCTTTTTTTTTTCTTGCTCCCACCTCCAGGACTGAGAGGTTGGGCATCCCACAGTTTCTTCCCTTTGCTTTCCTCTTCTGGGACAAAGAGCTGAAGGATAATCACTTGGGAGCACAGCCCCTGTTCTTCACAACAAAGCAGAATTTGCAGTGCGTGGTTGATGAAAATAACTCTGCATGTAGTTTTCATGAATATATATATTCTTTTTTTAATCCACAGGATATAGTAAAAGAAAGATGAGCCTTGAAAACATTGAGCTTGCTTAATCACATATAATTGCGGAGTCTATCATTCTAGAGCTGCACATAGGAAAATGTCACAGTTTCCTGGTCCCCTGCGCCGTTCCCCGCAGGAAAGCGCCGTTAGCTGCTTAGCACCCAGCAGGAGCCCGGCTGGTCTGGGGAATCCAGACCCTGCAGTGCCTCCCGTGAGTGGACAGAACCAACCCGTGCTGGGAACCCAAACCCAGCGCCTGTATTTGCCTTTCTGCAAATACCTCTCTTCACATCTGAAGAATGTTTGCAGGAAGTTACTGCTCAGTATCTGCGTTACCAGATGCCATTCGTGCAATCACTTGTCTTTACTGTGGGTTGTCTTTGTCCCTTTTTGTGTCTGGACCTACAACAGCAACACAGTACTCCACTAACAATGTATAGGGCTATACATCTGCTGTGTGTGAGCATTTTTAACAGTAGGTTTTAGAAAATAAGCAGTTACTGGCTTGCATTAGGCAACCTTGAATCATACAGGTCTTATATTCTGCATACATTACATCTGATGAGCCTCTGGAGCTCATGAATGACACTTTTGAGTAGCAGTGCCTCGGACAGGGAAACCTGAGAGGCTCACACCTGACCTGTTTGGGAAGTGACACTTTTTCGAGGCCAGGGGTTAAAGCAGCCGAGGTTCATTAGAGCTCCCCTTTGCCTTTCCCTTCTCGGGTTTTGTGTACCCTCTGTATTAGCAAAGAAGTCCTAGCTGGTGTGCATTCCAACAGGGAGTGCTGAACCTTCAGGTAAAACTTGTGTAACTTTTGTTTAAAGCCTTTTTTGCTTTGCCATGGCTGAATGTGTTCCTGCTGCTGAAACAGAACAAAAGCCTGCCTGAAGAAGACTGTCTGATAGAGTCTGTTAGCATTAGAAAGGGAAGCTGAGGGACTGGACTGTCATTCTAAATACCAGCATCTATTCTGTAAGTAAGAAAGATTTTCCACTAGAACATTAGTGTTTAACTTGACATTTGAGGGCATTTAGACTTCTGGTTAAGGGACGGAAAGGGGCAGAGGCACGGGGAGGGAACGTTGCGAGGGGAGGACAGATGGTGAAGATGGAAAACATTAAAGTGAGTAATTGCAAGTAGTTAGCCAGGCAGAAAATGTGAAATTTTGTTTTTCTTTAGATGTCTATTCATTGTAAGCAACGAATAATTTCAAAAAGATGAATGACCACAGAATTCCTCCCGGGATAGTCTCCACAAACCCAGAGCCTTGTTAGGTTACAACTAGAGGCAAGTGTGTTTCTGTCACTGGTTCAAGTGAAACGAGCCTGGCCTCTGCCTTACACGGGAGCAGGAACCAGACTAAGTGAGGCTTCACTGTGTACAGGAGCTGGTTTGGAGAGAGCGCCAGTGTGTGAAGAAATGACATCATGTTGAACTAGGCCCGTCTGGTACGAAAGGAGATGGCTGAAAATGGACATCATGGGTACAACACTTGCTGGCTTTCAAATGCAGCCCTTCTGAAGGCACGGGGAAGGGGAAGGGGAAGGTGCTTCTTCTCGGGGACAGGCAGAAGTTTACAAGAGGTAACGAACCTTCTCCAGTTGGGTTCAATTCAAGGCTCTGTCATGTAGGCCTGGGGTAGGCCATCAGAAATACAAGCACTTGGGAACTGCCTTCTGAAAAGAGCTGATAGATCTGTTGTTGGATTTACCACAGATTTATTCTAGTACTTAAACTTTACATGCTCCACAAAATGGAATTCTTATACTGTGTACCCAGTTCACAGTATTTAGCTATTAACTAAAAGGAATGCAGCTAGGCAGCAAGAAAATCCTGTTTCCTTTGGAAATACTTGTATTTCTAGAGCCTGCATATTTTATGTAATTATCTTATATTTCAGCAAAAGTTTTTGGACACCAAGGCCAAAAAGTAAAAGGAACATCTTCCACTGTGTTGTATGTTTCCTGTTTTCTGGTATTCATGTGTTCCGTTTTTATGGAAAAGCACTCAGCTAGATGGTGATGCTGGTTTGGTCTGTTCTATGTAACAGTTTCCTTGGGCCAAAACAGTTCCAGAGAGCTGCAGATTTCACTGCTCTGCTCTGATACCTCCTAGAAAGGAACTGGAGAGACCTTGAAAAAGAAAAAAGTACATTTGTGTGTTGGCATCAGCAGAACAAGCTAAAAGTCATTGAAGACCAGGCAATAAAATGTTCTCCCTTTCTATTCACAAATCCACTTAGAATTAGGTGAGCTAAGTTGAAAGTGTTTGTGCACCAGAAACAAACAAAAGCTTTATTCAAAACAGACACGTCTCTGGGAATGTACGGGACAAATCGTCAGGCTGCATTAAACCAGTCAGGCTTGATCCCCAGAACTTAAAAAAGCCCCTCGTACGCATTCCGTGGGGTTTATAACAGCTTTTGGCCCTCTTACTACTCTTTGCAGTTCATAAAAATAGGAAAGGTGAGGCTGGTGTTGTGCAATAGGAGTGTAAGCATTTGTTTATTTACTTATTTCTAAAGCCCAGATGGCATGAACTGCTCAGCAGTGCAGTGTCTGTGTGAAACATCTGCATGTGCTGGCAAAGAGGTGCAGTCTGGTACAGCAGGGCTAGGGCAGCCTTCTGGGAATAACTGTTACTCATCTTCCTAGTGATGAAGGCAAGCACAGACCATTCCTGTGCTGAAGAGAGAGTACGTGGGTACCTCGTGCTACCTGCATCACCACTAAGAGTCCCCGTGGCTGCCCGTGGATGGCTTTGCTTCTCCCGTATATCTCTGCAATACCATCTTTCAGGCTGTCTTTACATTTGCTTTCACCCCAGGTGATTTTGGCTTGAGATCACGTCAGACGTTTCTTTACGTCCTTAATTTTGTGACCTATATCAAGAGGTGGCCTTTAATTACCAGAGTAATAAAGCTTTGAGCAGAGAGTATCTGAGCATAGCCAAAGGTGGACTTTTTCCATTCTGAAGCCAAATACAAAGGTACAGGAAATGTTCATTATGTATGAAATGAAAACCTCCTCTGTATACTGCATAGCATATAATAGTTCTGTGTCTTACTAGAATTTCTTGCTACATCCTCCTCCCCAGCGCAAGTGTCACAGCGTCGGGTTCTCTGGGAGTACTGCACGCGTTTGAGATGGTAGAGCAAGAAACCACTTGGCTGGGCAGGTAGTACCGTCGGTACTGACAGGTTCTCTTTTCTAATTAAAAGATACAGCGTTGCTTTAAAACTGAGGCCACTTCTAAAGAAGCATTTTCAGCAAGATGAGGTCCATATTTATGTAGTGATTACAGGCGGAGGTGAAAGCAGAGGGCCCTGGGGGCAGGGTCTGTGCTGACCCCTGCTCGGGGCTGGTTACCTGTCACCCACAGAGCCGCTCCTTTGTCACCCAGGGTGAGGTTGGCCGCGCAGTCCTGGCCCAGAGGCTGTAGATGGGAGCCCAGGGCCTGCTGGGATGGGGTTTTACACTTGTGCTGTCCTTTTGCCCTTCCACTGAACTCTTTTCATTTCAGTCATGAGCAAACAGTCGGTGCCTGAACTAACAACCCCGCAGCCCTCCGGAGCAGCCGCTTCCAGTACCAAACAAAGGGAGGCCCACGTGGGCCGGCCCAGGCCAAGGAATGCAGCTTCGGGGTTCTGCTCCATAAATTTAACCAGCACGACAAAAAGGAGATAATATGAGCCTTCGTGATGATCTGAAAGGGGGAGGTTTGCGTCCCATTGATTGCGGTCTGGCCTATTGCCAGGCCCCGAGCCTGACCGACAGTTGAACCATATCGTTAAGGCGTGTAATACAGCTCGAGTCTTGTACGGCAGCCAATGAGTACATAGCCAGAGGGCAAAAGTTTATAAAGAGTTGAGGCTGTCCTGTTTAACCCTCTCACACTGCCTGTAATATATACTGCTGCCATTCAGAGAGCCACAGCGCTGGGAAAAATGTAAACCTTCGGCTTTCTGTGCTTGGACAAAAATACATGTGTGTCTGATTTCTAATGTGCAGCAGATTTATAAAGTGAACTGAGAAAAATACATAAAGCTGATCTTTTTTCTTTTTTCTTTTTTTTTTAACGAAAAAATAAAATCCAACCCCACTTTTTTTTTTTTTTTCCCTGTTTTGTTTTTTCCATTTTTTTTTTTTTTTTCTTTTTTTTTTTTTTTTTTTTTTATTTATAAAATCCAACCCCACTTTTTTTTTTTTATTCCCTGTTCTGTTTTATCCATAGTTGCTTTTTTGTCCAGAGATGTCTTCTGGCTTGTTCTCTTTCATGCAGATGGAGCTATTTATTGCCTTGATGTCACCTCATTTAGCATGTGACTGGTATTTTTATAGATAATTTCTTCACCTAATGTTGCTGTGAACATGTGGAACGCTCTTTATCAGTTTTGTAAGTACAGCCAGTTGGTTTGAATTGTTCGCGCAACTGCTAACATTAGAAATCAAAACAAACTTTCTGAGCAGCTTTTCCCTAGGTGAAGGTTGTGCCGTGCCTGCTGCAGCCCCAGGCGCACCAGCTGAAAGGTATAGGAAGGAGGGTCTGAAGGGGAAGCACATACATCATCCTGCTTCACTTCACGCACGCCCAGCAGCTGATGGCCTGGTGCTGGGCAGAGGCCCCTGGTTTGCTTTCTTCCCCAAAGTGGATTTGCTTTCCCAGGAAGGCGGGAGGAGAACAAGGTGGAAACGTTGCAGTTACACTCCACGTCCTGAGACCGTGTTTGCACTGACACCAAATGGGCATTGCTGGGCCAGCGTGGGTGGGTTTGGTGGGTGCAGGCATCAGAGCAATGCTCCATCTGCTGCACTGCCCTGGCTCTCAGCAGGATGAATTCTAACATTTTAAGATCCCACACTGTGCCCTGAGGCAGAGCAACATTGTGGCCCTGGGAGCTTTAACCTTCACTAAGACATGTTTAGCTCCTGCTTTTCAGAGAGGTGTTTGCAGGGAGTCCCTGCTGAGAGCTCTTCTCCATTGAATCCAAAGGTGAATGGGAGCATTTTCCAACACATTTATGAGACTGGGAACTGTACAGTGATGACTCTGGTCACCGCTCTGTGATCAGTACAGGAAGAGTCTGGGAGACTGGAAACTGAGATGGCACTGTTACATTTTGTGAACTTCTTGAGCTTGCCGATAGCAAAGTGCTCGAGAAGGTGTGTGTTTGCTGCACAGCTGTTACAGGTGCTGAAGGTTGAATGCTGGTGGCACACAGCGTGGCTGGTGTGCCAGGCAGCTGTCTAGCACACACACCTCGCACAGATCTTGGATTTGTAGCGTGGGTGTCATTAGAAGGTGCTCTTTGGGTGAGTACCTCTGCTGCTTTGGAAGAAGTGATTCTTGATGTCTTAATTAAGCTCTTCTCACTTCCTTTGAAAGTGGAGCCTGAAGGGTTTGTCTGCAATTGCAAACCCGATGAACTGTCTTTGGTTTTGTTTTGATTTTGTATGGAAAGAAGGGGGCAGGGGGAGAAGAGCTACACCTCTAAGAAGTTGGCAGGAATAGCCTACATGATAAACAGCTGCTTCTTCAGAGTGCTGTAATTCTCCTAAAAGTATATTGGGTCAGATAAAGGCCTTCAGCATCTGAGCTGGTTAGATCCCTCAAAAGAGGAGGGATTTGACTGTAAGTGGGAGGTTTCAACCCCAGGCACCATTTATTTGCATGTTTCTGCCTGAAACTAGCATTTTGGGAACACGTTTAACAAGCACAATATATTCCATGCGTTTGCTGGAATAAACGGTGCATATAAGCTTCCTCAGATATGTAGTCAGGAGGGAGCTGTCTGGCTCATGATTTTACACATTCTTGCATCTAACTGAGACATTCTGATGCCAAATCCAACACTCAGACTGACTGCACTGCCTGTGCATTTTTAACACACCTAAACAGCATCTGTGGCTGAATCGGTGAATGAATTCATCACCGGGCTGTGCCAGATCTCTGTGTTCAGCCCTCATGTCTTCAAGAAATTATCTGCCTGCTGGGAACTGCACCCCCGAAGTCCAACACTGGGAGGGAGGCAACAGTACTGACCCTTTGAAATACAGCATGACAGTCTGCCAGTAGAGTCACAACGGAACGTGAAATCCAAGACTGCCATAGATTTTTCTGAAATTGAGCCCAAAAGTCATTTACTGTTCTCGGACACAGAGAACTAGCACATAATAACAACAGTGTCCCCGTGTGCTCAGTAACTGCAGGGGATGCTCCTGCTTATTGCGAGGGTTCAGCACTTGAAACAAAGTACTGAGTCCATCAGCGAGGGGAAAAACATCCTAGAAGTAGTGCTTTTAGTGTTTTGGAAAGGTGTGCCTTGTGATACAGACCGTGTCAGAAGGGCATGCGCGTGCTTTCATTCGTTGGCCTCCCGATCCCGCGGTGGCTGCACCGTCTGTGCTTTGCTGCGCGACGCCTCAGCTCCGAGGTTATTTTTTATGGTATATGCTGTGGAGCGTTTAAGTGATTCTGGCACTTCTGAGTATGCTTTACACTGCCTCCTCCCTTTACACGCCCAAGAGACAAGTGCTGCCTTTGTTCTGCCTTTTGTGGAAATGAGGTGCACGGGATGATGGTGCTTAGGGGAGGCTGCCAGTGCAAGTCAGTGCTGAACTCAACAACTAACAGGTATTTTAGTTGTTGTGTATTTTGTGCTAGAAGACATAAGGCTGTTCTGCCTTCACCTTATTGCATTAAGTCACTCCTTAATGTCTGAAACGCTCTAAAGCCTCCTTAGACAAAGCACTCCCTGTATTTATGAAGCAGACTTTTTCCAGAGCCAAGTAAGTAACAGATTTGATATTCTTCAAAATACTGGCAGCAATTGAATTGTTTCATAGGCTTGTATTACCTGCCAGTTTTCCTTTGTTTGAACTAAGGTTGTTTTATAATTATTTCAAGGGGATAAAAATTGTTCCCAGGCTTTTATCAATAAATTTCATGCAAACCTGAAAAAGCAGGTTTACAATGGAAACACTGACAGAATCTGAGCTATACCAGAACCAGTAAGTTACTGTTCTGAACGGGTTGGAATGATGAGGTTGTGAAACTGGAACACCTTTATGAACGCGACACCTCGATGACAGTTGCTGGAAGGTTTGGCAGCAAGAACTGGGTCTAGCTGCAGACAGTCAGTAGAGTGTGGGGGTAGCCACAGATCTCCTCGGAGGGCTTACGGGGCTGATTTGCAGACCAGCGTTTGTCATCTCGAGTGGACCTGGGGTTTGGGTGACAGGCAGAGAGTGCAGCGGGTGAAGTCTCTGAAGAGCCTCTTCCGTTGGTTTCAGATGCCAGAACTGGAGCTCCTTGCACTTCGAGCTGTGGTTTGTGCAGGCTTTGGGGTGTCCTTGTGCTCCCCAGTGACGGCTGAAAACCTGTGTACGTGCTCAGCTTGGGCTTTTTGACCACATTGGTAGTTGCCAGCGCTGCTCTCTCAGCAAGAGGACAGGTGGGAAGTTCCAGATACACGTTTTTACCTCACAGTTGCAGTGATTGCTGTGTCAGTCACGGGGTTTTTCCTTGCTGCTTTTTTTCTCTCAGGAGGAGTTGCTGAGTTTCCTAAAATTGTTTTGTACTCTGGGTGTACAAAATACTGAGGAAGCGGAGAGATTAAGTTTGTGACTATCATCTGTGGGTATACAAACTTTGGGTTGGGTTTCTTTTTTCTTACTGTTTTTGTCAAAACAATCTAGGTACAGTTCTTCAAGGCAATTTTTTAGGCCCGAAAGACACTTAAAGATGCGTGAGAGTTACTGTTCTGAACAGCACTGGATATGTATGCACCTCATCCAGAATCGCATCTGCGTACCTGACTGGGGGAACATGTAGGGAAGGAGCAAGGATAAGTCATTCTGTAAAACATGTCACGTCTCTGGTAGAGTTTTTTCAGCCTAAGTTGATAAACAATTATCACCAAAACTTGACCAACTTTCTTACATCAATAGGTCAGTGATTTATTTGATGACAAAGCTTCTGGCTTAAAACTGGTTAAGTGAATCACAACAGTTCCGTGAGCTGTTTAGCAAAAGCCAACCAATTAACTCTGTTAGCTGAGTTCAGTGTGCACACAGCCATCCGAAGGGAGATTCTCCGGGGTTCAGCTTTGAACAGCGAGGAACTGGAGTGTGTGCCTCAAGCTTCTGACACCATTTCCAGTCTCCGTGTCTTCATTCAGCAGCACTCTTCCCTGCTGTGACTAGTAGACGTGAGGGCATTTCTGTCTTGTATTGCCTTTGTGTGCTTATTAAAAAAGAATCAGCAAAGCTGTTGAGTGCATGTTTAATGTAACACAGATGTGGGCACACCACCGTTCATTCTGCTTTACAAATCTTCAGCTTTTTGCATTTCATCAGTGTTGCTTATTATTTACAGAACGTAACTTGAGACAGTAGAACAAATTTTTAGATCAAAAAATGAAGTCTCGTGGAATGTTTTTAGTTGTCCAGACCAAACAGACAAGTTTGCCAAGGGGGTGATGGACTAAATCAGCGCGATTTATGCTAGCATTAGTGGCACTTCACTTGAAAAGAATCTGCCCTTCTTATCACCTAGATGAGAATTTCTTTTATCACCAGGATGAACAGATTAGCATGGGGAGCAGTGGAGACAGTAAGCACTGTACTCTTTAAGTGCTTCTTCCCATTAAAACAAAAACAAAACCTAAACCCAACCACAACCAAACCCACAGCTCAGAAATTGCCAAGCCTTCCAGAAATTCACTGTGGTGCCTGGTGCTTTCAGTAGTACTGGCACTTCCTCTGCGATGTGCTTCCAAGGCAGAGTTCACCAGAGTTCTGGCTTCTACAGAACAGGGCTGATTGAAAGGCCCTGTTCTTCCCTCGTTTTCACTGCAGTCTTGCTTGCGGTGCTCTAGAGATCTCTTCTCATGGTACCAGAGCTCACTGGAGGAAACGGCAGTTCATCTGAAAGATGGCTAATGCCAAACCCGTCACGCGGTGGTGTTGCTCCCTCTCATATGGATGGATGCTTATCAGACTTGCCTGAGTGCATAGTAGGAAAATGTCTAAGGAAAAAGTTCCTGTTTGTTTGGCCGATAGTTAATTAAAAACTACATGATGTTCCAGCCATTCAGTCTTTCGAGTTGTCAACAGAAGCAAGAGTTGCTGCAGGGAGGTTTAACAGCAAGTGCGGGCTTCTTGGATAAGTGGAATTTTGCCATTTTCCTGCTTTGGCAAGTTAGGAAGTAGGACAGGCAACAGAATGTGAACTACACTGGTTGGAACTCTTCAGTTTCTTTGGAACTTTGCCTCAACATTTTGCGTTTCATGAAGGCAACGGCAAACCTTTGTTTACTGCTCTGTAAGAATCTGATAGGTAAAACCGGGCACTTGTTTGCTCACCTCTGGTGCAGGTTCAGAACACTGACAGGAACAACACTGCCATGCAGCTGCACCCAGTACAGCTGAATCCTGTTTCTATTTTAAAAAATGGAGGGGCAGGAGAGGTGACTTACTCCAGAGCCACAGTACCTAATGAAGTTCTAACCACTGCACACAGCTGTGACTCAGGGAACAATTTTAAGTCAGGCATAGGTTGTGGAAGCCATTCTTTACCTAGTGTTTAGGTTATTCTGATTCAGAGAAGTGCTACTAATGGAAGAATACAATTTTAAGACATTGCACTTTTTGCAGATGGAGAAAACTAAATATCTTTTCTGCAGCACATTGCAGTTCTCATACAGCATTTGTTAGCTTGGGTGCAGAACACTGTAATTAATGTCTAACCAAAAGCAAAGGCAGTGCAGCAGGACAGGTAAAGCAGTAAGACCCATCTGCCAGCAGAGGTAAAGCTGCAAATTTGACTGATAATATTTTACTGGCACTATTACTGACAACACTTGTTATGGTTTCTTAAGCCTTTGTTCTGTTTCACATTCTTTGAGTTGGAGAATTTCCACTTCTCATTTCATCCTCCCTGCTGACAAACTGACTTTCCATCCTAGCATAACCATAGTTCAGCTGAAGTGAAGTCAAGAGCTTTTTCTCTCCTGAAGTTTCTCTCAAAGGAGATCGGTGATAAGCTCGACTTCTGAGCCGCTGTGGTTTGTTACGCAGCTCAGGGATGTAATAATCTCATTAACAAAGCCAGAACCTACCTGATAGTCATAATGAATTAAAAATACAAATTGGCTGATGTTTTTCTCTGCAGCGCTGGAAAACCAGTATCTTTGGCTTCTATACCTCATTTGCAAAACACGTTGTTGATGGCAGACAGAGCAACAATAGCCAAAACTCACCGGGAGGCGAGTCACCCAATGGGAGAGCAGCAGAGAGGATGTTAAGTCATGAATGACATGTAAGAGATTCTGTTCCAGTAACATTTGCTGCAGCCAAGAAGGGAACAGAAAGGGGGGAGAGGGGGAAAAAAAAAGTCTGCCACCTTTAAAAGGCAAAGGTTTCAAAGACTTGAGGAAAAAAAATTAAAAGGGTGCATGGGTTTGAAGTGTGGGACAGGGCTGCTGAAAGGGAAAGGTAACGGCGAAACAAGGCTCCAGAGAAAACATCTGCAGAAAGCAAAGCTTAGAAGGCAAGTACTTGTGTGTGCTATTGGCAAGCAGCTTAAAAAGAAAATGCGTTGCTACATGGGATTTTTTTCCTGTCTTTTGATCGGAAAGGGTAGAAGCAGTTCATTGTACAGGATCTTTACGAAGACTCGAGGTGGGAACTGGAGAGCGCTAATCAAAAATGGTGCAGGAGCCTGCCAGAGATGTGGAAAGCATGCAGCAGCCCCAGAGTGATGCTGTTGGGAAAGGACAGGGCTAGGCAGCCCGGAACACAATTCTTCAGGGGTAGGGCGTTCCAAAAGCTTAAAGGAATTCACAATATTATTTTTTAATGAAATACTGCTAAGGGAGGAACCTAGCCTGCAGTTCTTCAGCGCTGGGGCCAGTATCAACCTCTGATCTCTGTTAGGCCACACGTGTGTGTCTGGTTTATTACTGTCATTTTTTTAACAGATGCTCAAGAAAGGTAAAGTATGCTAAACCCTACTGTGGAGACTCTAATTAACTGTGGATTTCTCTTTTGTCTTACCTGCTTGTAACCCTTCCATTTTTGAAGTACTGGCACTGCCCATCAGTCTCTGTCTAGGTGGCTGCACGCTTACTATATGTAGAGAAATGAAAAGAAACAGTCAAATCGGTCAAACTCTGCTGATAAATAGCTCCCCAAATCTGCAGAGACTATGCTCAGTTTGGGGTTCTTCTTCCTATTAATTTAGCACATCATTACCCCTTAATTGTAGGAGGAAATCTGGGAGAGGTTTATTCGAAATACAGAACCGTTTGAATAGACACCGTGTCTTCCAGGGTATTAGTCTGTGTGCTGTGCTTGTAAAGACCTTTGTGTTTTTAAAGGCTTTGTCACACCTCCTGTTTCAAAATAAACAAACCTGTGTTTGCTGACAGGTTTAAGTGGAAGGAAAAGTGCTGCCGTGGCACCAAGTCATTTTTCTGCCTCTTCTCTGCACGCAGGACACAAGCGGAAAGGGTGAGGAAGCCGCGCTGCTGCAGAGGACCGCAAGGCCTCTTGCCCTGCTACTTGGAAAGTCAAGCAGAAGGGCAAGAACAGCTGTTCAAGCTGACTGACAACATCCAGGACGAGTTGTAAGTACTTAGAATCACAGAATCCCAGCATGGTAGGGGTGGAAGATCATCTCTGGAGATCATCAAGTCCCTGCTTACGGAGTTACTTTAAGTAGCTCTCTCCGATGCCATCCTATCTTCATCTCTTTGAGGAAGAGGGACTCAGTCGTTTTGGTTTCTCATGGTACCGGTTGGCAGCCCGGCGTCAGCCCCTGGTGACAGCCACAGCAGCCTGTCCATGGGCTCTGCAGGTGGCACCGCCTGCGCCGCGAGCCACGCGCCGCTCTAGGTTCTGCCTCCCGCTGCCCCCGAGGAAGAGCTTGCCATCTGCCACTTGCTCGTGGCCCTGCCATCTCACGGTCCCGTTAGCCCGCTTTCGTCTCCTTTAAGAGCCTTTCTGCAAACGTAGTCTGGCTCTTAGGTAGGGAGAATTGAAAGAGAGGAATTGCTGACCACAAATGATTGCCAGTGTTTTCAAGTGTACTCAGTGAGCTTTTGTCATCGAGTCACACTGTTCCTTCACTGTGACTTTCACCATTAGGAACGTCATTCGACAAGAAAACAGTGTTTCTTGTGATGGAAAGTAAGTTCAAAATTATGCCTCTGACTTTTATCCTAGTATCATAATCAGAAACACATTTAAAGACCTGATTATTTGCATATTTTCCTTCAGAGTTAAATCCATAAAAGGGGGTTTAATACCTTGCTCTACTGTTCTAACTAAATGTTTCCACATTTTTTTCCAGTTAGGCTCACTGTTTCACTTCTGGAAAATATTGTGTAATTACTTCCTGATGTTGTTAAAAAACCCACAAATTCTCCAGAGATCTGCTTGCTTCTACTTTGTTCTATTGGGCCATGTTTCATTATTTTTCAGTTTATTAATTTGAGATCTTTTTAATAATGTAGAAGCATGGGTTTAAAAAAAAAATAGTATTTTAAAGTAGTATCTTAAAAGGTTAACTACCCATTTTGAGAACAGACACGGAGAAGAAAGTAACAGTTGGCAAGAGAAAATGGGTAATGATGCATGACTCAAACTTAGAACAAAATGTAGAGCTTGAACTACAAATTAGCTAATGTTTCTGTGCTTCACCATTAAATCACTGACCTCTGTTTCCATTCCCCAGAATATATACACTGCAGTCTCCTATGGAAAACTCAATAAATAACCTGTTGTTCTCAGGGAGAAAATACAAACCCACAGTCCAATTACCCAGTTGCTTCCAGTGAACTTTACTGTGGCAGCTTGCAGTGCTTTGGTGCTCTGCGTGGACGTCCCCCGCAGAGCAGCTCCAGTGGCACACATCAGGCAGACAGCTGCTCTGCTGGCACGGGGACACCAAACCTCCTCAAGCTGCTCGGCCTTGCTGTGACAGTCGCTGCGGGCAGCGATGCAGCGTTTGGGCTTTCTGGGTAGCACCTTTCCCTGCTGAAAAAGAAGCAAAGGAAGCCAGAGTGCCAGCAAGGTTCCTCTGGTCCTGCTTCTAGGGACTCTGACCCCAGTCCAAAGGCAGATCTCTATAAAACACTTGCACTCCCTTTTATGTGCTGTCCTGGAGGAAGCAGGCTGTTATTCTGCAGGCTGTAATGCTGCTCGATTTTAAAATTAAGTTTTCTGTGACACTTCATAAAAAACATCCCTCTCCATCCTTCTTGCTTCAGACAAAACCTCACCCTGAAGGGTTTGAACTCTGATGGGAACTGAGGGGCAATTGCAAGCTGCAGTAAGGGTGTCTTTTCACCAAGCTTTTTTAAGCTGAAATGCACAGTTTTGTCCATTCTATTTTACTTAAAGGAACACAATTCAATTATCCTATCCCGTAGTTTCATCCAGGGTTGGAGCTGGGTGAAGTACATTGCAGGCCTCTCATCTTGCTAGAATGGCTGTGCTCTTCTCAGCACGTCAAGGACCCTGTAAGTTGTTAACTGGAGTGAGCGTGCCCTTCCCCAGGGCATTTGTCAGCTGGCACGGCTGGGAGGGCAGGGAAAACACAAGCTCAGTGCACAACAACAGCTTTCAGAGGACTATGAATAGAAAATTACTAGAATGATTCTCTTCTACCACAAAAAGAAACAGCGATCTGACCTCTTGCAATGTTTTTGGCTATTAAAATGCCATTTATAGCTACGGGTTTATTTGGATATAGCTCAGAGTAATTAGTGCAAAGTGTTACCTAAATGGTAGAGCCAGCAGCTGTTTGGAGACAGTAAGCTTTTCTGATCTACCAAAAACTTCTAGTACTTGCAGTCTTCATTGGTTTCAAAGACAGGGTGGTATTTTGCAGACAGATTTGTGTAAGAGCAGTTTAGAATAGAGGAGTTTTGAAGGTAGCTGACAGCAGGAGAATCTTAGCTGTACAGACAGGATTCCGCTGCCGGGGGCAGCTGCCGGAGCATTATTGCTCTCTTTAGCACTCCTTCTCAGCTAGCATTTCATACTGAATTTCCTGAATTTCTCAGCATTTTAAACCCCCAGTATTAGGTTCATTTCAGTAGTAAGTCAGAAGGGAGGGAGCAGCGTTTGTGTGGAGTGCGTGTTGCACTTTTGCATTCCTCCCCGTTACTTTTTACACATCAGCCCTTTCAGCCATCATAACTGTCATTATTCTTAACTCACTCTTTTCCACCTCTACTATTCATCACTCAGACTAATCTCTCTGGGGAAACCTTCTTGCTGCTTAACCTTTCACCCCCGTGTTAAACAGCTAATTTCTCTTTTCTAGCTACTGAGCCAGGCAGCAGGTTAAACTTGTTTTTTGTTTTTAAAGGCGAGGGCGGTGTGTGGTGAAAGGAAGCACGGTGGGTTTAGTGTGTGGAAGGACAATGCTCTTGTCGTAAACGTCTGCAAACCTTCCACGCATCGGCAGCGGAACTGAGCTCACGATTAAACTTCAGCATTAGGGCTTGCAGTGCTCCAGTGCAAGGAAATTACTCTTCCTAAGCTTTGTTTAAAAGATATTTTTATGTGCCCTTTTAATGTCCAAAGCTACAAGCCAGGCATTTAGTGCTAGTATTTGATTTACGGCAAGATCTTTGTTAGCTGGGTGAGAAGGTTCTTCACCAGCTTGATTTTAAGAACAGTTTGAATTAAATCCAGATGAACTGTGCACGTCACACCGTTAATGTCTCTGGAAGACTTCTAAAGGTCACTCAAAACATAATAGGTGAAGACTTTTGTTAGTTTACTATTTTTAGCTTCAAGTAAATAATTCTTTTTTTTTCTTCCTTGCAGCTTCATAGCGGTGGAGAACATAGACAGCTATTGTGTCCTCATTTCATCCAAAGCTGTTTATTTCCTGAAGAGTGGTGATTACATGGACCGCGAGGCCATCTTCCTGGAAGTCAAGTATGATGATCTCTATCACTGCCTTGTTTCAAAAGACCATGGCAACGTGTACATACAGTTGACCAAGAAAGCCGTTAACACGAGCAGTGGGGTGGCAATGCCAGGCCCATCACAGCACAAACCAATGGTAAGGATCCAGCACCTGCTGTTTCATTCCCCCTGTGCTTACACTGCTGCTGAAGGTGGCTGTAGTCAGCAGTGTTTTCCTGCCTGTGCTGTACAACAACGAAAACTTTGTTCTGTCAGCATTGGAAATAGGTGCTGCTGAAAAAGTGTAGGTGACAGTAGAACTTGCTCCCTAAACTCCTGAGAAAAGCTGAAGACAAAATCTAAGACATCCCTGCAGTACAGAATGTGCATTCACTTGAGAAGGGCTTTTAGCTTTACAGTACACACATGGAACTGAAGTGCTTTGCTGTGTGTTTAGTCTTCTTCTCCTACATACAGGATTTTTTTACTGCAAAGTACTAAGAGTGGCAAGAGTGCTTGTGTCATGCACGTAAAAGTTCATCAGAACTCTCACTTCTAAAACCCATTACAGGGTTTTTTTCTTCATTACAGTAGTTGCTCAGGGGTCTGTTTTACAGGCAAGCTTACCAGCTCACCCCTGACCCAAGTCAGTTTACATTCCAAACAGACAAGCCAGATAAAGGGTGGGAGGGGAAGCAAAGGAAATAACTTCAAATATTGCAAGAGGTTTCTGCTCTCATCCTAGGATACCCATCTCTATTTACCTGTCTCTCCCTCCCTCATTTCTTCCTTACTTCAGCCTCAGCACTCAGCAGGAATCTCCACTGAAACATCTCTGTTCCTTACAGGAGATTTCAAACCTAATCCCTTCCGTTAGTGAAGTAATAAAAAATAACTATATCCTGCTTTAGACAACAGCAGTGCCATGTGAACTAAAAAATCACATTTCTTTTTGCAGGTGAAAGTGAAAGATGAAGACCTTGCAGTAAAGCTATCTCAAGAAATAAACTATGCAAAGAGCCTTTATTACGAACAGCAGCTTATGTTAAGACTCAGTGAAAATCAAGAGCAATTGGAGCTGGACTCTTGAAACCTCTTCCTTACTGCCAGCGTGGATTGCCAGTATCAGTCGGGAGCCGATGGCATTCTGTAACTGGAGAAAGTACCACGGGGAAGGAAATAAATACCATTGTAGGGTTTAGCTAAAGGGAATAATTGCGATAAGAAAACAAGCGAGCTGGGGGGTTTTTTGTTTTTGTTTTTTTTTTTAAGGCATTAGTTGTATAACAAAGACCTAGCTGAAATGCATTTGGAGTTGGGAGAAGCCCTGTATCTTCTTAACATGTATATATGTAAAAGTGTTTCATGTAAATAAGAAAGTACATATCAGGGTGTTGGTATAAATACAAGTCTGTTTACTGTGTAAAGAAATTAAAGGAGCTATACTGAGTCTTACTGCACTACCTGAAATTAGCCATTCTCTCCCTCTTTTTTTTTCATTGAGAAAGCTGATTTTCACAGTGCAGGAATGTAGATAGAAGCCTGAAAATCAAACAAAATCAGGAGTTAATTGCAGCTCTTGGGACGCAGAGGTGCTGGAGTATGGAGCGTTAACACTGTGATTAGGGAGCGTTGGTTGGGGGCTTGGTTGGTGGCCTTTTTGGTTTTTTCTTCTCTGGCATCGCTCGTCCAGCTGGGTGCCTGTGTACCCAGTGTTCCACTGATACCGCATCCTCGTTTTTAATGGAAAGAACCACATTTTGTGAAATACTGCAGTGAGGACTCACAGATTCAGTTACATTTTCAAAATGCTAGCACACAAGAGGCTGGTGCTGTTCTGAGCAAAGGCTGTGCCTCCCCAGGCCCCGCTTCCAAGCTGGTTTTAAAATAGTTCAAGTGAACAACCTTGGAAGCTGAAATCTCCAGCTTTGCTTTTCCCTTCACTCGTGTTGAGCTAGCACGGAGCTGGCTGGTTAGTGTGGAATTCTGCTAGCACTGGACATGCCAGGAGGGGTGGGGAGAGGAAATCACAGCGTTTGTCTTCACAACAACCTCTTCAAAATTAAACTTTTTGAAATAATAAAAACTTCCTTTTTTTTTTTTCCCTTCCTCAAACGCTGTGCATCAAATCAGTGCTTGTCTCATCAGCTTTGACCAAGGGATGATGAGTGTACTCCCACACCTTCATTCACAGCAACTAGGGAATCTGATTCTCCCGTCGGCTCCCCGGAGGTGGGCGAGCCCCGGAGCACGACACTTTGCTGCGCGTGAAGATGCAGCTCGCCCAGAACTCCCGAGGAGCCTGCATTCTAAAAGCACTACTTTGTGAGCCTTTGACTCCAAGCAAGGAGCCTCCTCTAGTTTTACTTTCAACTTAGTTTAACTTTTAATATCCTTTCATAGAATCACAGAATAGGGGGGGCTGGAAGGGACCTCTGGAGATCATCGCGTCCAACCCCCCTGCCAGAGCAGGGTCACCCAGGGCAGCCCACACAGGAACAGAGCCAGATGGATGTGCCTTTAGTGAAGGCACACAGGAATATTTTTAAACCAAAGGTTGGAATTAACCCAATTCTCAGCTCCTGTGAAGTGAATGGCAGAGGAGAAACCGTGGTGTCAGTGGATGTGTGTATGGTCTGTGACTGGAAAGCGGAATCCATAAAAGATCCGTTACACAAATGAAGCTGCTTTCATGCCTTGCTTTTGTATATTTCTCTGTGTAATTGTAAGTAAAAGAAGGAATTCAACAAGCTCATTGGCTCAACAGTGCTTTAACCTCTCACTCCTGCTGGACTGTGCTACCAAGACTCCTGGCTAATTAGATGGGGAGGGAAAATAAAAAGTAGTTCACAGCTCTGTGTTGAGGATTTAGAGGAGAGTGTCTGGAATACTTAGGGCTTGTGACAATTAGATGAGGAGCGACGGTGGAAGCACCTGGACAGGAGTTTTGACAGTGCACCCCGTGAGTTACCTGCACTGGGGGAGCCACAGCAGCAAGAGGATCCACTCTGTGTATTTATTTGTTTTCGCCTGTGCTTGGCCTGCTCTTTGACTGTTGGTAATGAGTAAACAGAGTATTATTTAAACCTTTGACAGGCGTACCCACGAGCCCAGCTGCATCTGAGCACCACAGACCATAACCTGGCTATGGTTATTCCAGTCCTGTGATTCTGTTCCCAGTTGTGTGCTCCTCGTGAGGAGGGCAGCAGAAGTTGCTCCCTGTCTATAGCCAAGGCTGGGTTTTCTCTTCAGGGTACACAGAATCAGAGAATGGTTTTGGTTGGAAGAGACCCTCAAGATCATCCAGTCCAACCTTATTCCCAGCCCTATCAAACCCACCAAAACCTGTCCCTCAGCACCACATCTACCCAGCTCTTAAACCCCTCCAGGGCTGGTGACTCCACCAGCTCCCTGGGCAGCCCATTCCAGTGCCTGACAGCCCTTTCTGGAGAGAAATGCTTCCTGAGATCCAGCCTGAACCAAACCTGCTTCAACTGCAGGCCATTGCCTCTTGTTCTGTCCCTTGTCCCCAGGGAGAACAGCCCAACTCCCACCTCGATACAGCTTCCCTTCAGGTAGCTGGAGAGGGCAATAAGGTCTCCCCTCAGCCTTCTCTTCTCAAGGCTGAACAGCCCCAGATCCCTCAGCCTCTCCTCACAAGACACATACAGAGTGCTGCTGACCAGGAGTGATGTACAGACGTGGCTGAAGGAAGCGTATTGCCTCGTATAGCGTTCCAAAACAAATGAATTGGGATTTTGTTTCTTTAAGAGCACAAATGATGTTATTTATTGCTGTAACCCAACTATTTTTATATAATTTTAGAACTCTTACTGTGGACTTCCTATTGCTATTGGCACTACTATCATTATTACTCAGTGAATAAATATAACCTTCAGATTCCAGGAGCCATACTCAAAAATAGTTTTCAGAGGATGTGGAGAGTGAGTGCAAGTCTCCAGCTTTCACTCAGATCCTTAGGAACTCACACACAAGCTGTAAGGAGTCAAGACAACTAACAGTTCATTTACCAACTTGTGCACAGTCCTTTGGATTCCGAGCCTCGAGAAGAGGGTGAGCTCACCACGTGCAGCCGGGTCGCTCTGGCAGAGGTGTGACTGCTGCAGCGAGGAAAGCAGCTTCAGTCTGCAAATTGCAGGAGCTGGGGAAGAAAAAAAAAATAAAACAACTGATGAGAGATGGCAACAGAAGCTTTCTGCCCCTGCCCCGTGCCTTTAGCACACAGCCAGTACAGTTCAGGAAAGACAATGCTTTGCGTGCCTCTGTTCACCCTGCCACTCTGATAAAGATGAAATAACCCAGCAACAATGCAGCTTCCATCGCAGCTGTGCCATGATCTGCCAAGCCACAAACACTTTGCTTTTACTTCTGTTTTGCAGAGAACTCTATGACTTCTTCTCTGCCTACCCTGACCAAATTGTTTTCTTGATGGAGTTGCTACTGCAGATGTAAAATAAGGATTCTTGACAGAAGATTTATTTCACAAGGATAAGTGCAATACATTGATTCCACCCACACTCTTCATGTGCCCTTGCTTGCAAGACCATTAGTTATGTGCAGGAACAGAAAATGACGGTAGAGGACAGGAATGTCTAATTCTCCAAGTCAGACACATGCCTCGTGAGTGGCCTATCGCCCACCCAAGCCGTACGACGCCAGAGTTCTGGCAAACAATACACTTCCAAAAGATGGTACTTCAGGAATTAATATCATTTTACATGGGGAAAATGCATCCAAATATTTCTAACACTTACCCAGACCCATGTGTTCTGCTGTCACTAGAATGTGACAGACTTGTGACTGAATTAAGCAAGTTAAAGAAGAACACAGATGGTGATGTCATTTTGTTCTAGAAACAATTCTGGACGAGCAGAACTACAATAGCCATTTTTTTTCTCACCCAACTCCACAGCTGTGGCTGCAAACTTCTGTTTTTGCTGCCTCGTCCCTGAGAGAGCAGTGACACCGTGCAGAATTGCCTTTTGGGCTCATACTGGTTCAAGCTCTAGGACACTCTCAGAGCTACCAGGTACCTGCCAAGGCCACCGAGACCTTTTTGCTGAGGACACAGTATTGCTGGTAATGTAAAATCAGAAAGATAGAGGCACCGTGCAAGCTACAGCAAAGCCCACAGCACTCACCAGCAGTTCTGCTGCCAAACGGAGACAGGCTCAGCTGGGAGCAGGATCTGGCACAGTACAGGCACGATGCGTAGATAAGGTGTCTGCCACTGGAAAAAGAGAAATGAATCACTTTCTGAAGTCACAGAATAAACCGGGGGGGGGGGGGGGGGTGGAATTCAAGTAACTTTTAGACACTGCTCAAACCAAGGGTGAGGGTCTGTGTGTACTTGGGCACCTTACCGTGTTACGATCAGACTGAATCAGGCTTTTCGTTCTGGTCATTGCTGGCTCATCAACAGTTCTGTTGCCTGCTTAAACTTAAATAACCAGCGTGGGAGATGTGAGCAGCATCCTTGCCCTCCTGCAGCTCCTGAGCAGATTTCCCATAAGCTGTCGAGCTGAAGCTGGGAATGCTTTCACCCAAAAAAGCGCGGTGCTTAGGTTTCTGTGGAGAGGCTGTAAGTGGCTGAACGGCCACGTCTCGGAACAGAACAATCACAACAGTGCCCTGTGACAAGGAGGTTTGGATCTGTTTGCTATCCCATTTCACAGACTGCATGATGCTTTTCAGCATTTATTTATTTTATCATCCATAGAATATTTACTTTCTGGAATCCTAGGCCACTTATATAGATTTTTTTTTTAAAGTTTGTTTGGTTTTTTTTTTTTTTTTGGTTTTTTTTTTTTTTTCCTTTTTTTCTTTGCACAGCTTAGCAGTGACTTGTTTCCTACAGCACATGACCCACTAGATAGATGATGGCTTCTCTAGGAATAACCTTAACTTGCTCTGCCTCTCTTAGAAGAACATGCCTCTGCTAATCACAGTGATTTCACCTTGGGTCAGAAAAAAAGCAGGTTTAGAGGAGTGTCCTCTGCAGCTGACAGGCTGCTGCAAAGATAAAAGCAAAACCACATTTTTAATGAAGGCAACGGTTGCTCACAATCCACTTAACTTGGTTTCTTACAAAGAATCACGTTCTCTCTCCATGTGTGCTTACTCATGGCTCTGTTACCACACACACAAATTATACTCAGCCATACTCAACCTTATCTTGACAGTGATGCCCATACTCCAAACTCCTCCAGTCTTAAAAACGTGGCTGTTACAAAGAAGGAACGTAGAGTCTTATTTTTCGGGGTGGGGGGGGAGAAAAAAGAAAAATCTATGCCCAGAAGTTTGGATTCCAGCCCAAACTTCTGTAAAATTCAGGCTTCGTAGTGGGTTCCTAATCAGTGCAGGTTATGATGCTGAATTTTATCAACTATAGGTGCAGGATCCTAACCCTAAAAAGATTTTAAAAAGGTTACTCTGACACTGACAAATACTAGGGAAAAGATTGCTTGTTTTCTTCTTCATGGGCTGTTTTTTATTTGTGTGGGGTTTTTGGTTTTGTTTTTTGTTCCATTTTGGGGGTCTTTGTTGTTTTGTTTGTTTGTGGTTTGGTTTTGTTTGTGTTTTGTTTAGTTTTGGTTTTTTGGTGTAGATTTTTTTTGTGGTTTGGTTGTTGTTTTGGTTTTGTTTTGTTTTGGTTGGTTGGTTGGTTGGTGTTTTCCTCAGGAGACCTGGAGCACATGCTAGTAGAGAAAGGACACTGGTGTCGGAGAGCTGCCTGCCCGCTGCGCTGGGCCACTCCTGCCAACAGCCCCTCTGTCATCCCAGCGACCCAACGCGGTATCGGGCTCCAGTATGAGGCCAGGGGCTTGCTGGTTTGTTCTGGTTGGGTTTCTCTGGAGCTGGCAGGCAGTGCCCAGGCACTGGGCCCCTCATGGCAGCCGATGAGAACAACCTGGCATCTGCTCTGGGCAGACTCCAAAGCACTGAAGGCCACGAGGGACATCAGCAGCGTTCTTTACAAGTGGACTAAGTGGGAGCGTCACCCAAAGGACAAGGACTCGTGGGAGCTACAGGACAGTTGTTTCTGCACGCTGAAAATGCCAGTGATAAAGTCCCCTGGGCAGTGCCCCTGTAGAGGTGTAACAAATACAAGTGACCGCTGTCACAGCGACTGTCCCCAGCCCCCCGGCACGGTGACACCGAACACTGCCTTGGGCCTGGGGCTGACCCCCCAGCCCACCACTGCTGCCAACAACCCACCATCAGCAGTACGAGCCACTGGGTGCATGAAAACGATGATGTAGCAAGAAATTTGTGCCTGTGTATGGTTTTGGTGGGAGGGGAAAAAAAAGAACACAAAGAAAAGAAAAAGCAGAGGAGCAGAGTCCCCTGTGCCCAACTTTATTTTGCTGTGCCCCTGCTACAGCAACCAGGCATCAGAGACCAGCGCCAGCGATGCTCGCCCGCTGCCAGTGTGCCGTTCTAGCCCATCCGGAAAAGCCTTTGTGTCTCGGCACAGCTTTCAGGATTTCTTTTCATCTCAGAGTATGGAGGGAACAGTATCTGAGGTACAAAACAAACCAACAAACCAAACCCAACCAAGAAAAAACCCAGAAAGTGCAGACTGTATTTACTGTCTGTGCCAGAATACAGCTTCAGTTGTGATGTGATGTGATCCAGGGACTGTGCAGAGACAACATCCCGACACCCCGAGTGCAGGCAGCTGGACGGAGGATGCAAAAACACAACACCGTGTGGAAAGGGATAGAATTACTCTTCCTGACCGAGCTCAGTAGAAAGTTGATCTCCAAACGTGCCATTTACCTGCTACCTGCAGTGGTTTCCCCCAGAGCTTCTTAAGGGCTTCTCTGATCCACAGCAGCCTCAGTGTGCAGTAGAACCTCAACTTGAACTGTGAGCACCTTACCAGTTTTGAGGCAGGAGAATCTCTTACAGTAAGAGAAGCTCTCACACTCTCATGCTACAAGAGCTAGGAGTGGGTGAGGCTAGCTGTTACTGGTACATTTTGCTTCACTGACACTAATTCCAAGTGATGATCCACCCATTAAAAAAACCAAACCAACATCCACCTAGAGAAAGTATCTCCTGCTAAAAGGCCGTGAGCAAAAATAAACAGCTGCCAGGTTCACGGTCACAGAGAGATCTAACCAAGAGCTGACATTTATGAGCGGGTTTAAGAGCTAACTAACTGCCCAGCTCCGAGCTTCCTACTTTCAAATGCTCAATGCATGTAACATACACAGACCTCCACCCACCTTTCTTTCTTTTTGGCAGCTACCTTTGTACCTTCTCCTCCAAGTGTAGACCAGAGGGGAGCTGACATGCAGAGGAACCTGTGTCAATGCACCAGGAACCCAGAATGCATCGCGGGACATGCAGAAATTCCAGTGCTGCCTGCACTCCGGATTTGTCACAGCTGAGGTTCCAAGCCTCTTGCAGTGTTCACCACTGACAGGCAGCTTAGCCTTGAGTGTACGTTCACCCAAACGTGATGGTGTCACTGCAGGGGCTGTTTGCTGGGGCTCCTGTGGAAACCTGGAATAACCTACACCCAGCATGAGAATCCATTTGCACACCTGCACGGAGCAGCAAGCACTCTAGGCTGGATGGCTATGGTGGGAGGAGGAGGAGGAGGAGGAGGAGGAGAAGGAGAAGGAGAAGGAGAAGGAGAAGGAGAAGGAGAAGGAGAAGGAGAAGGAAGGAGAAGGCTTCTCTGTATCTTGTGCACACAAATGCTGGAATAGGAGCAGTTTGTGACAGAAGCCACCCTACTGACCAGCTGATGAGCAACGCAAGCACAGCGCCTGCATCTTCCACAGAACGAGCATCTGCACCCTTTCTGGGTTCCATTCAGCGACACTCCTTTCCACTACCTGCCCTGCACAGGTAGCAACTGGTAAGCAACAGGTTTCCACTGCAAGGAAGACACCCGGAAGAGCCTCAGCATTTGCTCTCGCAGAGACACGGGGAGAGGAGGTACTTCTGGAGGGCTGGCTCCTGTTCAGGAGAGTGATGTTTCCCTTGGCTTGTGAAAGTTGCTGGGGCTGCGAGCGGTAACAGGCGGAAGAAGCCAGCTTTCCACTCCCCGTGCCATTACTCTTTTTGATTGGCACTTTAATGAGGGCGGCGGGGGTCGCCCCCTGCCAGGGGCCGGTTCATGCCCCGTTTATCTCACAGGCCATGTAAGACTAAAATAACACGCCAGGCTGCGTTCCACTGGCTTGTGATCCAACAGCCCACCATGATGGATTGAGTGACTGCAGCAAGTTGGCAGCTGAAGTGTGTTGTAACAGTATCTTTCTGTCAGCACAACACAATAGATTTGCTGATTCACGGGTTTTCCCAGTGTTCACCGTTACCATCGGCTCAGGATTTTCTAAAGTTCATTTTCCAGGGGGCTGCAGAGTGATAATGAATAACACACCGCAGGTTACGCCGAGCTTTTCTCCCCCTTGGCTGTCCTACTGCTGACACAGCCGGGGCCGCGGTGCCAGCCTCACTGCGCACGCCAGAACGGCCAGGAAGCCCCCTGCTTTCCCAGGGGGGAAGGAAGGGAGCAGCTGTATTGCTCTTTTCATGGGGGCTCATCCTGCGAGGCTACACGGGACTCTGCACCCCTGAGTGACCACGGTCCAACACCAGAGGAGGTGGCCACATAAAGCCGTTCCCTCCAGAAGAGCCCTCAGCTTACGGGGGCTGAATGCACAGCCTGCAGCAATATGGGCCCTGTGAGCAACTGACTGGTCTGCATGGCCTAGAGCCATCAAAATAACCCCTAAGAGAGATAGAAAACCCAGCAATCCCGTGTGAAGGAAGCATTATGCTTTAGATCCCTTTCTGTAATATTATAGTATAACTTCTATAGGAAAACCTCACACAAGAGTGCTGGGGATTTTTCCCTTTAAAAAACTGGAGTACTAGGAAACAGACTGAGTTTGTGTTAGTCATCTGAAGAGGTCCTCTTACCAGTACCTTGTCTCTGTGCCCTGTTTCCTCAGTCCTTTCTGTTCTCCTTGCCACTGGCTGTGCAATGAACACCACATCTCAAATACTGGGGTGAACACTCGAACATCGAACACTTACATTTTCAGTGGTTGTCATCCTCATCCCCCCCAGCAAGAGCAAACAAATGAGCTCCACAACAGAAGTGGTTTTTCACTTCCTCTCTCCCATCCCCACCCCCGAAGTCAGATTAACACCCTGCCCACAGGGCTAATAAATAGGGAGGGTCGATGCTGTTTTCCTGCTTCGGGGAGAACAACTCTGTAGATCCAATCGCCTGTGTCCACAGGTTTCAGTTTCTTTTAGGCCTCGCATGAGACAGTCTTAGCACAGCCAAAACTTCCTCTAAAATCAGCTTTCAAACTTGAGATGCCCTAATGTCAATGTGTTCCAGAATATTTCACCGTGGGGCATCCAGAGCTGATCTGGCCTCACCCTTCTCCATCTCCGGCACTCTAGATTCATCTGACTCTGGGCAAAATCAAGCGTGTTTCTCCCAGCAAAAGAAATGACTAAGAGAGAATGAGTGAGGAAGGTGAAAGGTGTGAGACTAGAGATGTGGAAGGGACTTGGACAGGCAAGATCAAGGAAGAATGCAGCAGGGATACAAAATGAGAAGAACATGACAGGAAAAAGCGGCCCAGCTGAGGAGCTGCTTGAAGAAACCAGAGATGCTCTCAACAGCAGCTTGCTGGTTGCACTGACGAGTCACTGCACAGTACAGGTTTCAATCCGTGGTGCTGCAGAAACAAGCCTTGGGAGCTGGAGCCCTTTGCACGTGGAAGAGACAATCACGACTGCACACTGGAACAGCAGCAGCAGCTGTGGGCGCTACTGGGGCAAGGCTACGCTAACACTGAGTGTGGAACCAGCACGGCTCATCGCAGAAGAACCCAGCTGGTAGGGCTGTGCACCCCAACACTGCAGCCTGCAGCTCTGTTACTCACCCAGCTTCGAACTCGCTGGCACAGAGCCTGCCAGCATCACCGCCACAGCAGAGCCAAGCAGAGAGGTGCTGTGACCATGGCTCGAAGCTTTGCTGGAGCTGCCAGCACCCCAGCCCCCTTGCTCCTGCAGTTCCAGCTCCTGTCTGCCTATGCAAGTTGCTGCAGCCAAGCCCTGAATGTTCCTCTGGGGAGAACTAGATACTCACACCTTAGCACAGTAACACAGAAGAGGGCACGCTGAGCCTACAGTCAGAAAGCCTGGGAATTATTAGGCTAAATGAGTGGGTGGGGGAGCTCAAGGGACCGGTGGGAGGATGCGGGAAATCGCTAGCACTGATTTGAATAACTGGTAACAATTATTAGATCTTTTTTGGTATGAATCATCTCTCAGAGACTCATCATTTCTGTAATGTCACTCAAGGGGCAGTAAAAAATACAGTAGAAGAAACAAGCCTGCCATGACACAAGGGTTTCCAGCCAGAAGGTGAATGGCCAAGCAGATCTGGGAAACTTCACCAACACTTCTAAAAGGGAGCAGCTTTTGTGGAGAACTTACCCTCCGACAGGTCAGACAAGCAAATTTGTCTTTAGGAAGATTATGATGTTACTCAGAGCTCTGCTGAATCTGCTGCAACTGATGGAAAAAGAGTGGTCTTGCTTATCTGATGACCACTGAACTTGTCCTTGCCCCATCCCCTCCCCAGGGGTTGTACTTGCATTTGGAACCAGGGCTTGTAAAATTAGCCAGCCAGAACCATCCCAAGGGAACAAAACAAAACCAGAATCATGAAACAAAAGCCCCAAACGGGCAAACAAACCAACCAACCAAGTGGGTTTGAACAGCATGCACTCTGTGCTTGGGCTCACCAAACCCACATGGAAGCTCCTGTCGTTGCAGGGGAAGGGGCAGCAGGGAGCAGTGCTGCTTTGTGCAGATTGCAGCTACTTCTCTTATCTTTTCAACAACTGCATGACAAGCAAAGCAGCTTGATAAACAACTAGTGGCATCAGCAACCGGCAGGCTGAGGAGCTCGATGGCAACCACACCACAGTCCCTATTCCCCTTCTCCACACCTTCTGATGCAGCCACGTCATTGTGGTCGTGTCAGTCTGAGCTCCTGCCCTTCCTCAGCACCCAGGGGTCTGGGGCACGCGGGGAGATGCTGTCAGAACTGCTCTGCAGCCAGTCACCCGACACAAAGCTGGCAGTGGCTGAGGAGCTGGAGGTGAGCGGACATTCACCGGTAGTCCGAGAAGAACTTGACCTCCTTCCCAGATCCAGACTGGGGGGGTGGGAATCATCACTGCGTGCTGAGCAGAGCGGAAGGCAAAACTGACAATATTCACTGCTCCAGGAAGGCCCACAGCTTCCTGAAGTCAGAGATTATCTCCACGTTTATACAATGCTCTGCCACTGTAGACACAGAGCTCCCAGCATTTCCCACCTGGAAGCGCACCAGGGGTGAAAGTTCCCTAAGGGGGGCTTTGCACGGACCCCTGTGTTACGGGATTTAGACACCCACACAGAAAAATACAGGACTTAACTCCTGCAAATGCTGTGCGTTAGACAGCTTTTGTTGGCTTCAGAGCCTCCCTGCCCACGATGAGTGGAGTGCCTCGCCAGGCACCAGTCTCCAGCACACCACAAAAAACAGTCTACAAAAGAATATCAACTTCAGCCTCATCACTACCACCGAGTGTGGTGGGACAGCTACTTAAAAAAACCCAGTAACTTTAATTTCCTTGGCACTTTCCTGGGAGAGGAGAGAGGGAGAGGAAGCAGTGGAAGCAGGAAAGGGTCAGCAGAACAAGTTCAGCTCAGCTCTTGGCCTCACTGTGCAAAGCCTTTACACGGATGAGATGTAAGAGCCCAAGTGCACCACGTTTAGTTACCAATATATATCATTAACTAAGACAAAAATTAAGTTCAATGGTTAGCTCAGTGCTATGGTTTTACAGCTGCCAGCAATTATTTGTATTTACTCGTGCTGCAAATGCAGACGAAAAGTCAGAGAAATATAAACAGCAGGATTCACTGAATTCCCACCAGACTTGCCTTCTCCCACAAAGCAGCTCTCATCATCCCTGTTTAGACACTGTCATTTGTTCCTTGTACTCTCCAGTGTGGAATTTCTTCCCGATCCTCTATGACCAGAAATGATTGGTCTTTCTAAACTGCAGCAAATAACGACCGACCCCTCTGCAATTAGCGGCGTTAACTTCAGTGCTCTTAAGACAGCAATTAGAACTACAGTATTTCTTGGACTTAAAACAGCAAATCAACCCCTTTTCAGTTCCTGCTCTCCCTTGGCCATGCTTTACACCACGGCAAAAAAATAATGACAAAAAAAAAGAGAAAGAGGCATGGAGAGAAAGGGCTGTGAGCTGTGAGTTGCACTCCACCTGTGCAGTGCAGGGTGAGGAACAGGTTAGCTGGGTGAAAAGTTCACTGCAAGCTGAGCTGTCTGTTTCTCTTGCTTAATTTATCCAATATTTGGCTAACCTTGCTCTGAACCCAGCCCCCAAGACCCCCTTCCTCTCATCCCTCCCCAGCGGGTTGGTGTCAGCCAAAGACACCGCCTCTGATTCCTTCCCTCTGACCCTGGAGCGGGGGCTGGGCCAGAGGGCCAAGCAGAGAGCGAGGGCCCTTGCACTGGAGAGATAATAATTATTTATGCTCCACACTTCAGCAGGCCTCGTCCTCAGGAGCAAACAGAAAAGTTCTGCAGTCAGCAACACTGCCTGAGGTTGCGTTCGGGCTTATTGGTGTTGCCAAGGCCGGGTGGCAGCCCCGCAAGGATGCGGCTCTTCCTCAGGTGCGGGTCCCTGAGCCGCCTTGGCAGCCCCTGCAAGGGAACTGTCACTGTCCCTGCAAGGGAACTGTCAC
>JANVCC010000219.1:304555-345420 GCA_025345505.1 Todiramphus chloris collaris
CAAGGGAACTGTCACTGCCACAGCCCCTGCAAGGGAACTGTCACTGTTCCCACCATTGCCATGAGGTCCGTTACCTTGTTTCTGCAGCTCGAGATCCTCTATAGGAGCACAACAGACATAAGACAGCGCAGAGGACACAGCAGCATCTGCAGGAACACTGAGCACAGGCAGCAGGACCTCAGATGGTTTTTCTCCCCTCGAATCCCACAAAGTCAGTGCAGGAAGGCTGGGGTAGTGAGATGAGCCATTGCTGCTCTTTGGAGAGCAGGGTTCCCTGATCCACCAGCCTTTGCACCTCTGTAAGCTCCTCATACTGCAGAATACAGAGAAGGTTCTGCTCAGAAACTGCTGGGCGGGTTCCCTTTCAGGGATAGTCTACACCTTTCCCTCACATCCTCCCCCTCTGCCCAAAAGCACCCCGGAGTTAACCCGCATGTGCAGGCAGCAGCAGGGCACTGGTTCCACCTCCTAGAAAACATTCAATGCCACCTCTTGATCCAACACGTCAAAGCTCCCCCCAGGTGATGCAAACTCCTGGAAGAGCTGCCCGAGAACACGGGGTTCTGGCAGGCTGTCATTGTTTTCCTGCTGGGCTCAGGCCTGTGCCCAGCACCCTCTGGGCCACACAAAGCACAGTCGATGGCCTTCTCAATGACGGGACACATCAGCGGAAAACAATGCGCAAACCGAACCCGTTGTGCTTTCACTGCTCCGCTGAGCAGCTAATGCTCTTTCATGTTTAATCTTGGCCTCCTAAGGATCAGCACCCTTTTACACGCTCCTGCTGGCACTCTCTGCCTTTACGAGATGGGGAGTTAGGATGGGACCAGGCTCTACTAATTGAAAAGAATAAATGAATAAATGGAAACCTCAGCTTCATTATACTCATTGACCTGACAAAGGACCTTAGAGCTGCTCCACTGCTTTGATGCACCTTGGCTGCTTTAGTTCCTGTAGAAACTGCCACAGATGGCTTCTTGCTATTAATGATCTCATCACAGTGCCCCCAAACTCAATTACTGTTCTCTGAACGTGCGGTGATACTGTGTCTGTCCCACTGATTTGAGGGGGGCAGGCACACAGCCTGACAGCTTTACTGTAACTGGAAATTCCTTGTGGTCTAAGGATAACATTAAAATGGCTTCTCAAGATGACCAGGTGACCTCGCCTTGACACATGGCTTCATTTGCCTGGAAGCAGTGCAGACTGGAGTAGTTCTGATGTGGTCACTAATTTACTGACACCATCCATTTCCAACCTCAGCACTCCCACACCAAGGTTAGCAAAAGACCAAGTTTGCAACAGAGAGTCCTTGTCACTAATGGAATCCCAGGCCCTTATCAAAGAACACGATCCAGCATCCTCCACCTAACCCCTGCATACTTTCAGGGCATGAAAATTGCTAAGAAGAGCCAAGCAAGGTTGACAGGAAGACATCAAACTGCAAGCTGCTGTAAGAAAACAGAGCATACACACTGAACCCTTCGCCCACATCGCCCAACACCCAGTATCTGTTTCTCAACAGCAGGGCCAGCACAGATACTCGCTCACCATTGCCTCGGGACAATTAGACTATTAAAATCAAAGATGACAGTAATTTCCACAGGAGTTCTTCCTGCAAACTCTGAAAGACTTTGTGAGAGGTTTTAACACCTCTTCAAACCTGCTGGAGCTATTCACAGACAAGTAAAAAGGCACAGGATCGGTGCTGCAGGGGCCAGAGATGCTGCACAAAATCATATCCTAGTTCCTTGCTCTTCCCATCCACCACACAGAAAACCAAAGATACTTCAAAAGACACCACAACAGCATGGGAAAATCAAAGGCAAGCCGAGCTGAAATGCGGCTCAAATCGTTTACAACTTGTGGTTTTAGAATCACCTCATTAAGAAAAAAAAACAAACCTTAAAAAAAAAGAAACCTTTAGATGCGGCAATTTTAACCATTATGGCCTATCCCAGAAAAATCCCATGTTTGCCAAGAGCAGGAAAGAGCTCATGAAACCCGGCCCTTCAGAAGCAGCTTTCACTTTAGAAATTACAGCATACAGAGGACAATTAACAGGTTGAGCTTCAAAGGAAACCCATGTCCTCTTTCCAACCTACCCAACCTAAAGGCTTCTGCTGTTTGGGGAGGGGAAAGAAAAAACCAAAAAAGGAAAGAAACAAAAAGCCAACACCTCCACCCCCTCCCCCTCGAAAACCCCTACTCTATGAAAACCCAAAAGGGCAGCAATCGGAACCTCGGCGCGTTGGTCTCTCTGGCAGGTTCTTTTGTTCTTTCCGATTCCAGGAACCGGAGAACTCCTCCCCTGCTCGCTGACAGAACATCACCCACGGAAACCCTCTGCTTCCAGGCACTTGGGGCTCACTGCACCGCACTCCTTGCCTGTGCCTGGGATGCGTCTGGGTGAGCTCCGGCTGCAGACACTTATGGGGGGGCTGCTTACTGAGAACTTGGGGTACTGCACTTAAGGACAAGGAGATGGAGATGACCCCATCTGGGGACAATGGTCCTCACCTGAATGCCCATCTGCAGGGGAGGCCCAGCATCCCGGGCCCGTCCCCGCTCGGGGGCGGTCACCAGGCTCACCTGCAGCCGCCGTGGGCACCATGCCCTGCCATGGCACCTGCCGCCTCCCACGCAGGGACCCAGCGTTCGCCCCGCTCCTTCCCCGGCACCAAGGGCTGCTCTCAGCCTTCCAGGAAGCTCCATCCGCAGCCGGCTCAAGCTCCTCTGTGCCCTGCACCCAGCGACTCACACACCCCTGACCCCTCCCTCCCGCCATGGCTGCGCTTCCCCTCGCCCACCCTCCCTGTGCCCCCGGCCTGCCGTCCTGGCCCGGCTGCCGATGGCGGATGCTGCGGGACCAGCCGGACAGGGCCATGGTGCCCTCGCTTCTGCGGTGTTGGGGTCGGGTTTTC
Organism: Todiramphus chloris collaris; assembly: GCA_025345505.1. Taxonomy (NCBI): domain Eukaryota; kingdom Metazoa; phylum Chordata; class Aves; order Coraciiformes; family Alcedinidae; genus Todiramphus; species Todiramphus chloris. The sequence goes on from JANVCC010000219.1 coordinate 307,480, forward strand.
ATCCCCGACCTCCCTCCGAAACAAACCCGCCCTTTCCGCTCACCTCGCCTCTCCGGAAGGTTCCGCAGCGTGCGGGCAGGCGGATCCCCCGCCATGGCCGCTATCGGCATTCTCCGCCCCGGCACGAGGGGCAGCGGGCGCTGCGAGGCTGAGCGGCCACCCCCGGCGCGGGGCCGCCTCGGGCAGCGGGAGACGGAGGGGCCGGCGGCGGGCGCGCGGCGGGAGCGGGAGTTTATCCCCCGGCCAGGCAGGGTCCGGGCGCGGCGGCCAAGACCAACCGTCCCACGGGCGGCTTCGCTGCCTACTGAGCAACCAAAATATTAAAAATTGCTAACATGTGGAACCGATTAGGACGTTTAGAAGGAATCCACAGTCCTTGTTTCGCTTGAAATATAAAGGTTATAAAACTTAATGGCCGCATGACAAGGAAACTATATGAAACACTCGGAGATTTACAGAGCAACTGCTATGCTCTTTAGGCACGCGGGCTGCAAATCGCTTTACAACGGGCAACGCAACCTGTGGCTTGAGCGCTGAGGTTTGCTGGCAGTTTTTTTTCTTTTCTTTTTTTTCTTTTTTGACCTTGCAGACTGGTATTCAGTTACCACAGCAGCTCCAAAGTAAAACAGAAACACAGCTTGTATCTTCTTTCAAGTATTTATTTGTTTTGTCCTGTTAACATCAAATAATGAAAGGAATTGTAAGGATTTCGAAGGGGGAGCAAAAAGAATGAAAGCAGGAGAAAGGAAAAAAGAAGGAATACCAACGTAATGGCTTAATTTCTCACAGTATGTGCAGTGCAAATTGACAGTAAACACATACCACAGAAAAATGCAAACAAAGGCTACGCTTGCTGAAAGTTCCAAGGGAAAAAACCCATCGCGAGTCCCCCCAAGCAAACGTTCCTGCGATTAAACCCTGGAGCCTTCGCGTTTCTAGGCCAGCCCAGCACAGTGGATCTTCTCCCCCTTACCCACCTCTCAAGCTGCCGGAGGAGCCGAAGGGGCAGGTTTCCCAGCCTTGCGTTGTTCCGAGGCACGGAAACGTTGCAGTTGTGGCGTTTAGGGGAAGCTGTCAGGGAATCTACCGGGTCAAGCACAAGTGTGAACACTCAATTACAAACGTGCCAGTAGGGTCTGTGTCTGTGGAGCGGTGCCGTTAGCAGGAGCTCAGGGGCAAATACTGGATTTCGCTGTGCTGGGCAAACCTGGGTCTTGGCAGCGCAGCGTTTGCCTCTGAACAGTAGGCCAGGAACTTGGGACCGAGGCTGCTGTCATGGGGAGGCTTTAGGGTGACCTAAGGGCTATACCATCAGTGCCATCACCTATCGCCTCACTCAGGGACCAGAAGGGTTTGTGTTTTGCCCTTGCCCTATTAATAGACCCTGAAATGCTCTGGTAGGGTCTGGGTTGCAAAGATGTGTGTCAAGAGACTAAGCTTGCAGGTCTGGTGGTCAAAGTTCACATTTATACTCCAGAGGCAGGGTGAGGAGGGAGGATATGTACATCAGGAGAATGGAATCATGCTCAGAAGCACGCACAACCCTTCTGCTAAGGCACCCATCTTCTCAGGGCCCTCACTCTGCTCATTTTCTACATTTGCTCACTTTCCAAATGTTCTCACTTTCCACTTGTGTGCTTTTGTTTTCTTCAATGAACTAGGGGTGAGCATGTGGCAAAACAAATCCCCCAAAACCATCGTGCCGTTCCCCTCGTGTGGAACTATGCCATGCCCTGATGTCAGGAGGTCACTGTTACATTAGCTATTTCCAGGATCAGCACTGTGTGATGGGGTTTTTCTTATTTCCTTGACTCTCTGAAGCTGAGAGAGGCGAGTCCGGTGCAAGAAACAAAACCAAACTGTGAGAAATTTCTGCTATTAGGCAAATGCACTTTTGACAGTATCTCAAGTTAGGTTTTGATCGCAAGGTCGGAGTATGTCATGAGAACACATTGAAGTACTCATTTGCATCAACAGCGTTGCCAGAAGCCATCTCACAGCCATCATCAGACATACTGGAGCCCCTAGAAAGCTTTCTGTGGGATTGGAAGACATCCAGCCAGGGGAAAGCAAAGCCACCATGTGACTGGGATGGCCAGTTCCACAGGAAAGCTACATTAATTAATGGCAAGCACTCAAAGAGATGGTTATGGTGAAGAGCTTGCAAGCAAATCATTGGCACAGAACCATGAAGTATATAGAGTATTTGATAAAGAAAATTTGAAAGAAGTCCATTTAAAAATAATCCACTGAAAGAAAGCAGGCTACTTTTCTAGGGAGAACTGCCCGTGTCGAACAGCTGTAGTTTAGTTCTGTCGAACAGAAGTTTCAGACAGATGGAAGGGGTTCGTGTGCTTTCCTGCCTCTTTATGTTCTACTGCAGTACTGATCTATAAATGCCAGTAGACCTACAGTTCAGTATTTCGTGCCAGAAAGCAGGGTGGTTGCACCTAAACCTAACGCTTGCGCTCTCTGGCCTTGCCACACACACACTGTCCATTCCAGCAAACTTCCTTCCTTCCTTGCTTGACTTTTAGCTCATGATTCCCCCTTGGCCACGAAGTGATGTTCTGGCCAACCACGACCTAACAGTCCTTCCCAATGAAAATGCAGAGCCTGTCGGTATTGCCAAGGCTGTGCAGTTCTCCGGGGGTGAGGCAGAAGCAGTGATAGCATCCTGGGCTTCCGGGCACGAAAGGAGGCTGAGCTCAGGCAGATTTAGGGCAGTTGCGGCGCTCATGCATAAGGAGGTGTGGACAGAGGCATGCACAGGTGAGAGTCTGCCTGAAGGGAAGGTGCAGAGATAAATAATCTGCATGCACAGCATTCTGGCTCAGAAGCTCCCAGAACACAGTCCTCCCAAACAGGAACAATTGGAAGAGACAGACAAAATGATGAAAAAATGAAGGGATCAGCAAAAATCAGACCAAACTAAAATAAACCCAACTAAAATAAACTCAGAATGGCTCCTGTGGCTCATTCAAGAGAAGGTCTTCTCTGAGAGTTCATTTGCGAGAACTCGGTCCACTGAAGAAGACAGACAGACTGTAACCTCCCCTGGCTATTAGGAGCCATTGGCAAATCCAACTGACAATATGAAGAGGTTTTCAAAGGGAAATGCTGAAGACTGCAACGCTACCTACCAGACTGCATCGCAGGAAACGTGACATCTCCAGCCAGGCAGCACCAGTCAGACCCAATACCATCAATACCAGGCTTAAGAGTCTGAAAAAATTAATGTGATTTTCTTAATTGGTGTAGGGCATGAGAGCTTCATGAGGAGCACTTGTCTGAGTTTAAAAAAACACCAAATGTAAGGGTTTTTGCATATGAAAAATTACAATTCTGCAATTTGAGCAGAGGGGATGTGTATCAGGAAACCTGGTTTTAAAGCTGGAATAAAGACACATCGACTCTGCATGTTTAAAACAGTCATAATGAGGTCAGAAGGCTCAGCGTTACAATCCTGTAATGATGGAAGCAGAGCATTGTATTCAGTGATTAAACGTAGTTGTTTGTACATGACTCCTTTGGGTTTTTTTATGTATGTAGCAACTTCTGCTGCAGGACATCAACTTTTGTTGTTTTCAGGGTTTTGTTAAATTCTTTTTCTGCATCAGATCTCTCCTAAATAAATTCAAGTCTATATTTCATTTGATTAACACGCTTGTTAAACCTCAGCTATGCCAACAGGATGACAGAGAAGCTGAACGTGGTTTAGGGTTCAGAAGTGTTACAATAGTTGGCGTGGGTGAAGAAGGGTTTTTTTTTGCAATAGCAGACAGATGAAAATTGTCAGATCACTTAATACTGAATATTCCAGAATAGTAGAATATTAGAAGTTATGGACCATTCAGCCACTGAAGCACACACCATATTACTTGCTCTCTCTCCACGGGCTTTCACATAGCTCTTAGAATAGCAACAATATACTGCCCAGGTCTGCAAAAGTATTCTCTGGGAATTTGCAGCCCTGATGGGAGGCCAGAAGAGATTTTCTTGCTGGGGAGAAGGCCAAGCAATATCTCACAAAGTGACTTGTGATTCTGTGCAATCCTATTGCTGATTTGAGTCAATCACATTCTCCTCACTTTATTATTAACAAGGGGAAATGTGGCCTGAGACCTCAAGGATCAGCCAGGAGATGCTGTGGCTTCTCTTTCTGATACCTTAGAGAGTATCCTCTAAGGAAGGTTGACTCTGAACCAAAGAATTGCTTTGTTCTCTGATGGATGGATGTATTTTTTTGTAAAAAGCACTTATTTTCTTACATTCAAAAAAGCTGAGACAGCAGACACGGCGAGCTTGTCACCTCTGCTATCACCTGTCATAGGCAAAGGTGCAGGGGGTACAAGGACTTTGGCATGTCTGCATGAAATCAGCATTCCCAGCAGGCTCCAGGACGAGAAACCCTGTGTTTGGAAATCACTTTTTTTCCTTTATGACCATTTCCATCTCCTGTCGGCATTCTTCTGAGATGAGACCTTTTTGTTATAAATCCTTATTCCATAGGACAGCATTTTTCAAATAGCCAAAATATTCCAGCAATGGTATCTCCCCTGCATGTATTGCAGTCCCTGCTCAGCACAAAGGCACTAACTGTTGACTTTCCTGGTGAAGAGAGCGAAGAACTGCCTCTTCTAACCGCTGCTGTTCCGTGCCAGGAGGGTGTCTGGGAAGGCTCAGTGGACCCGTAGCAATGCCCAAAAGAGGAGCAGCAGCTGGTGGCTGTGCTCCAAAGTGCCCCGTGCTACAAAAAGGAGGATGAAGAAGAGTTTCAGTCAAAGTGTTCACAACGCCCAGTGTTTGCACATGCTGGTTCAAGGGAAGCAACCAGACAGGGCTCAAATTTAAGGCAGCGGTTCCGAGCCTCGTGTAGGCTATTCCCAGGCATCTAAGGGCAACCAGACACCTGACTGCAGTACTTGATTTTGTACTGGCTATCATGTGTCATCTCATTCTTTAATCTGTTGGGGTTTTTTTAAGCTAGAAGTTTAAGTCAGGATGTTCAGTTATTCTAGGCACCAGAGCTTGCCGTGCAGTCCCCCCGTGTACTGGTGCAGCGTGACAGTGATTTGCTCAGGTAACCAATCACAGTGGCAAACTGCCTCAGAAGACACAGGGGAACTCAGTTTTGGAAGCCAGGGGCATTTTCATGCAGAAGTCAGCAGGCTTCTAGGATGTGTAGCTTCAAGGCACTGATACTCCAACAGTCTCCCTCTACACTAATTCCACGTTGCTTGGGGAGGAAGGTGCCTGGAGAAGGTGTCAAACAGCAGCTTTTCACTTCTGTATTCTTATATGATAAACATAGACAGGGAAATTTCCCATCTAGGATACCTGTCTGTGAAAAGCCTTTACCATACAGAGGTAATGCTTTCAGATAAATAAAATTCAAACAAACAAACAAACATGCTTTGCATAAGAAAAAAACCCAGGAAACTAAACTGTAGCACTGGGTCAGAACGATCATCAACACAAGCCAGAGAACCACGTGTCCTTGTAATACCTTGGCATGATGGATGACCTTTGCAGCTGGCTAGGAAAAAGTGAGTGGTGAGTCAAACTGACCTTCCTTGTCTTCACACATATGGGTTGCTTTCCCTTCCTCAAAAAAAGCCAAGAGCCAGCAAACAGCAACTGGCGTATTGGGGTGTTCCGAGCCAGCAAACTACACAATGGCCTGATCTTTGGGGCATGGTGACCCATAGGGATGTAACAAGCAGCTTCTTTTATAGGCTTGGTGTTTGGATGGAAATCACAGGCCTCTACTATTACAGAACTCCAGGAACGTGAGGTGGCATCTCACCTCTATCTGCTTAGGGCCACCCCACTCCCCTAAGGTTGTATGGATCCTCTGTTTTGTTTTCTCATACACTCACTCTTCAGTCGCTCCAAAGTCCAGACTGGAGTGCTTTCTTCCCTCAGTTAAGGAGAAACTGTTCTTTTCTAGATTTATGCAGAAAAGTCAGCATATACTTTTGCTTTTTTTTGCTTTTTTTTTTTTTGTTGCATGAATGTGGCATGATGCCCATGGCAAAGGCAACCAGAAGGAACTAGCAAATTCGGACTCTTTGGGACGGTATGAAGATACAAACTGTCCTCTCAGAGGTCCACATTTTTCTGTTGTATCCAGTCCACACAGGCTGGATCCGTGTTTCTGACAAAGCCTCAGCTTCAGCAATCTGTTACAGAAACAAAAGAGGGTCTTATGTTTACAAAAGGTGACAGGAGCAAGGGGAACCAACCCACTGCCTTCTATGGTACTGGCAACACTCCTGTCCTGCGTCTTTCATCTGCAGTCTGCAGGCTGGGGTAGCTCAGCCTCCTCAAGACAAAGCCTGATCCTGTCTCCAACCATTACCTTGCTGCTCTGACGTCCCTCTAGAATACAGAAAGGGCTGCTTCTGTTGAAGCTGTCAGCTCTCTAAAGGCACTGAAGAGAGGGACTGAAGTGATCTTAGTAAAACAGAGGGTGGGAAGAGGTGGTTTATCAGTCAGAAAAGTCACTGAGTAGACAGCTTCCCATAGGAACACTGGATAAAAGAGAATGAGTAGTGGGGAGAAGGTGAAGTTCTGGTTTTCTTCATGTCCTTTTGCAAGGTACTTGCTGAAATCTGTGAGAGGTGCCCGCCACTACTCACATCCAGAGCCCCCTTCAGAAAAGAACTCTTAACAAAGAGGAATCTGCTCACTAGAGACTGTTGCTGCTGCTCGTCACTGATGGGCTTTGCTCAGTCTCCAAACTCTGGCAGGCTGAGAAGCAACACCAGGTTGAAGTATCTTAGCGCCAGAGAGTTGAGGGCTACAAAGACAGCGCAGAATATTCTGACTCCCAGGGCTGTTGGGTGTTCAGCGAAAGATGTGAAAGATTTCATTTGACACGATCTTGCTTTACCCCCAAACTTACGAACAAGTGCTGTCAAAAAAAAAAAGTGGCTGTCACCCAGATTAAGTTTATTGAAGCCACATGAAGAAATAAAAACAAAACAGATGATCCAAGGTCACCCTGTATTCTTTTCTCAACAGTTGCATTTCAGCTAGAGGAAAACACGAGCCCAAATTAATGTCTGCTCTGAACAGATGTGTTCCCTTTGAAGGAAAGGCACCCACTTATGCTCTGCTTGCATTAAGTCTGTTACCGGGTTGTTAGGAGATTTGGCAAGTGCAGAGCTATCTGTTAATATCTGAAGGTGGGAGTGTTCAGGGAGTTGTCTGAAAGGCTTGCAAGACTAGATCTGATCATATCCGCCCACACTAATTAACACGTTACATAAAAGTACAAGTTTCTCTTTGCAAACATCAGAATCACTTGCCCAGGCACTTTCTGTGAAGTTCCAGAACTGTAGGGGTGGACTCTGCCCCTTTTTAACCTCGACAGAACAATGGCTGAGTGGGTAGAGAACAGCTCCCACTGTCAGAGCTCACTCCTCCTCACCCTGCTCAGAACATGCCATCAGAAGGGACATGGCTGGAAGGGCCTTTCTGAAGTTCGCCACGGGTGCATGACAGGAATTTTTTTTTTTTTTTTCTCATCAAAAATCAAAACACAACATTAAATCTTGAACATGAGGCATCAGGTTAACTTCCAAAGGACTCCTCCTCTCCCTGCCCTGCCTCGTTCGTTCTCAGAATTACTTTGTACGAACACCAGCCTCTGAGAACACCTGGAACTGAAAAACCCTCCCATTTAAATAGGGTCTTTTTATGTCAGGAGAACACATGTCCCCAAATGGCTAGCATTTTTCTAGCATTCAAATTTTAAAACAGCAGCAATCTCCTGTATAAAAAAAAAACCCCAAAAACCAGTAAGGGGTCTTCTGCTTCTTCATAGATGGGAACAAGTAAAACTAATTTCTTAATTTCATATGGAAGTTCTGTGACTCGCTCCCACCACTTCACGTAGCAGGATAATAAATACATACCCCGATTTCAATTTACTCCAGACTCTTTTGTATGACATCTGGCTTCAATATGGTGGCACTGAAAAGTGCAGTAATGACATAGGAAAACAGAAGGGGAAAAAAAATAGTTGTGCAGTGAAAAGCAGGAGGCAGTGGAGAGAGCAGGGAAAACCAAAATTAAAATAAGTCAAAGGGCGGAAATTCCTTTGAGAGGGCCTTAGGCTCCAGCAAAGCCTGTCCACATTTGCAGCACTTTAAGATTACCCAACACTAACCTTCTGTGCACAGGGACAGTAGACCTCGCAGGCATTCCAGGGGAGCCTGTCTATAAAAAACCTAAGGTCTCCAAACGTGCCCATCCAAATCTGCCAGTAGCTGCCTGGATGGAGAGCAGTCCATCTCCAACACTCACAGGAGAAGAAACTCTCTTACCCAACTCCTCCTCACTATCTGAAAAGCAAAGTCAATGTTTTCCTCATTATTTTCTGTTTGCTGCATACCTCTCCCCCACTGTGACTGCTATTTGACCTGCTGTCCGCTCAGAGACCCTGAGGGAAAGAAAGAGGGAAGTTAGTGCCTGTGTGTATGAGAGGAGTGAGATGATGAGAGTCTCAGCTATGTTCCGGCTTGTTTATATTCATTAGAAAGAAATCGACAGCACTTAGCATGTAAGAGAACCTCTGCAGATAGGGAACATCCTTTATGCAGTGCAGAGAAAGAGCAGATTCCTGAGACAGGATCTGAGGATGAGTGGGGGCTTGATTGCAATGTGTGTGTTAGTTTGTACCTCACTTTTGCATTAGGATGTTATCATTGAATAGAATCTCAGCATAAAGGTTTAATGTAAGGGGGATGCCGCGGGGTGCCCTCCTCCACCAGCTCTGATTGCTGGGATTGATGACAAACTGGGAAGGATTAGCCTGCAGGAAGGGAGGTAGGAGTAATCATCCCTTCCTCTCCCAAGCGTCTCTTGATAAATATGGCACCTTCAGTATTCCTGGCAGATCCTGAAAGGGTGCTCCCCTCACTGCACTCCTGTTTCCAATGAACCAAGTTTCTTCTCCAAAATTTAACAAAAAAAACTAAAGCTGAAAGCATCTATTAGGGTGGGCGTCAAAATCACAGAGATCAAAGTTCCTTTTCATCCTCCCCAGAGAGCCTCAGACATCTCGGAATTTAAAACAAAACTCCATTGTTAGAAACCTTTTCAAAGCTGGCACAGTGCTACAGTTTCTGTGCCTGCACTCGGGAGGAGAGCACGGACCCAGCGCGGGGAGCTCCTCAGGACACCCCGGCAGGCAGCAGGGCTTGCATCAGTCCCGCTGCTCCGAAGAGACCGGTCTCCTGATACACGGCAAGGTGCAGGACCTTCAGGTTTCAACGCTCACATCATTGCCCCTTAGTCGGTCTCCAGCCTACATGGCAGAACCAAAGGAGCTTTTCAAACACAGCTCTCAGCTTTTCTGCTGTCACTCGGATGTCTTTCAGGAAGTTATCCATTTTGGCATATGAGGTTTTTTTCTTCTTCTAAATTTTTGCTAGAACTTTTTGTTCTATGAACAAATGCTGCTTTTCCTTTCTAAAGCATGTTCCATTTGAACTTGACAAACAGGTAGCCAGGCTTCCAGCTTTTGAGGTAGGGAAACACAGGAAATATCTGCTTTGCAAGTCAGGGGGCACCTTGAAATGATGCAGTTTGCCCCAGGTTGCACAGGACATCTAAGGAAAAGCTCAAAATTCAACTCAGGAGCCCTAAATTCACTCCCTCATTTTAACCACAAGTCCTCCCTCAAGGTGCTTTGTTCAGGTCTTCTCTAGTTAGGTTTGCTACTTTCTTGTAATTATATTAATTCCTCTTTTAGTAGAGTTCCAAATAATGTTCCAGCTACGTTACTATGCCTAGTGCTGCGCACTGCATCTGGCATCGGAATGCAGTGCTGCTCTTGCAAGGCTGTCAAAGAGAATATATCATTACAAAAATAAATAAAGTCTAGCTGCTTCTGGCATTTCAGTCCAAGCAGTATTTATCACTTCTGGCTGATCAGGGCCTGATTCAATGCCCCTAAAAACCAAGGGGTATATTCCCAGTTGAATTCAATGTGCATTTAATCAGGTCTTTGTTGTCTGTGCTTCCCAACTTCACGTTTCATGAGCAGTGCAGAACTGTCTCTTCTATTTTTAGAGCATTATTCCACTCACTTCACTGTGCAGATTGATACAATGGATTTCCTCTGCATGGATTATGTCAGTGAATGCATGTTTGCACAAGCAGGCTCTAGTTTTAGTTCTACATTTAGTCCATCCCCAGTGTGATGCTGCCTACATGCGTGGCAATCTGAGATTAATGCTAAATATATATATATATTTTATCATAAATGAACAAAAACATTCAGAAAGAGAATTAAATTTCATATATGAGTTCAGTGACAGAAAGAATCTCCCACTATTCAAACTGCCTGCTCTTCTGACTGAGCACTGCCCTCCAGCCTTCACAGGTAAGAGAGCCAGCCCGGGCCCAGCACAGGCCTTCCAGACAGAAGTCCTGGGTGGCCTTTCACCAAGAAAACATTGCTCCACAGTTTGCTCCTTCCCTGATGTGAGTTGGGAACAGCTTCATCAAGGGATGTAAAGTGAAGAAAGGGAAGGAAGCTTCCATTAAATGTTCACAACTTTTAGCTCTTCAAAGTATTTTTTAAGTTCACCATTCAAACAGCTGAAATGAAACCAGTAGCAGTTTGTAATTGTGGTTCCTCTGAAGAGAGGGGATAAAGGAGGTACAGGGTGTGATGTGCTGCCTCTCAGCTGAGAGAGCATACAGACACTTGAAAGACAAAAATGACATCTTAAAACTATGAGTAGATTTAACAATTGAACTCTACAGAATTAAGCATCATATAAACATTTCACACATTTTTGTTTTTCTTTCCAAGGGTCCATAGTCTAGTCACTCAATCCTGTGCAAAGGTCACGTTACTATGGATATGACCTGCAAGAAATGTGCTGCCTCAGAGCAGTGCAAGTCACATGAACAGGCTAAAAGCCAAGCCCGCTGATTCACAGTCTTGTCAGGATTTTCCTGCCTGTGTTGGTCTCACTGGAGAACAGTCCCTGCACCACCGAGTCTATGTTCGCCCTTTGAAAGTGTTCATGCAGGTGTAGCTCCCAGAAAACTTGTGGATTTCTTCAAGTGCTGCCTGAGGGAGAATGCTGTGGGGGAAGCAGAAAGAAAATTAGCAGCCCAGCCAAACCTCAGGTCTGTTCTAGTGAGAGGATGTGCAGCCATGGCTGAGGGTACGCACGGGGACAGACTCCCACCCTCCAGCTAGCGAGAGCGCACAGACAGAACGCGTCAGGATCCTGCTGTGGGGAGGGTGAAGGGAGAAAGTTCCATCAAGTCACTCTTTCTCTACAGAAACATTCATCCAGAAAGGTCTGTAAAACCCACACAAGATACCATCATGTTGAAAGACTGGGGGAACTGGGGCTGTTTAGTCTTGAGAGGAGTAGACTGAGAGGGGACCTTTTTCATGTCTATAAATATCTGAGGGGTGGGTGTCAAATGGAAGGGGCCAGGGTCTTTTCTGTAGTGCCCAGCAGCAGGACAAGGAACAAATGGGTATAAACTTGAGCATAGAAGGTTCCACTTCAACACGAGGAGGAAGTTCTTTCCTTTGAGACTGGCAGAGCCTGGCCCAGGCTGCCCAGAGAGGCTGTGGAGTCTCCTTCTCTGGAGCTTTTCCAGCCCCCCTGGATCTGTTCCTGTGTGGGCTGCCCTGGGTGACCCTGCTCTGGCAGGGGGGTTGGACTCGATGATCTCCAGAGGTCCCTTCCAGCCCCCACCATTCTATGATTCAATGTTTTATTCCTCCCAAATATTGGGCAAAATCTTGTACTCCAAAATACCCAAATTTAAACTGGTTCTCTGGTTAACTTGCCATCTATATGTGCTAGGCATGTGGCCTCCTTATCATAAGGTGTGGATATAGATCTTCCCTTCTGACAGAAGGATACAGATCTAATCTCTTGACAGCTACTGTAATGGAAAATGAATGAATAATTCTTACAATAAAGGAGAACAGCCCTTTTTCAGCCTGTAGAATTTCTGGGAGCTTTTGAGAATATTCCAAGTTTTACATTTATAACAAAACATTTATTGTGAATTATTTTTTCTTGTTTAAAATGCAGGGGTTTTTAATATTTTCCACTGAAATCTCAAGGCCTTGTTTCAGTTCATGACTGAAGCAGGTTTTCCAAAGGTTTTAGTGCAAACTCTCATGGAAACACAGTTTTAAATGTCCTTTCTCCTTCAGGATATGAAGTTATATGAAGCTGGGATTTTCTCCACAGAGACTTTAAAATCCCTGCCCTAATCACACACAAAAATATTTTTCAATAGTTTCATTGCTTTAGCACCAGCAATGCTCTCTAAACATAGCTGTGATGTACATATCTGACTGCACAGATACCCTTCAAAATATGAAGTCTGGAGTCCAGATAGTGGCTTGCTAATCAAAATCAGCTACATGCATTTGTTAATTGTTACATTTCCTAGATACAAATTCCAGTTCAGACCTCAGGAATCCAAATTTTGTGAGTGAAACTGGTTTCATAAATGGGTTATACCCTGGGAAAACATCTACAGAAGGAATCTCATCTCCCTCTTGCTCCTCTGACTGCCTTTTCACGGGAGAGGATGAACCAGTGTGATCCTGGATACTGGGTTACAGTCAAGCTGATGTTCCCTTGGTGGGCAGACACCCAGGAGCACAAGCCAGGCTTGCCTAACTGGCTATGCTATTGCTGGGCAAAGGAAACAGGTACCTTTTTAGGATGACAAGAACATGCATTGTCCATGGAAGGAGCAGGAAGGCTTGATTCATCTGAACAGCTTCTACTGTTCTCCTAGCCACCGTCTCTGGCTTGAGAGGAGGAAAAAGATTAGGGAACCTGAATAAATAAAGTGAAAATAAAATAATTATTTATTAACCAAACTCCTACTTTAAGACATCACCATCCAAGTCCTGCTACTTGCTTAGCTATCACTGGCTGCTGTCATTCAAACATGCCCTAAAGCAGGCCAGAAGAAGCAGAAAGTTCCAGTCCCAGCCAGAAGGCTAGAAAGCCCGGTTCCAACCAGTACTACTGGGTAGGCTAAACAGTTAAGAATGTCCAGGGATTTTCTTAAACTGTACACAGACCAACACCAAAACACTGTCTTTTCAGTGTTGTTTTTTCTTCCTCCTCTCTGTTCTCTTTGTTTGATTTAAATTCTTGCCAGGTGAAGGACAAGTGTTTTCCCCCATTGCTTTTAACACCCAGCTCCAGCTCCAGCAACAGCTTGACATTGCCTATTTTCTTCACTAAGAGAGCACAAGCTATATTAGTAGGTTATTTTGTCCATTGTAAAAGATTAATTGGTCAGCCATTAGTCTTTGAATTTAGCTTGTTCTCTTGGAGGTAAAAAGGAGGTACTGATAGCCTTACTGCAGTAAGTGGCTGTCATTCCTTTCAGTGGGAAATAATTAATTATTTCAACGAATAAAGAAGGAATTTGTACTGTTAATTCTCAAGTAATTTGTAGGCTGCTCCTTTTGAATGACCTCAATTTTCAGGCTGCCTCCCCTCCCTCTCTGCATATGGCCCAAATGCACTCAGGGCAAACCAGCAAATGTCTCGCTCAGCACAGGCAGGCGGGATGAATGCGCCAGCAAACTGAGGGAACCAGTCTGATGAGTCCCAGGTGGCCTAGAGTGACCCTCTGTTCCCAGGCAGCCAAATGAGACATCAAATTCTCTTAACTAAATGAAGCATTAATTAGGAGTGTATTCTGATGATTCATTTAAAATGAGATGCTTTCTTGTAGCTCCCCTGGACTGACCTGATTCTCATGCCCTGAAACATCTCTGTGCTGGTGTGGAAGGGCAGGACTGTTGTGGCATTCACTCCCGGGCAGTCCAGCAGCCCCAGGGTCAAGCTCTCCATAAAGGCAAAGGAAGAGGCTTTGGAGGTGCAATAGTCAATGGCACCAGGGATGGCTGACAAGGCCAGCACAGAGTTCAGGCAAACAATGTGTCCATTCTGCAACTCCAGCATCCTTGGCAGGAACGCTTTGGTGGTCTGAAGAACAACAGAGTTTACAAAAAAAAATTAAAAATAAAAAAATTTGCTCGGCAAAGATGCAAGAAAAACAACAGTTACTGAAAAAAATAAGGTGACAGGGAGACAGCAAGCCAAACTGTGCTGTTCAATTTGCCAGGAAAGGAGTGGGACAGCACCCAGCACCTTGTGGCTTTGTCATTTTCTGAGAGATTCTAAACAAGCCAAATGTGTGTAGAAACAAAACAAAATCTTTCAAAGCAGATAAAGGCCATAAACAGAATGCTTTGTATCTTTAAGGACTTGCAGAGGATGAAGTCTTCAACAAAGCGATGAAATCACAAGAAGCTCTTTTTTTATCTCTATTATCTAATTCAAAATGGAATGAGTATCACACGAGCTTCCTTCCCTGAGCAATGTACCCTCAGCTCCTCTGACATTCCACGCACTCTGTCAGCTCAGGTTTTCCCAAAATAAATCAAAAGTTTTACTGGAAACCACAGAAAGGGGATACAAGAGCATCAAATACTGTGTTACTACTGGAAAAAAAATTTTTTTTCAGACTTCTTTCCTCTGGCCTTTGCCCTCACATTATTCGTTCTGTCTCCTTTTCAAGTCAGACAGATTTTACCTAGCATCATCTAGAAAGACCTAGTAGCAGCCAAGTGTTTCCTGGCTGTAATCTGTTACTCTCATTCCCAGGTCTGAATACATGTGATACAAGAGCTTATCTTACCCAGAACTGTCCCAGGGTGTTTATGTGTTGTGATTTGAGCAGCGCATCATCGTCACTGTCCATCAGGCTCTTGCCATGGACCACAGCAGCATTGTTCACCAGGATAGTGATATCGCCCACCTGCGACAAAAGCAGATGTCTTCTTACAACGAATATCTTGCCTATAGACCTCGTAATCCTTCTGGATCACTTAAAGTAGGTAGCCAGACTTTGTACAACATACTCTGTGGATGCACACGCTTCTTTTTTCCCCAACTTGCCAGTACCTGTTTTTTTCTCACCCAATCTGAGTAGTTATTAAATGCTGCCCACCAAGTGTTTCCACAGACACTGACCTTCTCCCGCACAGCTTTCGCTTGCCGATAGACCTCCTCTCGATTTCCTACATCACAGATGAAATAATGGCATTCTGTCCCCATCATCCTGATTTCCTCTGTGGTCTCCTTCAGGCATTTCTCAGTTCGGCCCCACAGGATGATCTGCAGCAAGAAATTTTTGTTAGATTCAAACTGCTTCTGCTTTGAATCTAGAATAATGAAAACATGTTTCCGACTTCGACAGTTTTAGGAGTATCTTTGATGTTTTTTCACTGCATTGTTTCATTTAATACTAACCATGACTTTCTATTACATGGGGGTGGGACTTGAGCAGCATGGTGGGAGCTGTAGCCCACTGCTGATGCTCGATTTACAGGTTCTTTACAAGCAACCCAATAGCTACCACCAAAAATCAGATCTTTGGCCTAACAGGACCAATATATGGAACACTTGGAAAAACTTCTGTATCGTGGAATTTCAAATTTACCCCTGCTTTTGCTACACACGCGCAAAAAGATAAATGTATTCCAAAATCACAGACCTCCCTCCATCCCTGGTGTCTTATCTACTTCTACATGTGGAGACAGCATCTGCTCTGCAGTAAAACATTATTGTGACACGTATTTTTTCAGCATCTCATAGGTAGCTATTTGCAAGGCCCCTGTCCTGGCTGCATTTCAAACAACAGGTTCATCCTAATACATTTGGAGTGAGAAATTTCAAGCACGAGTTTATTTTGCAACTCACAGGTGCAAGACTGCACTTGCCACTGCCGTTTAAGGCAGTGAAAGTGTCACAATACCTCTTGTACAAAGAATAACTGCGAATATCCGTGGAAAGAAAACATTCAGATCACAAGGCATGCGTTTGATGATGAAGATGATGAAGATGATGACGATGAAGACATAACCAGCACAACCCTGTCTGTATTTCTACACCACCACAGAGGTCAGAAATAGAAAGAACTTGAAAAGTCACCATTAAAAGTGAAAGTTCATGAACTTGTGTTGTGGGGCTTCATCCAGCATGGGTTTTCCTACTGAGACAACACTATTAGTCCTAAGTGCTTCCACCACTGTCTTTCAACCATTAATCTACAGCTAAACAGATTTAACCAAAACATTTATTTCCTAGTATATAATCTTATTTTCTATTTCTTTTAAGGCTACTGGAAGGAATGTCATTTCATCTCTCTGCCAGCTAAGACATCTGCAATATCAATTAATCTATCCTCTTTGCTCTTCAAGCTCAGTCTTCTCAGCATTCGCCACGTTAAGCACGGGGAGGCACTGCTCATTCCTCACAAACAGATTACTGCGTGGAGCATTTCACTGAAATCAGGGAGTGCTGTCCATCAGACAGCAAGCTCTGGCAGAGAAAGAAGAAAAGGTCACTGCAATTGTGAGCATTGATAATGCAAAATTACTATTTAGTACTAAAAAAATATGAATGAGGACATTGCCAGAGTCAAATGTGGGTTTACTCTGACCAGAGGACTGGGAAAATGGGCTGTGAAACTGCTCTGAGAGCTTCGCTGCCCTCGGAACAGGGCTATTGCCAAGCAGTGGCCTTCCCACCCATGACCCAGGCTCACAGCTGCTTCCCATACCACCGTGCGTGAACCTGACTGCTTTACTGATTTTTTTAGTGGCTAAAAATAAGTACACTTAACCTTTAAAGATTTAATAATCTCTGAGTTTTCCAAAAGCTGAAAGAACAGGAAAAAAGGAGTCTAAATTGTATCACTCAATTAACTTAGTAACAGGAAGATAAACATAAAACTTTAGGACCTGCAGCATACTCCCTCCCCACAACAAATCTCTTGCAGAGAGCTTTAATGTGCTTATTTTTAAGGACTAGTTAAGCTTATCTCATAACTGGTGCTAAAACTAATCTAGGGCAGGGTCAAAGAGCTCTTCGGTGCAACTAAGCAAGGCTGAAATGCAGAAGTGCTCAACCATTTCCTACATGAGTTAAATCTGCAATTAATCCAGTTTATAAATCATTGGCACATCTGTGAGCATAACACA
The DNA here is from genome assembly GCA_025345505.1 of Todiramphus chloris collaris. Lineage (NCBI taxonomy): Eukaryota > Metazoa > Chordata > Aves > Coraciiformes > Alcedinidae > Todiramphus > Todiramphus chloris. The sequence goes on from JANVCC010000219.1 coordinate 324,563, forward strand.
CACAGACGGACACATTCTCAGAATCACCCAATGAGCTGGTTCACCAGAAACTGCAGAGCATGTGTAAATATGCCAGAGCCATCACACGGGAAATCTTATCTCAGGGGAAGTAATTTTCAAGGAAAAAGCTGTGACCAGGCTTAAAAACCGTACTAAAGCCTATGGCTAAAAGTGTGCCTCGTGTATTGGCCTGTCTTTCAAAGTCTCAGCCCATCACCCTTGGCCACGGAGCTTTGGCATCTACACAAAGCTGGTAAAACTGATGGCTATTTACTCCTTCCTGAACTCAGAGCTGGGTGACATTTCCTACGCTGACTCTGCAGCCTTGAAGGGAAATCAAGAACACGTGAGAAATTTCACAAGCTTTCAGGAAATATTTACCAAATACTGTTCAGCTATAAGCACACGCACTTGCTTTCTCTTTCACAACCCACGTCTCTGCGGAACAGGGATAAAAACCACTACAAAATGTCAACCGTAACCATCAGATCTGATGCTCAGAGGTTGCAGCAGCGTGAACGTTGAGCTGCTGGCAGGGCTGGATCAGTCAAAAGCAGACACTAAAACATTAACTGACAAGTTGAAGAGTGATGGAAGGTAGGAGAGGAAGAGGAGAGAAAGGGGAATAAGGTGTCAGGACGAGGGGAGTGAGGCAAGAAACTGATCTCACATAGCCAGCACTCCAGGGCTTCCCGTGACTATTGCAAAATGGAAAGTAGATTCCTTGCTCTTCACTTTCATGTTTCAAACATCCACACAGCCTCCTACTCCCAAGAGCTGCCACTGACGCACTGAATGTCAGGGAATATACATGGAAGAACAGTTAAGCAAAGGACAACCTGTCAAAGGAACATCTGTCTCTGATGCAACTCTTGGACATTACATTTTTTATGCCCCAACAGTTACTTTGGGACCTTCAATATCCTACAGGCGAGCCTTGCAAGGTGACCCCATTAAAATCTGGGCCATCTGGGGAGGACAGAATTTGCTGGTTCTCCTGCTGACATCAGTACTTCAGTACTGATTTTTTTCCATGGGAAGTTTTTGTGTCCTCGGTACTGTTCACACTCAGGTGAAGGCTTCAGCCTGCGTAAGAAAAAAGCAGTAAATAAAAGACCGTTCTTTCGTGAGAGGTGAAAGTTCCCCAACGACACAGTGGGAAGTGAGGTTTCCTGCCGTCATTTCTGCTACTTTTTACAGATGGCTAAAACTCAACACAACATGCTTTTGGTCCCAATTCAAGCTTGACTGCTCCTACAAGATCATATGAGGCTTTCAATTTCTGCCTTGCATCTGGCCAAATTAAATTGGCACGGGCCTCTCCCTGGCCTCCTAGGATATCAGATCTTACAAAGAGACAAGATTTTAGTTGCTGCATGAGCCACACAGTTGAGGCTTCTGTGCTCCTGAGCTCTATCTTTACAGAGGGCTTCGGCTTAGTGTTTCTGTCTAGACAATACTTCTTTTTTTCTTGCTTGCAGCAGTTTCACTGTGTTGTTCTAGGTCCTTACTGTAGAGTTTCTGCTCCTCCTGAGGTTTTCTACAAACTCACTTGTCACTCCTCTGCTCTGCTGAATTCACCTCCTTCTGCAACATCTGCAGGCTGCCAATCTGCTGCTTGGCACTCCTGAGGTTGTGTCATTTGTAACATCCTCGCTGAACCGTTCAGCTCGTCAGGGATAATCATGTTGGAATCATGCACGTTCTCAGTGCTCCTGAACAAAGCCCTTTGCTCGCCATTGAACTGGTGACCGACCACGGGCCTGCGTGCTGCTGCTGCCTCCGGAGCTCCAGTTATCCAAAGGCAGCCCAGTTGGCATTTCCCTTTACGTGCAGCAAGCGTGTACGGAATGCCTTTTATTCTTTGCTCAGTCAACATCAGGAAAGGTATCATTTAGCTGTATCCTGGATTTTTAGGATTTGAGGGCTCTGCATTTGTGAGGAATCTAGATGTAGAGTTGAGGAAATGATCCATTTTATTACTTCCACCTAAAACATAAGGAAAAACTTCTTTCCCATCAGGGTGATTGTCTGTGAAGAGAGGTTGTGGAGACTCCTTCTCTGCAGAGATTCCCACCCCGCCTGGACACTGGGGTCCCGGGCCCCCTGCTCTGGGTGACCTGCTGGATGGAGCAGGGGGTGGCACCAGAGCATCTCCGCAGTGCTGGGGTTCTGGGATTAGGAAGCACAATTCTCAAAATGTAGACATGGGTCTCAGAGTCTGGTCCGAGTCTCCTTTCCTTTTTAAAGTAATTGCAAATTGGCCCGAGCGGGTCCCAACTGGAGGCTAAGTCCTGGAGAGAGCAACTCCCACAGCCAGAGAGGCTCCTGTCTGGGACAGAGGGAAAGGCAGAGGACCGGAGGAAAGGAGACACAGGGCGTTGCTTACTGCTCGGGCTGTCGGGACCTTGCCCAGCCACCCATGGGCGGGAACTGAACGGTGGACAGCAGAATACCGAATTCGTGCTTTGCCTAAGTTCTTGGACAGACACTTTTCCGTCCTGGAGAGAACCCAACGCCTCTTTCTTCTCCCCCTTCATCTCTCGCCATGGTCTCCTGCCGGCCCCTCCCCGCCGCCCCAGCCACGCTCTGCTTTCAGAGAGTTACTGACCAGAAAATTGCCGAGGGCAGCGGCGCAGCGAGGCGGCTCCTCCCGCTGGGCAGCCGCCCCCGGAGCCTTCCCGCCCCGGGCTACCTCCGGCTGACCCCGGCGGCCGGCGGGCAGGAGGCGGGGGAAGGCAGGCCGGGGAAGGCAGGCCGGGCAGGGGAAGGCAGGCAGGCTGGGGGAAGGCAGGCCGGGCAGGGGAAGGCAGGCCGGGCAGGGGAAGGCAGGCAGGCTGGGGGAAGGCAGGCCGGGGTAAGGCAGGCCGGCCGGGGAAGCCATCGCTCCACTCCCAGCACGGTCTCGGCAGTGGCGGGGCGAGGAGCCTGCCTTCCCCCGCGGGACCTGCAGCCTTCCCCCGCGGGACCTGCAGCCTTCCCCCGCGGGACTGCGAAGGGAGATTGACGATGTCAGAGGGACTTCACACGCCCTCCTCTTAATTACCTTGAGAGCGGGCAAGGGCTGTGACATCACGGCTCGGCGCAGATTTTCCCAGGGTTTATTCATGAGCCGAGTTTTGCAAAACAAACCTTATCCCTCGATCTTCTCCCCTCTGGCAAGTCACCAGATAACTCCTTATCTGGCCCGAGGAAAATCCTCCGGGCTGGAGCAGCAGGCTCGGCAGGGGCTGCGTCCTCTGCTCCCAGAGGACTCATTTAACTCCGGCCTTAATCTGCTAATGAGACGTGCCCCGGGGTCGGAGGGGAGTCCAAGGGAAGGTCTGAGCCGCTCTGGTGCTAAGGAGAGACTCTAACAGAGGCCGAAAGCCCCAAACGTGACTGCAGCTTTAAATCCTGATTTTCACCGTCATGCGAGTGAGTAAGAGCTATGCTTTTGTCCGCCGCAAAATCAGATAGAGCCACTAATTTATATAAACTGGGATAGATTGAAGTTGCAATCAACCACAATATACACAAATGAGCTCTGCTTCCAGAGTCTTGAATATATTATTGGTGCAAGAGATGAAGTTAGAGGTAATTTTACATCATTTCCCAGGCTATTTAACTTGTTTGGTCCGATTTTATTGCTAGCGCAACTCAAGACCGGCAGCAAAGGAATGCTGCCCTTTTACATCACCAATTAATCGGCATTGTATCGATGTTGCCCTTTTACATCACCAGTTAATCAGCACTGTACCAATGTTGCCCTTTTACATCATCAATTAATCGGCACTGTATTAATGCTGCCCTTTTATGTCATCAATTAATCGTCACTGTATCAATGCTGCCCTTTTACATCACCAGTTAATCAGCACTGTATCGATGTTGCCCGTTTACATCACCAATTAATCGGCACTGTATCGATGCTGCCCTTTTACATCACCAATTAATTGGCACTCTATCGATGTTGTCCTTTTACATCACCAATTAATTGGCACTCTATCGATGTTGCCCTTTTACATCACCAATTAACTGTATCTTCAGCAAACCCGCTCTGCTAGACTTTACCCCTCCAGTGCTGGAAAAGTGCCCAAACGAAAGCGTTTCTGTGCCTGAAGATGTGCCATTTCTTGACGCTTCCCTTGGGTTGTATTTACTAGAGAAGTGTTCACTCTTAGCCTTCCAAACACCAACGCCTGTTGTGATTAGCAGAGTAACTTCCATTCCAAAAGTTCACGAAGCAATTCTCTGTATCAACTGGAAGGCAGTGGAAGATTAAAGCGTTGCAGAGAGACACAGAAATGCCCTTCCTGCCTGATCTCATTACTGCTGCCTCCACAAGTCAACCACAGCCCCTCGCCGCAGATCAACAGAGATGGGAAGTAGTTGGTAGGTCAACACATTTCATTCCCCCTCTCAGGCTCCCTCCTAGTCCAGCGAACAAAAGTTGCTCTGTTTGGGTCGGTATCTGTCACTCCAGAGACCGCTACCTTTGTTCACAGAGAAAGCCTTTCTGCACCCAACGCTGAAAGTTCCTGCATATTTTTAGGGAGTACAAAGTGTAGATAATCCACTGAAGTATGTCACTCTTATCCCCATATATTTACAAAGCCTGGTAGTACTAACTCACAGTTGGTCCTCCGAAGAAATGCATTCCAGTGTATCCCATAATCCTGGCAGAGTTTTGCCTGTCATGAGAACAGGAGGTTAAATCGTACAGCCTCAAAAGCCTGCATGGATTTTGCTTGTCAATGGCAGAAGGGTTTTCTCCTCCAGCCCTTCCCTGCTCTTGCCCCCAGGGCAGAGCCAGGCAAGTCCTTTCAGGAGCTCTCCCTGGGAGAGGCTCCTAAAGACAGATTACTGGAAGAGTGAAAGGTGTGGCCCTTCAGTGTGAAAAGCCAATCTTTGCTTTAGAAAGGAAAAAAAGAGAACCTTTTGATGCCTGAAGTAGGTCAAAATACTTAACCCAGCCCCTTAGTGACACTTCTGTAAAAGTAAGCAAACAAAGCAGGCCAGTGGCAAAATTGTCTCAATTCTCACAGTGGAAAGTGAATATCAAAGCTGCGAGGGACGAGTATAAGAAAGATTCGAGGAGGAATCAAGAGACTTAAACCCATTTTACACACAAGCTTTTCTAGATTAGCATTTAGTTGTAGAGACATCAGGCTATAGGAATTTAATTTAGGTTTAATCCTGCCGCCACGGTAAACACAAAACACAGGCTTTATTATAAACTGGTTTGAGTTAAGACCAGGAGTAATACACAGTAATGAGATTAAAAGTCAGGTCTAAAGAGACTTCAGAAGGAGACTAAAGTGAGTTCCAATTCCTTGCGACTAGAGTCAGAACTTTTATTACTTCATATGTTGACTTAGCACTCAATGGGATTAACATTATTCACCTAAACCACAGGCAACTCCGACTGTACCCCAGTCACCCCTTTTTTGCTCAGGAGGAAACAAGTAGCACCTAAAAGAACAGGGAGGAGGATGTAAGCACCTGTCTGCTATCCAACAGAGCTCTTCCCTGGGAGGAAAATGTGTCATTTTTGTCTGGGTACGGGCACTCCAGACCAGCTCCCTCTGAAGAAGGGAACAAACGCCTACTGTTCTCCCAGTCAGGACTATTTAAGGACAGGTGGCCCCACGCTGACTTTTTTCCAGTGGTTTTTCCAATTGCTTTCATCTGCAACATGAACTGCGACTCCAGACTGCCTTGGGAGCAACACTTTTCAGCTCTGTTGTAGGGAACAGTTGAGGAAGGGGAAGGGTGAGGGTTGTTTGCAAGAAGAGGTCATGCAGGAGTCAGCCTTTACAATCCTATTAACGCTGGGACAGGGTCAAACGGAGTGCACGTTCCACCCAAAGCACCAAGTGGCTACAAGCTGTCACCCTGCGAAGGTTCAGGGAAGCATTTGGGGGGGGGACCGACAGCTTTTTTATGGAGAATGTCTGCCACACCATGTGTTAGAGCCAGCCCCTGCTCCAGGGAACCAGAGCACACAAAGAAACACCCAGCAATAAAAAGGGCTGGCTGCAGAGCAGGAAGAGGTGGCACATCTGGGGGGTGGGGAGAGGGTAAGGTTTTGAACGTTAGGTGTTTGAGGTAAGGCTGTGGAGATACCCACCGGCAGAAACAGAACACTCCAACCCCTAGTAACTGGAGTGCTGCTGCGTGCATCGGCTCGGCACGCTAGCCCTGCACCCCGGGCTCATCTACACACCTCCAGAGAGAGCCCAGGAAATCGTGGGGAGGGCAAACGTGCAGGTGCAGAAAGGCCTTCTGCACGGCAAGCACAGCAGGCAGGATGAAGGGATGGAACACTGGGCAGCAAACAACTGGCTTTTTAACTGGACTCCTGGATCTGCCTGGCAGAAACGCCACGGTCCAACAGGGCATGGCAGCGTAGGTGCAGGTTTGCTCTTTACACATTCCCCTTCCCAAATGCTGTGTATTTTTACTTACAGCATTCCCCTCGCAGGGTAGAGAGCTCTTAACACGTGGCAGGTTAAATGTTCACGCAATACAGTTAAACATTTACTATGACAGAAAGTTACGCTGACACTGAATGTGAGATTGATTGTTTCTGTAAAGCTGAAAACAATCAGGAGTTCAGATTCCAGGGTAATGTTGGAAGTAAGGGACATGTGAAATGAAAAATGTGGATCTAAACCACGATTATTTCCATCACCTGACTGGGTGAAAGTAACCCCTTTTCTGGGTGAAGAGTCTGCTGCTTCTCCACTAGCACAGTGGAAACCAGCCCCAACGGAAAGGTATGGGTAAGAAGAATGAAGGAACTACAAACTGGGTGCCAGTAGGACTGGGTTATTTTTTGGAGGTTGCCATTACATTTAGGAGGTGAATGCTGTCACAAGGTGCCAAGTTGTTTTCGTGTCTGTGGGGAAGGCTGCATCACTGCAGCACCACCTCCGAGCCAGCGCCCAGAGACTCCCAGGGCCAGTCCCCTGTGTAGCTGGACTGGATCTGATGGATTACCAGTTTAGATTGAAAAAATGTCAGCTTTTAGTTCAGAACATCTTCAGTTTTGCTGCAAGCTAAATAGTTTTGAGACTACAGCAGCAATCTAGTTATTTTGGGGAATATATAAAATTCCACTACGAGCTCTCTAATAAAGAAGAAATACAATTTTATCCATCAGATGCTGCACTCAGGAGGTAACTTAATTAGCCTTCTGATGCTGGACCTGTTCTGAACTTCTGGAGTAATCTGTGGTCACTGCTGTGTGAACTGGAGCTCAGTTTATTCCACATCACCATGCAGACCTGTGGTAGGTCAGTGCAGTCCTGTCACCCGTCAAGGGGACTTTGCATTTTGCTGCACTGTCACATGAGCAGAACCAAAAAATCAGGTGGACAAGATGGCAAAAGTGTGAGAAGCCTCGATGAATGAGAAAAGCCACAAGGGATGTTTGCAGACCAGAGGACATGGGCAGAGACAACTCCAGCTCTTGCAGGAACATCACAGTAGACGAGGGGAAGCGTTTCAATTCCTTCAACGGGAAGAAGGCTTGTTACAAAACCAGACCTGGAGACCTGAGGATGAATAACATTTCTAACGCAGTCATTATCCTCCAGAAAGACCTAAAATATGTTCCAGATTATCCGTGTGCATAATATGATGCAGCTCTTGACTGAAAAATTAATTTTTCCCATGAGGCTACTGCAGAAGTGTTGGGATTTAAAATAGCCTACATTAAATCTGTACATAAACCGAACACCGGCAGCAGCTCCAGACAAGCTCCCCTACAAACCCCCTTTGTTTGCCTCCAGAAAAAGAGAATTGCTACCATTTTAAAACCATCTCAAAAGCTGCCAAAAGGAGCTTTTCTTGTATTTTAGTCAAAGAAATAATGGATACTGCTTAGAAGAAAGCTTTGGTATTCAAATGCTTAACTGGTTTCCTGTCTTTTTATGTACATTTCAAAATGTTATTTTTTAATGGTGGCTGTTGCTATGCAACAAGGCAGAATTTCTAAATTCTATTCATCTGTTGAACAAATGACAGTTTTCAGGACATATTTAACTCTCAGCCTATTAAATCAAAGAAGGAGGGCAGCAATTGGAGAATTGTAAGCTCCTGGAGCGTGCACCCCCCAAGCGAGGACAGCGTGACTAAAAAGGGTCTTTCGTGGATTATACACCTTTTCTCAATACACTGTTAAGATGAAGTAGCTACCCTGCTTATAAAGAACGTGAAAAACAGCAGAGCTCTAGTTAAATAAAATGATATTTAAATGTAGAAACAAAAGTTAGGATCATTACTTTTATCCAGAAGTGATCAAAGCGATTCTAACCAGATTCTGCTACAATGATGCTTATTTAATCTAGAGGGGCTGGGCAGGCAATCAAGCTTCCAGCTCCCTGGAAGGTACCATCCTCTGGGTGCAACTTCCTATCACACACATCCTTTTAGGCCACTTCCATGCAAGACGAAGTTAATTCACTACAACATGACCATAAAATCAACTAAACTATCACAGAAGGTGAGATGAACTCTGCTTTCCAGTGAAATAAACCTGGTCAGTGCCTAAGATTTAGCTGAGGGGGCAGTTACAGGACACTGAGGCACAGCAATTCCTTAATTCATTACTCAGTATCAAGCAGAGCTCAACACCAGAAGGGTTTTCTACCTACCCGTAGGTTGCAGAGCACTGGGGATCTGTAAACTACTTCTCTGAAGTGTGTGGAATTTCACGGAGAACCAGGCCCATCGGTGGTTGACCCATGGTCGCTGCCGACCAGTCCTCACTCCTGCTGAAAGCTGTCTCTAGGCTCACAGAGGCCAGAGGCACCAAGTGACAGGGTCTGCAGGGTGCTGACTGACAGCAGTGCCCGTGGGGGAAACCTGCAACGTCTTGGCCTGGCTGGAACTGCACTTAGAAGCCTAGATCCTGAAACAAGTGTCATGACTTGGCCTAAAGCTGCGACTTAAATGCAAAGCAAATGTCTTTTAACAGCCTTCACTGATTCCAGTGGCTAAAGAAGCCATTCTGACCTTATGTATTGCAGAAGGGTTCATCCCAAGTATACTGACTCCCTCTGAGATGGATCTTTTTTCAATCTCTAATCAACATTCTGATTATTTAGTTGCACTAACAATTTCAATGACAACATGAAATACTGTTCTTGTAATAGAATTTCAACAGTTACGGATTTTCTACCTTTCATTTTCCCTTTTAACTCAGTCAGGAAGAGAAACTAAAATCACTTTATAGAAGCAAGATGCTTTCCTACGTTTCTGATTTGGTGAAAGCGCTGGACGAAAATAAAAGATAATGACAGTGGTCAAACCCATCAGCACAGAGCTCCCTCCACGTGAGCAGTAAACAAGTGTAATGATGTCATTAGGAGCTGGCTGACCCACTGATGAACTCCGGGCTGGAAAGGACACGCAAGGTGCCAGATCACCAGGCACTCACACTTACCCACACACACGTGTACACACACACACACACACACACACACACCCCCTTACTGCATAAACAGCGTCACAGAGCAATCTGCAACAGTTGCATGTCATCACGTAGGGAAATGAAACCCTGAAAACCCCCTTGGCTGGGTAAATGTTTTGCTTTTAAAGAGGCAAACCTCTTGCTTCCATAAAGCACACATTCAGATGTAAACACAACATAGACAATAGTCTCGAGGGGGCCCGGATTAAAATCAAATAACCAGCCACACAAAGAACACTCTCCAGCATTGCACAATCAGCACATCCCAAACCTCGGAATCAAACAGCCCAGCTCAGCGAGACAGCACTCACGTCTTTCCCAAGAGTCTTGGAAACGTTCTTACATCATTTCTGACAGCTCACTGTACTCAGAGCCAGCCCTGTTCTATTACCACTTTGGGAAAGAAGTACTTGTACCAACTGGACATCTTTAATATTCTACTGGGAAGCACGGCCTTCTTCTCAAGGCAGTCAGCTCAGCTTTGCCCTGGCTGGTAAGGGTTTTTTAGGAGGTAGGGCACAGGGAATTTGAGTTTGTAGTCAACCTAAAACCAAGCTGCTGAAAGTGGATGTCAGGATGTCCCAGCTCCTCTCCAAACTACCATGGCCAAGTCTCACCCAGCACAGGTACTGATCAGAGAGACGAGGTGTCTGTTTACTGCTAGCAAAGAGAGGAAGATGACTGACCTAAGACAAACACTAATTTAATCTGTGTGTAGCAGATATCTGATTGTCCACTGTAATTGCTGGTCTGTTCTTTTTAAGGGCACAGAAAGGTGAACTGCACAGTGTCTTCACAGCATCTTCCACTCCCATTCATTTACTTTAAGTTTAGTATAATTGAGAGTTTTCTTAAGGTCCATCACCCTGAGTTAAAAAGATTATCTACAATTTCTGCTTTCAGTTAAAGCGGTACAAGTTTGTCCACTCCTCAGATAAAGAAAATCTCGAGCGTACTCCGTGATTCAAAGGGCAAACAGAATGAAAATAAAACAACTGTAAATACTTAAAAGGTCGTGCTCTTTGGAGTGGTACCGCCTGATCTCTCAACGCAGGTCTAGCTGTACAGCAGGCATTTGCTGCTCAGTGAAGCTTCTGAGAAACCCTTCAAGAAGATTTTGTTCAGGGTGTGAAGTTCTCACTTCCTGACCCAAGTTAGCACTCACTCGGTGAGCAGTTTCAGTCCAGGAGTTGCAGGGAAAGAGGAAAGACAGACAGAACCTATCAACAGAGCTGGTGCAGACTGGGACCTGTGCTGACCAACACTGGAGAAGTCAAGCTTGGACTCAATTTGCATCTAATTTAAATAGCTGGTTCATTTAGATAAGGAGTGAAACCTGTTGGCCAGGTCATGCCAACTGCCACCCACCTTTATATAGACTCTTTCTAACCTGTGGCTAAACCCGAGTCATACTACAGGACAATCACAGCCCAGAGTGTTTCCAGGCATCATTTTTATACCACCTCAAAATACAGGTAATTTCATGGTGTTTAAGTGCACTCGGAGGTACAACTGCCACTGATGACATACTGAGAGAGACAGATTCATCTCTCAGTCATGTCCGTGAAGCTGAACTGATTTCTGCAGAGCTGCACTTGTGCTTTCACACACTATTTCACTGCCATAAGCTGAGCCCTGCCACATTGGCTCAGACAGTGTTAGACAAAAGAAATCCTCTCTATCTTAATCAAACCATGTAAGCTCTGTAGCACAGTATTCAATAAATTGTAATTAAGAAGGTGGCAACATAAGGGTGGCTTGTCCACAAAATCCTTTTGTAATTATGCATAGTTTATGGCTAAGCTAATAGGATGAACAATTTAAATTAGTTACAAACTCTGCCAAGGTACCCATCTATTACCAAGTCTATTAATTAGAATCAATTTAATCCCCGCTGGGATGAAGGTCAAACAACATGTATTTGACCCTTTCCTACTGGCGTCAGTGTTATCAGCCAATGGATCTGGCAGCGCCTGGGTCTGACTTGTTCGACTGCTCAGCATGTTGACATGATGCTTTGAAGAACAGAGTCTGGGCCCAGCTGAAAACATCCCTCTAATAATTTCTGCTTCATATTCCTGATAAGCGCACAGGTTCAAAAATCCCAGAGTTTGCTCTCTCGGTGGTCAGCTCTGGGGCTCTTCTCTGTCTTTGAGATTTCTCCTTTTCCATCTCCGTGCGGGGCTTATGGTCACTGACAGCAAATTCCTGTGCCACGCTAATCAGACCTTAGCTCAACAGCGTGTTTAATTCATTCGACACTGCAGCAAACTGCCTATATGTGTCAGTGCCTCAGATGGAAAGAGTTCTGCAAGTCTGAGACTTTTCCCTGGCCTGTGCCAGACTGATGACACAAATGCAACAGAAATACACAGCACCGCATTTACGAGACACTGCAGGTGATGAAACCACACAAATAAAATAGGGATGAGTAATAGGGATCAGATAAGTACGGTGAAACATCGTAGATCAAAAGCACCTTGTCTGCCATGAAATTCAGAAAGGCAGCCTTTTCCCTTTCTTGGCTACAAATAAGACTAAGATCACAGAATCACAAAAGGGTTGGGGCTGGACGGGACCTCTGGAGATCATCTGGTCCAACCCCCCTGCTGAAGGTTGCATACCTAGTCTGCTTTCACCAGGTCAACTCTCGTTCTGAATTTCACTGGCTCCTCTTCAAGACTTCCAGATCTAAGCTCCTGTATCCACTTTCGAGGCCGCTATCCCCATGTTACTGCTCACCTTCCGTCGGGGTCAGATATCCCATCGCAGCCTTTACCTCCCAGCATCACTTTTTCCAAGCCACTTTGTGTTTTCTACCTCACTGTCTGCACCTCCGTAAATGTTCCCCAAAACCCTTCACTGTTGCTCTTCAAGTCTCACCTTAAAACCACCATTGCTGCGATGCCTCTCCAAAAACTTTAAACTGGCTAAATGAGTGGTGCTGAAATCACTTGCTTTACAGTCCCCCGCAGTACAAGCGTAGGTGTTTGTGTTCAGCTGTTGCCTTTTGCTTTATAGCTACCTTGTAAATCCTGCCTTTTTTTTTTCCATTGGCCCTATACAGCACATTTAGTATCTTTATGGTAAATAATTTCTGGTGGGGAGGGGTGTTCTGAGGCACTACAACAACATTAATATATAGCTTCATCTTGGAAGCTTCCCTCAGGGTTCCTTACAGCATTTACACAGCCCCTGCCTTTCGTTTCGTGGGAAGCCTCGTTTAACTGTCTCGATGCCAGGTCCTAAGCATTGGAAAAAGTGCTGGATTTTGGTGTGCCAACACAGCACGGTCTCACTGGGATGACATTTTCACATGACATCACTGTATCCTGATGTGAGATGACAAGGATGTTACTCTACAAGTGCCACTTCTTGTTAACATTATTTATTCTCCTTACAACATAGCCAGTAACAAAAGACAGGTATGTTCTAAATTATAAGCTAAAACAGCTCCAGCCGGAATGCTGCTTCACAGACATCAACAGAGCTGATATCTGATCAAATCTGGCTGTGCTTGCCAACCAGAGACACTTACTCAGCATGTTATTCCAACTGCTGGCCTTGGCACCAGCACACATAACAGGCTTAATGCCATCTCAGCCTGGGACTTGAAACAAGGCTCTTCCACCCATCCTTACATTCAATCAACAAGGAAGCGAGCTGCCAACAGGAAGCCATTAAATAAAGTTGCTGTCAGTATATAATCTTTATAGAAAGAAAGTCTTTCCAGAGACCATAAAGCAACTCAATCAAATCTATGCTCTCATAGTTTACCAAAAGTTCCAAATTAATAAATTATTTGGCATGACATGGAAAAACATTCACTCCCCAATTCTTTTCACATACTTCTGGCAAGTTATGACATGTTCTAATAGTTTGCTGTAAGATTAAGTGCTTAAATCTAAATAAGATTAAAGCAACCATCATTAAAAATATGCCTGAAACTGTTCAGTTCCTGTGTGGGGTTTTTTTCAACCACACATAGAAAACAGGAGAGATTAATTACCTAGAACCTTTTTATTTGCACTACGGGTAAATATTCTTATTGCACTAAAATAGAATTCAAGAATAGAAAATTCAAAATCTCCTTTTAGATTACATTTTCTTTTTCCCTTTGAGACACATCAGATTGCCTTCTCAAAATGGCTAGCTCCTTATCTGCATTTCCAAATTACTACAGAGAAATCCATTAGCTACATGGACTGTATGTGATAGAATCAGAGAATCACTTTGACGGGAAAAGACCTTTCAGATCATGGAGTCCAACCACTAACCCAGCCCTGCCAGGGCACCACTGACCCATGGCCCTCAGCACCACATCTCCATGGCTTGGAAACCCCTCCAGGGATGTCCACAGGGTATATAAAAAGCATTCAGGATGTGGGCAGATGCTCTCTTGACCACACTGTCTTAGGACTGGAATCTAAAAATACGTATGTAAATTTTACACTGAGCCTTTTGTAAAAATGATTATACACCAGGCCAACTCGACATGGTCTGCTCTCCCTGGGGACAAGGGACAGAGCAAGAGGCAATGGCCTGCAGTTGAAGCAGGTTTGGTTCAGGCTGGATCTTAGGAAGCTGGATCTCAGGCACTGGAATGGGCTGCCCAGGGAGCTGGTGGAGTCACCATCCATGGAAGTATTTATAAGCCAGGCAGATGTTGTGCTGAGGGACATGGTGTAGTGGTTTTGATAGGGCTAGGGGTAAGGTTGGACTTGATGATCTTGAGGGTCTCTTCCAACTGAAACTATTCTGTGATTCTGTGACCATCTGTTTGTGCTGCTGGGTACAGCACATCAGAGCCATGTCCATTCTCTGAATAAACACGGTTTTAACGGCTTGATGATTTCATTATGTTAGCCCATGGGTGCCTGTTAAAAACAAATACATGGGGATTAATCATATTTATGGAAAACCAGTTTCTCTCAGCTCCGAAACGATGTAATTGCAAATCAGCTCTTTCCCTTATATCAGTACTAATCTCCTCTGGGGTGCCCAGGTCAGGTCTATTCATGTTCTGAACTCTGAATGAATTGCAAGAGACATGTCAGAAATCAGTTATTGCTTGCAGAATACAAGTGTCTTCTTGAGGCAGTGGATTTCAAACCTGACAGACAGCAAGCAGAAGGACTTACTGAGTTTCCTTCAGGTATGCTATAGCTCATCCCTTCCCCGCTCCTCCAGAACCTTAACAGAAATTATAAGTCTTTGTACATGATGACAGAAATGCATTCAGGTTTGGAACACTACAGCCCACCGGGATGGAACTCCGTGGCAGCTTAAACTTCCTGCGTTAAGAATTTGATGTTGGGTTCTTCTTTAGGCAAGAGCTAACTCTCAGCTACATCTTCGTTAGAGTATTCTACAGATCCGAAAGCGAAATCAGAGATGAATGTTTGAGAATGACCAATAATTTAGAAGACATTTTGGATTAAGCACTCTTACTGAAATCCAAGACCCTTTGTCCTACACCTTAAAAAAGGCTACAGCTCTGAATGGCTTTTAGCACCAGTCTCAGTATTTTGCCCTCACTTCAGGAGATCAGTAGGGATTCGTTTCCAGCTCTAGCCACAGTGCAGTTGATCTTTCATCACGCAGTGCTGGTATATGTAAGAAAGAAGTTTTTGGAAGGTTTGTACTAGTTCATGCAAACCAAGAGAGAGGACAATAACATGTCAACATGATTCATAAAGGCCAAAGTGAAATATTCATAGAACTACAGATGCAGGTAGGGTAGGTAATGCGGGAGGCACATACCATTGTAAAAACTCATTTCACACTTGCCAAATTGCCCATTGCTGGGAACACAAGGCAACATATTTAGCCCTGACACTATTTTTTACATAACCTCTCTGCAATACTCTCATCCTAAACACAATTTATAGCCTAAAACCTCACACAGCTAAACCTCTCCAGTAATAGAAGGCTCTCAAGCACCTGCACACCCTCTGAGGTTTTCTCTTCTGCTGAATTCAGTGGAGCACCATGGGACCCTGGCTCCAGGTTTCAGCAACACTGAGTCTGCACAACTCCCATCCCTCCCGTGCCGCTCCTTCCTCCGCTGACTTCTTACTACCAACCCCAGTGTGAGTGAACTGAAAGAGGACTGCACGCTCCAGCGACAAGGCATCTTGCTAACTGAAGACACTGAGGCCTGGCTTTGCAATTGTGGTGAAGGTAACGATGTAAAGAAGAGTTGAGATTTCAGGGTGAGTTTTTTTCATATAGAAACTAAAGCAACAACAAAGCCCTCCAATCGGCTTTCAGAGCAAAAGGCTTCAAGTGCTGCCTTCAGGATTTTGTTCTCTATCCCATAATAACCACCATATTATTGCATTTGTGGCATTCTACAGCTGCCCATCGCACTGCCATCCTGAGAAAAGTGCCTTGCAGGCCAGAACTGGGCAGGCTGCAGTGCTGGCAGAGCAAGGCCAGGGCTTTCGGGTGGGACGTTGCGCCCGAGGGCACCACTTGCGTTCGAGGCTGTCCCGTGCTTTTGTTGGTGACACTCGCTCCTTGCCATCGAGCAAGGGCCCTTGTCTCTCCTGACAGCCCAGAGTCCACACGGCCTCCTGCCAGGCGGGAAGGGGATGCCCAGGGGACGAGCGGTGCAAGGAGAGGTCTGGCAGCATGGCTCCGAGGGCAGTTCTTGCACGGGAATGAATGTGAAGAACTCTCAGCGAGGTTAATAGGAATCGGTCAGCTCTCTGCAGTGCTGTCACTCCAACGCAGGGCCAGGGCTGCCCTCACCCAGCTGGTGTTCTGGAGACATCTCTCCTGCCCAAACACGCTGTGTTCCCTGGGAGCCCTCTGTTCCTTCACCAATAACTACAGTGACCAAGAAAGCAAACATATCACAGCTGGGGGGGATAAAAGGCAAAATAGGAGGACAAAATATACATGCAGGTTACACACACAGGTTTTACATTTCAGGTTGGACAGTAGGAAGAATTTCTTCCCCAGGAGGGTGGTGAGACCCTGGCCCAGGCTGCCCAGAGAGGTGGTGGAAGCCCCATCCTTGGAAGTGTTGAAGCCCAGGCTGGCTGGGGCTGTGAGCACCCTGCTCTAGTGGGAGGTGTCCCTGCCCATGGCAGGGGGGTTGGCACTGGGTGAGCTTTAAGGTCCCTTCCAACCCTGACCATTCTATGATTCTATACTCTGAAAGAGAGATCACAGAAATCATGACAAAGGAACAGCAGAAAAGCACTGCTGTACAAAATCCCTTGGAGATATGCTACTGAAGAGCCACACTGCTCATTTCTAAGCCCAGAGCCCTCGGTGTAAATACAAAACCTAGTGAAAAATCAATGGCTTTTGACCAGTCTCCCAGCAGGAAAGGCCTGTGAAACTCTTCCAAAGTCACTGCCAGATCACCTTAAATACTAATATACTTACTTGAGTTGGGGAATCTGTTTCTATCCTATAATTATATATTTTTCAGTTACTTTTATTAAGTTTTGGTGACATTTAATAATCCAGAATGCCTAAGAACCAAGCATCTTTTTCCTGTTCAGTCAGAACTCAGATTAAATAATCTGCGAATAAAGTAAATTAAAGGTACAAGGAAAAATTTTAGACATGAAGGAAACGCCCTAATAAAAAAACCCAACTAATAAAGAACAAGACATACAAATGACAATGAATCAACACTTCATCACTGGAGACTATCTAAACCAGGACTGACAACTATCTGGCAAGGGCATTAAAATAGAAAATGCTGCAGGAAAAGTGAAAGGCTTTGAGGAAACCAGAAGCATTTTCCACATCTAACCATCAGTGAATGAACCCATTCAGCCCCTGACTACTCACATCTTTAGTAGGCTGTTCTCCCACACAAGAAATATTGTTCAAAGGGGCCAGTCTTCCCAATATTAACTCCAGTATATAGTATATTCCTTGCAAAACACTGTTAGGCTTTGGAAGTGGATTTTTGTTTCGTAGGCATTAAATCATGAACTCATAAAAACCTCTCCTCCTCCCATTCCATGACTGCAGGTATACTCTGCCATTTTGGCTAACCACAGAAGATCAAAAGCTAACCTTAACAAAGCCACCAACGTGTGAGACTGGAGCTGAGGTGATGCTCTATTGCTCAAATACTTTTAAGGTGCAGTCAAACTTCTCAAGAGTTAAAGCCAACAGCAGTGACAACATCAAAGTTTGCAAGCAACCAAGAAGGAACCGAAAGCAAAAAGTACATTTCTGCAGCAAGTCATTGGGAGCAAAGTAACTGCTCAGCCAGCACTTCTGAATCTGGACACATCTCTGAGGAACGGCATGAAGCTTCAATGACAGTACTTGAGTACTTCCGGAGAAAACTCAGCGCTATTCATCCCTCATAATAACACTAACATGTCCCCTATCATCTGTCAACCACTCTGCTCTGCATACAGCAAATTTACATCCTTTTGGCTTTTCCAGCAGTGCTACAGGAAACGTTTCAGTACACAGTGCCTGCCGTGACCCAGCAGCTTTTGAAAACTTCTACCCAAAAGTAAAGATGGGGTTTGGTTTCTTTGACCTCTTAGAATACACCTGAACAGGGATGGGTGAGCAAACCATTCAAGTCTCTCATTGCCCAATAACTGCCCGTAGTCCTAACTGAAAAACCCAGAAGACAGACACTGCCAAAGCTGAAAATGCAGCTGACACCGCTTTGTCCCCTGATTGGCCATTCCATCGGAGATGCCAACGAACAACCGAGAGAAACGAAACATCACCTTAGAAGGAAGTGTCTCCTAGGCATTTATCTGTCCAATTCAAATTTGAGGGGCAACGGCAGAGCAATGGACTCAGAAGAATGGGGGTAGAGAATGGGAACCAGGATGGATTTACGTGATCACGCCCAAGAGACTTCCATTCTGTTGGACTGAGAATTGCAGTCTCTGTGGTCATCTATCAAGCAGAAGATGCTGTATTTCCACTTGCCTCAAGCCTTTTTTTGATTTATTTCTTGCCATCTTCATAGCTTCAAGTACGGGATCGAATTTTACAGCAAAAATAGTTGCAGGTGTGACAACTCAATCCCGGTGAGATACGACACTTGTCATCTTACGGGAAAACTGCTCAGGTACATCTTAACTAAACCAGCCTCTGAAAATAAGAGTGTAAGGTGAAATCCAATCCAGTCTAATTATCAGAGGAAATTTCATATGCTAACAGTCTATCTTTCAGAAGATTCTAATCTCAAAAATATGGTTATATATCGCCGCCTACCTCCAAAACCCCGCCACTATGTCTGCGTGCGCAAGCGCTGCGATGACTTTATCGATGGACCGCACACCCGCGACTGGAGTCGGAACCCAGATGTTCCTGCTTCCGTTCACCTCTACCCAACACCGTGCTGGGCCTCGAGAGCTTCACGCCTTTGGTGGATGCGTTTGTCTAGACTTGGGACGCTGTGACTACACCATCTGCTAATCAGAACTGGTTATCAATTATTAACGAAGCCCAATAATTCAAGCTTTGCATGTAAACGTAGAACGGTTAACTGCATAAGAGGACAAGGGAAAACCAGAATGGTGAAGTTTCCCCAGCCTTGCTGCAGGATGACTCGCTAGCCGCTTCACGCCCTTTTCGTTTCTATTTGATCGTCTAAGGCCAAGCATTAAATCGAAGGGTAGTGCCAAACAGAGGTCTTGCATTCTACGTGGAAACAGACTTACATTCACAAAGTTAGGGCTGAGCACAGAAGGCAGGAAAGAAATGAAATCTCACAGCAAAGGGAATGGAAACTACCAGTTCAGGTAAAACTGTCATTAAACATGTTAAGGAAGAAAGAATAAGGCAGGGAAAATGTGCCACTGCCACAGGCAAAAAGGCAGTGCCACTGCTGGAAAGGACTGAAACCTCCTGAGTGACATCTTTGACTTACTGGATGGCCATGATAGAACTGAAAGGAGAACCTAAATCAAATTCAGTAAAAGCAAAAACTGAAGCACCTTGATGACAGACATGAAACAACCCCATAAGGCAAAAAACCCCAGAGTTCTAAACAACTGACAACCACGGAGCATTTCACAACGTCACATGAGACAAGTACAAAGCTTCCCCAGCAACTGTTCGCAGTCGTTCTTTCCTTCTAAGATACATAGAGATTTTACAGATAAGACACACAAATGAGCTACAGTGGGTATCTCTTTACAGTCACTTCATCCTCAGCTCCCTCTCCTTGCGGGCCGTGTCACCTGGCTGCCATTCTTCAGCTTCCAGCTCAACGGCAGCTCTGGACTTAGCCGTAGAAATGGTGCTACTTTAATATCAGAGCTCAGCATAGCAACGGGCCCGGATAAATAAATAAATAATGAAGGCTGTATTCTAACAGATAATATAAATACACTTCCAGCAATTTGCTTGGGTCCAAAGGTCAGGCTCTGTTTGCTCTGTTTCCAAGAATTTGTAAATCTCAACGTGCTGTTTAAACACAAGCATATACAAATATCAAAGTTCAATGCTGCCATATTTTACACCTCAAAGTTGTCTGCCAGAGTAGCTCTATACCACACATAGAAAACTGCAGCGCGTGTGTAAGGAAGTGACAAAACACTGTCCCAAAACAAATGTACTTTTTTTCCTTTCCCTATCGTCCCATACTGTATTTTTCATCTTTATTTACTCATCTTCATCCTCTTTCACATGGAGAAATATTCAGGCAGCTGTCTGATTTCATGATTCCTCCCTTTCATCACTCATAAAAAGGGAAATGAAACTTCAAATCTCAAGCCTGGTTGGAGGGTGCGTGTGTGTTTTGTATTCCTGACTCACACACGCCGAGATACCTGTATTTCTGAAAACACAACGTTTTGAGGTAAAGCACCAGTTCCTGAGCTAGAGAAGGGACCCATCAGCTACACTGGCATTTCCAGGCTGCTGTACAGACAGACCAGTCTCAGCCTCTCTGCTTTTCCCTCTTTCCGAAAGGAAACGTGCCAACAGTCTCACACACATCTCCTGCTCGGGTTGGGCTTTTCTCCCTTCCTGGGTTCTCATCCACCCCACCTTTGAACAGCTCTGGGCTGGCCAACAGCAGGGACTTCCGAAAGCACAAGAAATTAATTAGGCAGATGCGACTCTCAGGGGGAAGCTGAACTCTTCTCGCCACTTCCCCGCGAGAAAGCGCTCTCAGCACCGAGAGGCAGCGTGTGCCCCGGGGAGAGCCGAGCCGAGCCCTCTGCCCTGGGCTGTGCCCGAGGGGAACCGAGCCGAGCCCGTTGCCCTGGGCTGTGCCCGAGGGGAACCGAGCCGAGCCCGCTGCTCTGGGCTGTGCCCGAGGGGAACCGAGCCCCGCTGCCCTGGGCTGTGCCCGAGGGGAACCGAGCCCTTCTGCTCCGGGCTGTGCCCGAGGGGAACCGAGCCGAGCCCGCTGCCCTGGGCTGTGCCCGAGGGGAACCGAGCC
>JANVCC010000219.1:347280-368651 GCA_025345505.1 Todiramphus chloris collaris
CGGGCACGCTCAGCGGGGCTTGGTCAGCCGGGCTCGGTCAGCCGGGCACGGTCAGCCGGCCTGGGTCAGCCGGGCTCGGTCAGCCGGGCTCGGTCAGCCGGGCACGGTCAGCCGGGCTCGGTCAGCCGGGCTCGGTCAGCCGGGCACGGTCAGCCGGGCTCTGCAGCCCGAAGCGCCCCGCGGCGGGAGGGAGGAAGGTGGCGGGGTCCGCCCTCAGCCCGGCAAGGAGCGGTTCCAGGAGCGGTCGGGGTTAAGGCTGAGTTCAAGGCAGTCATCGCGGAGCCCAGGCAGGGGACAGCTCGCCCGAGCGCGGCCGGTGTGGACGGGCCAAGTGCTTTCAGCCCCGGATTGCCGAGCTGTATCCAGCCTGGGCTGCTGGCGGTCAAAATCCATTGCCATCGGAGCAGTGCTCTTATGGACAACGTGACAAGCAGTGGAGTTCCCAAGCTGAAAGACGCTTGCATTGCTGGGAAGGGATTTCGTAGCGGGGCAATGAATCAGACAGGCTCCGAATGAAGGAGGGACACTCGCTTTCTCACAATAAAGGGTGGTCTTTTTTCTCTCATTTTCCAAGACTGTCCGGTTACGAGGGCACAGTTGCAACACAACGAGGTCTCCATAGCACTTTAAAACTATGTTGTAACAGGAGAAAGGGCAAAGTGTGTTGCAACCTGGTCGCCCAGCTCGGTTCTTTGCACCGATAGACATTAGGCGGGTAAGTTACGTGTTCACTTGTACTGATTTCTGAGTCTTTCTGCGGAGGATCTCACTGCACGTTTGATCTCAAGCTGTTCTGCAGTTAGCAGTTGTGGGGTCAATCAGAAATAACCTAACATGCGAGGATTTCAGGATGTCAAAAGATGCCCACATCTCCCATTGCTGCCTTCACAGCTGAGCTGGGAAGAACTTCGGGTTTGTGACTGTTTGTATCATTGGGAATGAGCCGAAATGAAGCCAATCCCACATGCTAACTCAGGAGGCTGGATCTATCCACTGTCCTAGGAAGCCATCTAGTGGTAAAAAGCAGAATTACTGAAAAATGACAAGTTTGAAAGCTGCTCGAACTTCTTTACATCTACACTTATTAAAGCAGCACTGCAAGGGAAGTGTATCAGCCGGAGCTACCCATAGGTATCCCAGTTCTATAACACAACCAACAGAAGCGAGTTAGGAAGCTGAATCCCTTTGAAAGAAATTTGATTTTAGGCTTTGAAACCAAATCAGTATTTTTTCAAGCAGGCATTGTTCAAAACAGCCACATGGTAAGGGCGTTTGAAGGTTATTTGTTTGCAAAAAGAAGAGCAACCCACACCTGGTGCCTCCCACATCTAAAGCCTATAGCACACATATTTCTTTTTTTAGCACAAAATATGAACAATATTATGTTTTTGTTAAAAGTTCCACAAGATCTTTCAGGAGAACAAAAAAAAAAAAAAAAAAGAAAACACAATTCACTGAGAGAAAGTTGCAGAGTTTTCACCTTTAAATGCCAGGTTACTTCATATGAAGTAAGCCATACGACTACCACTGCATCATCAGCAAGTGTCAGGAGAGAGGTGTTTGGAGAGGAGCTGAATTGTGAAATGGGGAGGCTGTAGATACTGCCAGAGTCAGGTGGCATTCCCTAACTTAGCTGCATCTGAACTCACCCGAGCTCAGAAAATTTCCATTGCCACTTGGCAGGATTTAGCACCTCTGTGTGTTTTCACAGTAATACCTTCAGAAGTGGAGCTGGAGGAGGCACCTGGCATTACAGTTTTCCTCTCAGTCCAAAAACTCTGAAGGGGAGAGAGAAATTACACAGAGGGCCCAGTGTCTGGTTTAAAAAGGAATGACTCAGTGTCTGGACTGGGAACAAATATAACAACTTTCTGGTATGGAAATAAGGAGCAGTGTTAAAAATGAAAGGATATGAAGTTCATCAAAGTAAAATCGATTTTTTTTTTCAGTTCCTGAGTTCAGTCTCTTTAGGCATAAATCACCACAGACATTTAAAACAGAAAAGTCACCAATGTTACATGGTTAACCTGTACGGATTAAACCCAAAATCACTTATTAATTTAAAACATTTGCAGGTCCTTTGGAGCCAGTGGGAATGGAATAATATTGTGACTTTATTTCATGTATCTGGTTCCAGCATGAATAATATTCTAAAATGTATCGGTAGTGGGTTTTTTTCTATTCACTGTGACTTCAGTTTATTGATCTATGTGCAAAATTGCTATCAAATTTGGAGTGGGAGTAGAAAGACAGTTCTAGACATTTAAATTTTTCCTCACCAGCTGTTCAAATTTCATGAAAATATGAAATATTTTACTTATTTACTACTTCACATTTACTTTGAAGCCATGAAACCCAGGAGCTCCATCACCCTCAAAGTAAAGAAGATCCTCCTCACATTTAGACGGAACTTCCTATGTTCACATTTGTGTCTGTTACCTCTCGTCCTGTCACTGGGCACCACGGAAAAAAGACTGGTCCCATCCTCCTGACACCCTCCCTTGAAGGCATTGCTAATATCCCCTCTCAGTCTTCTCCAGACGAAAAAGACTCAACTCCCTCAGCCTTTCCTCCTAAGAGAGATGTTCCAAGTCCCCTAATTGTGTTTGTAGCCCTTTGTTGTACCCTCTCCAGCAATTATTCCCTGTCCTCCTTAAACCGGGGAGCCCAGAACTGGACACAATACTCCAGATGTGGCTTCGTGAGGACAGAGTAGAGAGGAAGAAGAATCTCCCCTGACCTGCTGGTCACACTCTTCTGAATGCACCCCAGGAGACCATTGGCCACCTTGGGCACAAGAACACATTGTTGCTGACTCATGGTCATTCTGTTACCCACCAGCACTCCCAGGTCTTTTCCCACAGAGCTGCTTCCCAGCAGGTCAGCCCTCCCCTGTACTGGTGCAGGGGGTGATTCCTCCCCAGGGGCAGGACCCTGCCCTTGCCCTTGGTGAACTTGATAAGGTTCCTCTCCACCCAACTCTCCAGCCTGTCCAGGTCTCGCTGGATGGCAGCACAGCTCTGGTGTGTCAGCCACTCCTCCCAGTTTTGTACCATCAGCAAACTGGCTGAGGGTCCCTCTGTCCCTTCATCCAGGTCACTGATGAATATATTGAACAGGACTGGCCCCAGCCCTGACCCCTGGAGAACACCACTTACTACAGGCCTCCAACTCTGTGCCATTAAATGCAGCCCTCTGAGCTCTGTCCTTCAGCCAGTTTCAATCCACCCCGCTCTCCATTTATCTAACCCACACCTCCTAAACTTGCCTGGGAGGATGCAGTAGGAGATGGTGCTGGTATTTAGGCTAGCTAATGTAGGTTAGGAAGCCCTGTAGAAACCCAGCTTTTGGACTGTAGTTAGTGTAGATTTACTCATACTCACAATGAGAGTCATAGAAACCTACTTCTTCTTACTTGCCCTATCTTGAAGGAAAAAACAGCATCAAAAAACCCCAAACAAGCTGATACACTCTCTGTACTCACAACTTGCATAACATTTTGTCAGAACAGCATTACACGGCTCTCTGAAGAGGCTCAGGTGGAGTACCTGAACACTCTGATGTAGATGTTGCACCTCTCTGTATGCTGGCTGTACATCTGTTCACACAGCCCTGCAGCTCCTAGCAATCCTGGAAGTCCATTCATGCAAATGAAGTTGCTAAACTGCAAAGATTTTGAAAGGAGAAGGAGCTGGAAATTAAAAGCACCCTTGAGGCATGGTCTGAAAGGCATTTGGGCTAACAATTCTGTGTTTTCAACTTACAAAAATGCACCCAGACATATACAGTGCGTTGGTGAGCAGATGGGAAAGAACTGGGAATACAGACCAGCGCTGTTACACAATGGGAAGTCTGTGTTACTAGGCTGTCAAGTAATGCCAGTTTTTTTTACATCAGCACAGGGTTTTTGACCATGGACAATCTATCATGATCACAGATTAAAACTAAACCTCCTTTAGAAAAGGGAAGCCTTTTGCCAAGCGGATCTGGTTTTTGTTACATGAAGTGCTGCTGTCAGATTTGGATAAATCGAGAGCTAAAGTTTTGTGCTTCTTCAATTCATTCTTCTCTTGAGTTCACATTTTCCATTTGAAATAGGTCCCAGTGGTTCTATGATTTCACACTGCCCTTCTATATGCTATTAAGTATTAAGAGTCTGATACTGTTGCTTTGTAAGTGGAGTTTTGCCATGGACTAAGCTCAAAGGGACCAGGTTTCTGTTTAACTTCCAGCTTCCACAGAAAACAGTGTGTCCAGCCTTCTGTGGAAAGCTGCATTTGGCCGCCTTACTGCTTTCCCAGGGTCTCACAGCAAAGTGGTGTCATGAATACAGATATGACAAACATCCTACTTAATTCTATAGCCTAGGTTCAATATGTGTAAAAATAATTGTCTTTGTGAGCAGAAGTGCAGTGTTTTCTAGGTGCATGCAGGTGCTACCTGGGATTCAGGCAGCACCAGGGATGGGGTATTTCCTTCAATCGCGTTCTCATTTTAGTACATGTTAGATTCTTCATTTGTACTAACTGCCCTTCTTTTTTCTTACCTATCTTTAATTAGAAACCAAATCTGTCTCAATCTGTTAGTCAGATTCTTCAGAAGAAACAACAGTGAAAAATTAACCACATGTAAACGGGAATGGAGTGACTACAGTTTGTTAAACTAACTGACTCAACTTCTCTTTCGTACATTTACCCCACTTTTACGCCAGTCAATATTTACCATTCCTTCTGATTAATTCCTCAGTCCTGACAAAACTTCTAAGGCACACAAGAAACCAGAGAGGCAGAAGAATTAATTCTGTAAGGCCCTCAAAATTAGAGCTGCTTATTGTTTCAACAGTCTGAACCAAAATCCTACTAAACCAACGTGATACAGATCCTGACAAAACCAGAACTAATGCCTGTAATAAGTTTGCACTGGCAGCTTGTGAACTAGCTTAGGAAAAAATCTCTCAATTGTCCCCTGAATCCTTCCTAACAATCTTTTTAAAAGAATCCATCACATGCAGCTGTAATTTCTTTCCAGAGCTAGTGGTTCATATACCTGGTATCCCAGGGCACCACTGAAAAGACCCCTTCTACTCAACACCCACCCTGCAGATCTCTGTAACCATTCATCAGATCCCCTCTCAGGCTTCTCTTCTCCAGGCTGAACAGCCCCAGGGCTCTCAGCCTTTCCCCATCAGAGATGTTCCAGTCCCTTCACCACCTCTGTGGCTTTTTGCTGTACCTTCTCCAGCAATTCCCCATCCTCCTGAAACTGGGCAGCCCAGAACTGAACCCAGTACTCCAGATACGGCCTCACTAGGGCAGAGCAGAGGGGGAGGAGAACCTCTCTTGGCAATTCTAGAAAGGAAGCCAAAGAGAGAAGGAACGCGAGGAAGGGAATGCTGCTGTCAAAGGCAAACTGTTTTGTTTAGAAGGCTAGGCTGGATCAGCTTCAGGTGTAGGAACCGATGGTGGGAAAATCAGATCTGTGAGAGATTCAGCTGAGCTAAGAGAAGGCACAGAGGGATGCTGGGCTCTTATTCAAACAGAAGCCACAGCATTTTTGATGCTGGTCTGAGCAAGGATAAGGTTTGGATTTGTAATAATTTACCTGGATTTTTCTAGAACTTTCCCCACTGTTCACCCCCAAGCCTCATGAAGAGATGCTTCCTTGAATGAAGCCTTCCAGCTCTTGCTGAGGGTCACAGCCACTACCCCTACAAATCCATGTCACCAACCTTAAGGGAAGAGCATTTCTGGAGGAGGAAAAAGACAAGCAGGAACAGGAGGAGAACAGGGGGAGGAGGAGGATGACAAACAGGAAGGGGGCTTCTGAAGGCCAACTGATCCTTTAACTCATTTATGGGGACTGCTGCCTTTTTAAAAGTTATTTTCTCTTTCCTGATATGCACAGTGGCGTGGGGCAGTGAGGATCAGCTGATTCTCTGGAGGAAGAAAGATCCATTATGGCAGTAACATGCATAAATCCAGATGTTTCCTAGAAGCTGACCTGTAAAGCAATTATCAGAGATGCTTTTTTAGAACGCTCATCTCTGCTGTCCGGTTAAACTTTGTTCAACACTATTTGATCAAAAAACCCAATAAATTCCCTAAACCAACCCTGAAGTCCAAGAAGCCCTCTTCATAGGACTCCTACCTCCCCTCCAATCACTCATTAGATACTTGGTTGCTGGTCAGAAAGTCTGGATATCATGGGAAAAACACAGGTATATTGGGAGCTCCAAAGTGATCTGGCAGAAGGTAACTGGTATTTTGACACCCAGCCTTTATGAGGGGAAATCTAGATAGCCCATGATGTCCTCAGAAGATAATATCAGTGGGGTGTTTACCACAAAGAGAATTAAAAACTAATAAAGAAGAAGTGTCTTTGAACTTTCACATGTCATATTTATAAGTATGTTTATACGGGGACATTAGGAACTTAAAACCTATTGATCTGAGGATGGATTAGTAAAGTTGATTAAACCCCAACATAGGTACCTCTTCTCAGAACAGAAAAGTAGTCATCAATTTTGCTTTAATCTGTGTTGGTTTGTTGTTCTTTTTGGCAATCATTCAAATTAATGTACCCCCACAGGTCTGGCTGGAGTAAGAAGCTGGAAGGGGCTCAGTTCAGTGCCCTGTGCCTTGCAGTGTAGGATGCCTGCTGTGATTGCAAGCTCCAGGCTTCCTGAGTTAAGCTGAGAGTTCCACGTTACAATGTACGTGGATTTCATGGTTTTCTGACCCTTACAGCTTTTTTAAACACCATAATTCAATTTATTGTACTTGCTGACTTCCACTGAAGCTAATGATTTGATCTCTTCTCTTAAGAGTCCAGTCTGGTCACTCTTACCTGGTACTTTTCTTACTATCTGGTCATTCAAGTCAACTCTTCTGACTCACGTTGTTTCTTCTTATTCCACACAGCTAAATATTTACCCTACTGACTAATTCATGTTAAAGTTCTCGCTCTTTCATGTAATGTGTATTTTACAGAAAAGGGACTTTTCTAAGCAGATGTATTTCATCTGCTTCTTTTAAGGGTATAAGAAAAGCTAGAAAGGACTCACCTTTTTTCAGTCAGGATTCTGCTTTCTGAGGGAAATTTCTAGCCAAATGCAGAATCTTATGGCTCAAAAAGAGGAGTATTTCTCTTCTGTGACCACAATTGCAAGCTTTTATAGGGGTTTTAAAGTGGAATATCTGGGAGATTAGAGGGGATAAAGAAATATTTCAGAGTGTTCAGGGGATAAGCATGACTCTGTCAAGCTGAGCTGATGTTTATTTGCTTCCCACTTTTACTCAGACAAGTTTTGTCCAGTCACATGGTGAAGAGAAACACATGGCATTGCACCTGGCTACTCAGTCCTCCACTGTCACCTCCTCTACTGGTACAAGCATTGGGCTGGCCAGATGGTCTAATCACAGCCTGAATTACAACAAAGGATAACCTAGAATTGTCTTGGCAAAAAATAGCTAACTATGAAGCAGAGACATCAAAATCCTCTCTTTAGAATGAATCAGATGAGGGGGTTAGGGCCAAAGTTCTCCAAGAAGTTTCCCTCTCTCATCAGTGGACCATTGGTGAGCCCAGAGACCCTTGCTGCACACTCCAAATAACTGACAGCTCCATAGGAATCTCTAAAAGCAAAACTCCTTTAGACGTAGTTTCGATGCCTGCTCCAACTGTTGTGGTCAGCTGTCTGCCTCAGCAACCTAGCAGGGGAAAACAAGATCAGCACCAAGTGAAAAGTCTTCGACTCCTACTTCAGTCCTATTCCAAGGGCAGAAGAGCTATTACAGCTCCTGGAGACTGGAGTTCAGCATTGCCAGTCTCCTGTGGGTTCTTCAGCAGAGGCAGCACCTTTTGTAACACTACACTTGCAAAAAAACACACATAGCTTTTCAGGCCCCTAAAGCAGGCTACGCTTAAACTAGATCAGAACCAAAGTTGGCTTGCAATTTTGGGATATACAGAATAATGACATTTCCTGGATGTGTATTAACTTTGTGCTAAATAAAATTGTCATAGCCGGATGTTTGTGTGCTTCCAGCACCTGGCAGCCTTATCAGGAGAGGCAGGAGGGAGGAGGAACTTTGATATGCAAATTACTTCTCCGTGTGTCACTTTGGAGGATTTAAATACTGAGTGAATCACGTCAAACTGTTCTCTATTAAATTATTCCCACCAAAGAAAAATGGAACCCTTGTGTGTTCTGTCTGTAATTGCAGGGATTCTAGTTGCTTTTGCATTGCTGGTTTTAACCGCAACTGCAACTTATCGTAGCTCCTTCAAGGCAGAGATTCCTCCTGATGCTGACCAGCCATCAAAGCTCCGCTTCTATCACTGCATGTATGTTCTGATGGAAATTCTGGTGAGTTTATCAGGCTCTGTGCTTTTCAGGACAGGGAAAACATGAGAAGAACTATAAAGATGTGCATCTAAATATTACAACTATGTGTAATGGGAACCACCTAGTAACACAGATTTAAAGGCCCAGGTTTGATTTGGTATCCTGTGACTGTATATCAAAGCGGCCAGTACGAGGTCAGCTCTCTGAAATACTGAGATATGCATTTGATTGCCTTCTACACTCAAATGATTGGTCCTGTGGATAACAGGAGGGCTGTGGATTAATTTACAGGAATGATAATAACCAAGCCTTCTGTATCTCAATGCACTTTGATATATTTAAGGTAATTTCCTATATTTTTAACTACCTGCAGTAATTTTCCTACCTGTGATTCTGTTCTTATTTCTTCAGTGACTGAATTACTGTGTCTTAGTTAAGTATCACAGAATCATGGAGGTTGGATGTGACCTCCAGAGGCCATCTAATCCAAGGTGGCCAAAGCAGGTTCATGCAGACCTGCTACCAGGTCAGCTAGACCTGACACCTGTTGGGTGTCATGTGTGATGCTCCTGCTGCATCCATCCAGATCATGAAGACATCAATGACAAACCAAAATGGAAGAGATGAGATGAAGCCCCTGAGCTCATTTCCTAGCTTTTGTTTTAATCTATTCACACAGATCTATAGATAACTATGGAGTCAGGCTCTTCTCAGTGACATCCAGTGATAGGGCAAGGGGTAATGGGTGTAAGCTGGAGCATAGGAGGTTTCAGGTAAACAAAAGGAAAAACTTTTTCACAGTGAGGGTGCCAGAGCCTGGCCCAGGCTGCCCAGAGAGGCTGTGGAGTCTCCTTCTCTGGAGAGATTCCAGCCCCCCCTGGATCTGTTCCTGTGTGACCTGCTCTAGGTGACCCTGCTCTGGCAGGGGGGTTGGACTCGCTGATCTCCAACCCCGAACATTCTGTCATTCTGTGATCTGCATTTAGACTAACTCTGCATATTGCAATGTGATGGCAATTGATGAAAATTATCTCGTCTGGCAAAGCATAAAACTTCTAAGTGACTGATGGAAAGACTGTCTAGTGTAGTCTTCAAGTCCACGAAGCTCAAATTGAGGGGTTTTTTTGCTACTTGGTATGCGATTTCATTTTTAAAGTAAAAATCTGGTCCCCATATGATTTTCCACATAAAAAGCCAGTTTGTACCAGAATTTAGGTGTTCCAGCAACTAGTTTTTCAAAGACCCCATGTCACAAGAAAAGGTGTGCTGACACGCTGTGCTGGGGCTTCTTTGTCTTGCACACATACACCTTTTGTAACCCAGCTTTTATGTTTCAGCTACAAGCACCGATCACGTCTGTCTAGGAACAGTCACACCTTTTAGCTTTTCAGTGTATTGGTATCAGTTCTAAAGTATTTTGTAATTATTCATCAAGTTTTTCAACAGAATACACACCAAATTCCCCGCTCTCCTTTGTTACAGTGTTTTCCCTGAATTTGAAGATGCCTCTGTGGCATCAGGACCTCCTAAGATAAGGAAAGAGGATATTTAAATAGACTGTTCTGATACCAAGTTTCTCATATAAATTACTGTCATTTGAAAGCTCCGTAAAACCTCGGGGATGTTAGAAGGTTAAATAAACACAGGATGTCAATTATGACGACTTCAACCATTCCAAAATCCTAACTCTGTCAGAAAGATTGACTTAACAGTCAAGAGAGTGTTTGAAAATTGCTGTTTGGTGAAGGTTATATTGACCCGGTCATTTCTGCCACGATTGCCTTGGCTCTTGTATTCATTTCCCCCTTTGCCACGATACCTAAAAATGGCTTTTCAAATATAAAGCAAAAACTCCATCTGTCCATTTGTCTCTAGGAACTGGAACTACCCCAAGCACTGCTGGCAGCTGTGGCACAGAGTGTTATGAAAACCCTCTGGGTTCTCATCTTTGTTTCTAAACGATCCCTTCCATGGCTAATGGTAGCTTCTTTTATTACTCCTCACCCAACTTGTTTACTGTAGCCTGGTCTGGATAATTAGGAAGAAAGAATCTGTGTCATCTGAGAAAGGCCTCCCTGAGGAACTGGGTGTTGCAACACACTTGAAGGATGTGAGATTAGGTTTCATACATGTGATCTGGACATGATAGCTGGGAACGTGCACCTAAGAAAGTTCTGCCCCTTTGTCTTACCCCAGCATTCTTTCACAGCAAAATTACTTTTTAAGGCCAATATCTGGATTGTCTCCAAGTCAGACAGAGCAGATCTAAATTAGAGGCCAGACACACGAGGTTGGAAAGAACAATTTCCCAAAGCACAGCTGGTGATTAGTTCAGAAGCACCACTGATACAGCGGGTACACAAAGACTCCTGTTGCTCAGAAGAGAACAATGCAATTTGCAAATCGCTGGTGATGATTATCATCATTCCAGAAGAATGAGTTCTAATAGTCTGTAGGGGCAATTAAGTCACCATTTAATGGGAAGGGAAATGTTGGCCCTAGCAGGAAATGCATCCGTTACAACACGTGTTCAAAATGAAGGAGGGTTCCAGTGTGAACTTCAGGCTATCTTAATTATCAGCAGTTGGCTGGCCTTGGATTAGAATGTTTTGACACATTTAACAAACATCTCCTGCCTTCAGAATATTTGTTTTCCCTGATTAGATGAAGAAACCCATAAATAGATGTAAGAAACGTGCAAATAGATGTAAGAATACCCGTGAGATCTTGATAAAGGCACCAGTTTCACTGCTGGGGATGGAGAGGAGATTCAGACCCATTTTCATCAGCTCTTCATTTAGGCTAGCAGCCCTTCATTATTGATTAATGATTTTCTTAAAGCTTCTTCTCACTGACCCTGTGGCACAGAGATGACCCAAGACCAGTAAGTTACCACATCTTGCACACAAACTTGCACGAATCTTTTTCTCCCAGTATACTCGATGCTGTCATGCTAGGGACATTTTTCTCTCACCTAACCTTAAAAAAATACTTTAACTGAAGCACCTAAGTACACAGCCTCCCTTTATAATCACTGGGGATGAACAGGCATCTCCAGAGCATGATTTAACACATCTGAGCTTGGAACCATCCTCAAGAATGCATCTTAGATTAGAAAATTGATTCAAAAGGAGCCTCAGGCCTCATGACTCCTACCTTCCACACCTAGGCAAATGCCTGATGTTACTTGTGGTGAATCCAGAAATTAGGCAGTATTTATGTTACACATTTCATGGAACAAGTATGACGTCATTCTTCCAGAAACAGTGGTAACTCAGCTCATGGAGATGTACATTTTCCCTTTCATAACTGAAGTCACAAAGCCCCTAGAGTTATTTGTGCTAATCCTATAAAGTAGCAAATAACCCACAGACTTCTCCTAAAGAGAGCACAGAAAAAGGTAGATTGTGGCCTTTATAGCATGGGAGGCAAGACTTGAAGTCCCTATACTAACTTCTCATCTTTCCTGTTTTACCTATCTAGGCAAAGAACTTAGAAAGTTTGGGCATCTTTGAGGAGCACGTAGTTTTGAGGTTCCTTTTCAATGGCCTGCCAGCATGCAGGGATCCAAAGCTCTTCATAAAGGATCTGCATTTTGATGAGGTGCCCGTGAGGATTTACCAACCAAGGGTACCATCTGCAAGCAAACGGAGAGGAGTCATCTTCTTCCATGGAGGCTGTGGGATCTTCGGAAGCATCAGTAAGGAACTGAAAGAGAAAATGTGATTATTTAGGATTGTTAACTATATATTTTAAAAAGCTTTACTGAACTGAAGCTTAGTTTGAGATACTGAGAGATAGAAAGCACTTAATGTTTATTTTCCCTTCTTACACTCTTTAATCCTACAAGGACAGGCTGAGGGAGTTAGGGCTGCTCAGCCTGGAACAGAGAAGGCTCAAAGGAGACCTTATAATGTCCTCCAGTACCTGAAGGGAGCTACAGGAAAGCTGGGGAGGGCCTGTCTGCAAGGGTATGTGGTGACAGGATAAAGGGCAATGGTGTTAAACTAGAGCAAGGTAGATTTAGACTGGACATGAGGAAGAAGTTCTTCACCATGAGGGTGGTGAGACACTGGAATGGGTTGCCCAGGGCAGCTGTGGATGCCTTGTCCCTGGAGGTGTTTAAACCCAGGCTGGCTGGGGCTGTGAGCAACCTGCTCTAGTGGGAGGTGTCCCTGCCCATGGCAGGGGGTTTGGAACTGGGTGAGCTTTAAGGTCCCTTCCAACTTGAGCAATGCTATGATTCTAGGATTCTATGATAATCTGCCTTTATTTAGTATCTGAAATATTTTTATAGGATACAGCACACTTAATGGCCTATCTGTTCCTTAGAGTAAGTGAAGCTGCCAAAGAAATACATTCTTTCTATGTTTGCTATTGACACCTGCCTTCCTCTCTTCAACCTCTAAATGCACACGTTTCTTGGGACTTAACTCTAAGCCGTGTTCATGGCAGTTCAAGTGACATACAGCACCCATTTTAAACCGTGTGCCCATGATGCACGTACTTCAGCTATGTGGTCTGTTTCTTTTTTCCCCAGTTGCTTTTATTAGAGTTAATTGCAAAGATGTGATTTAGAAAGTTCTGAAAGATACTGTTTCTACAGGCAGCAGACGGGCACACATTACGTGGTGTTAGAATTCTGTAACTGAAAGAACACATCACTGAGCAAATACCTGTAAACCAAATCTTCTACATGCAGCAAATCCAGAATGAGGGTTGAAGGAGAACTCAATGTATCTTCAAATACAATAAAAGAGGGACATTTCTGCTCAGAACCTTACCATGGGATAATTATATAAATAGACAATGTACTATAACACAATTTGGATGCCTTACTTTTCTGCCTGAATTAGCCACACAAAAATACACTGGTTTTTACAGGGGCCATTCCAGCTGCTTCCTTCATTCTTCAGGAAATGGCCAAACTTCTGCTTGCAATAGAAAATTCACTTAGACTCAGCCAGTACCACAATTAACATTGCCTCAGAAAAATGAGATGACGTGGCTAAGGCAGCCCCAGACTCACAGTTAATTCAAACAATGCACTGAGCTTTACAAACATCTCAAGCTATTTGATTCCTTACAACCACTCTGAGCAATGTGCATGATAACCATAGACTGGTTGGGGTTGGAAGGGACCCTAAAGATCATCCAGTTCCAACCCCCCTGCCAGAGCAGGGTCACCCAGGCCAGCCCACACAGGAACAGATCCAGGGGGGGC
Organism: Todiramphus chloris collaris; assembly: GCA_025345505.1. NCBI lineage: Eukaryota > Metazoa > Chordata > Aves > Coraciiformes > Alcedinidae > Todiramphus > Todiramphus chloris. Next base: position 360,852 of record JANVCC010000219.1, read on the forward strand.
TGGAAAAGCTCCAGAGGAGACTCCAGAACCTCTCTGGGCAGCCTGGGCCAGGCTCTGTCCCCTCATGGTGAAGAATTTTTTCCTCCTGTTGAGGTGGAACTCCCTGTGTTTCCCTTTGCTGCCATTACCTCTTGTCCTGTCCCAGAGCACCACTGCCAAGAGCCTGGCCCCTTCTGCCTGACCCCCACCCTGCAGATCTCTGTAACCATTCATCAGATCCCCTCTCAGGCTGCTCTTCTCCAGGCTGAACAGCCCCAGGGCTCTCAGCCTTTCCTCATCAGAGATGTTCCAGTCCCTTCAGCATCCTTGTAGCCTCCATTGGACTCTCTCCAGTATTTCCCTGTCCCTCTTGAACTGGGGAGCCCAGAACTGGACCCAATACTCCTGATGTGGTCTCACTAGTGCAGAGTAGAGGAGGAGGAGAACCCCCCTCGACCTGCTGCCCACACTCTTCTTTATGCCCCCCAGGAGACCATTGGCCTTCCTGGCCCCAAGGGCCCATTGCTGTCCCATGGAGAACTTACTGTCCACCAGGACTCCAAGGTCCCTCTCCCTGGGGCTGCTTTCCAGCAACCAGGTTTGACCAGGTTGCTCAGAGCCCCATCCAACCTGGTCTTGAACACTCCCAGTCATGGAACATCCCCAGCTTCCCTGGGCAAGCTGTTCTGGTATCTCACCACCCTTGTCATAAAAAACGTCTCCTTTATATCCGATCTGTTTCTACCCTCAGTTTAAACCCACTGACCCTTAGTTAATAGTAATAATCATAATATTAATTCCTTATTTTCCTTACAGATCAACAATCTCCCAAAATGTTTGAGCTTCAGAGTGTGTCCTGATGAGCAAGTCTAGATTATCTTTTATCTTAGAGGAAATTTGGGTAGCTTACTAAATAGGCAAGGGGCCCACACTCAATCGTGGCGGTATGTCCTAAAATAATATATGTAATACTATTGCTTCCAGTATTTATTACATTATTGACTAAGATATTAATTAATTACTACATTAATTACATCACCAACACTTGTCCTGCAGGAAGTTATGAGCGAGTATGCCGGTACCTGGCCAGAAACTGTGATGCAGTGGTTGTGAGCGTTGGGTAAGTGCACTCTGCCCGATGTCGCTCCCACGCTGTGATAGCTCCGCTGCTTCCCTCCTGCTACCCCCACCCTCCGAGTGAGGCCAAGCTTCTGCCTGCTTTTCTTTGCCGACAAGAAACTGAGCTCTAGTGTTGCCTGCCCCTTGTTGGTGGTGAGGAATCCTGCTCTGGGTTTGTGCGGGTGGGAGAGCAGCAGCTATCACAGCTGTCCGCAGGAGAACGCAGAGGTGTGGCCGGTTTACATCCTTACCATCACAAAAGTCATCGCCTTCCTTTGATGATATGGGATTGTAAGATGTTTTCCCAATTTCAGGTGTTAATATTTAGGGGGATTTGGGGGGGATTTTAAAGAGTAAAATATTATATTTTTATATAATTTTATATAAAATTATATAATTATATATATATTTATATAATTTTATATAGTTTTTTTTTAAATGGCACGGGCCACTGCTTTCCTTTAAAGATGTTTTGGTTGTGGCAAATAGCTGATGGTGCAAAGAAACTTCAGTTCCCAAGAAATTCTTCCATGAAAAATAAATTCATTACTAAAGAATTTCATTGCACTGAGAGGAATCAGTTTTGAGAAAGAGCTGCATATCCCATATGCAATCTGGGTAAGTCACGATGGGTTCAGAGTGCCTCTGGAATAAAATCCCGTTACCCTTCTGGCCGTAGTTGGTAAGGAGGTTGAGTTTCTGAACCCAGTGACTGCCTCGCACCGAACAGACCAGAGCAGCAGGAGCAGTGTGCCTCGGCGGGCAGCGAAGGCTTAAACCAAAGAGGTCGCCCTGGTTTGGGGGAGTTGTTAAAATGCAGGGGGCACCTTCGAGGGGACCCATTCGAGCAGTTTTCAGATCTGTGTTTGCAACAACAGCTGCTTCCTACGCTGCAGGTATCGCCTGTCTCCCGAGCACGAGTACCCGGCCCAGACTCTGGACTGCCTCACGGCCACCGCGCACTTCCTGGAGACTGCAGGAAACTACGGGGCGGATCCTGCTCGGGTTATTGTCTGTGGGGATAGCGTCGGGGGCAATTTTACTGCCAGTGTTTGCCAAGAACTGGTAAATAGAAGAGATCTCCAAAAGATACGTGCCCAGGTACTGATCTATCCGTTTCTCCAAGCACTGAACTTTAATCTACCATCTTACCAGAAAAATGCTTTCGCTGCCTTCCTGTCCCGGGAGCGGACAGCACATTTTCTTCTGAAGTACCTCAACAAGGATTGCTCCATGAAGGAAGCTATTTTGGCAGGTTCTCACATTCCCGAGAGGGTGAGTTTGAAATACAGGAAATGGATACATCCCGATCTTATCCCAGAGACCTTTAAACGGGGCTATAAACCACCGTCACCCACGACGTTTTCACCTGAAGTCCATGAAAAGACAAAAGAGCTGCTCAAGACCAGAGTTTCCCCACTGCTAGCAGAAGATGCTGTTGTTTGCCGCCTACCCGACACTTGCATAATCACCTGCGAGCACGATGTGCTCAGAGATGATGGCATGTTGTATAAGAAACGCTTGGAGGACAACAACGTGCAGGTGACCTGGCACCACGTGGATGAAGGCTTCCACTGTGCACTGGTGTTTTTCCATTATGGTATTTTCTCGTTTCCATCTTCAAGTAAAATTGTGAATCACACTGTAAACTTTATAAAAGGCTTTTGAAATGTCTGCTCGAACACAGGGAACCACAGCCAGTCTGTATCAGTTAACTGTTGGCTAGCTCTTTGTACCTCAGAATCTGGACAAGAAATTGCTAAGATTAAGCCTGGTCTGCTCAGTTCTGATTTGCAATTACTGTTACTTGGGAACATGATGTATTTTTGGTTATTTTTGTTGTTATTAACCCCATTAATTGGTGCGCTTGGTTTGCCGCTCTCTCCTTATGCTGTAAGAGTTTTTGTCAAAGAATAAAAACTCATCACAGGAAAAGCCCCCATCATTTTAGAGCACGGCATAGATGAGTAACCAGCAATGTGCATATCCACATAGCGCACACCAAATCAGTGTGGCAACACAGATAACCCTCCCCCTCAACGCCTCTGGTGATTGAGAGCCTTTCAATACTTCTGAGATGAGCTGTGATCAGATTCCGTGTACAGGCAACCAGTAGCTTTGTCGTGGGTTGTAAAATCTGAAGGAGGGAATTGGGTGCACTTACAAACCTGGTTTTAAAGGGGAATGGCTGAACAGAAGGGAGGTACGGAAACGTGAGCTCCAGGAGATGTCTGCTGGGAAGTACCCGAGGCTGGCAGCACCGGACAGTGAGGGAGAACCACAGAAACACACCCGAGTGCCCTCTAAGCTGCCTTCTGTAAAGTACCTTGCTGAGACGTGTTTGGTTGTATTCAGGAAAGACAGAGAGTGAGCTTCACCTTTTTGTCATCAGACCAATAATTGGCTTGTTTACTTGGAATCTGAGGAGAAAGTCTGCAAACTGCAGGGGAGCTGCCAAAATAGTTTCTGCAAATATCCAGAACGTGAAGGAAAAAAAAAATAGGTGTCAGCTCAATTGTTACATTGCTCGTTAGGACAGATCCACCTTTGCTGAACACTGTGCCAAGGTAATTGCCATTGCCTGTCAAAATAGGTGGCCACAGGATGCCTAAGAACTGTACAGTATTCCATCATCCCCGGCAGTATCTGTGCACACACGTGTGGAAAGAGGCGAGCACAGAGCGGTATTCTCTGCCAGCCAAACCCTGAGTAGGAAGAGAATGGTGGGTTAAATTCCTCACGGTCACCGTGTCAGTTAAACAGGGTGACAAGGTAACAGTTCCACAGCTCCGGAGCAGCGAGTTTTCACTTGTACACACTCATTCTCCAGGCCCTCAAAACAAAACGAATTCGTGTTTCTTCATGCCCTGCTGACACAGCCGAGATTTGGCTCCATTGTTCCTACTGCAGGTATTAGCAGCTGACTCTGTAAGGAAAGGAATTCTTCCAGGAGTAAATAACATGCTAGAGTTCCCAATGTTCCACTCTTTGGGGATTACAGGATTTGCCTTGGTTATGCAACCCGATGTGAAACTGGGGATTCATTTTGGTTCCTGATGAAGGTTTGCTCACCAGCTGACAGGATGGAGGCTGAAGCAAGGCCAGTGAAGCTGGCATCTGCTGTAAGAGCTATGCACAAACCTGGAGAATATCGGAGCAGTCAACCCACGGCTGTTCTCCCCAGCTATGCTGGCACCTGAGCAAGCTGGTTTCAAGGCAGCTGGGGTATGATGACTTCATGAACCTCAGCCAAACCTCTGAGAGTCAATCAGGCTCATCTTTACTTGAGATTCAGGTTGGACAGTAGGAAGAATTTCTTCCCCAGGAGGGTGGTGAGACCCTGGCCCAGGCTGCCCAGAGAGGTGGTGGAAGCCCCATCCTTGGCAGTGTTGAAGCCCAGGCTGGCTGGGGCTGTGAGCACCCTGCTCTAGTGGGAGGTGTCCCTGCCCACGGCAGGGGGGTTGGGACTGGGTGAGCTTTAAGGTCCCTTCCAACCCTGACAATTCTATGACTCTATGCACGTATGGCTCTTCTTTGCATCTTCTACAGCACGCTTGTTCTTTTGGTGCTCCTTTGCAGGTACAGAGATGGCAGTGCCGGAACGAAGGGTGCCCACACAGCTCCACGTGTATGCTCTAAGCTATGAGATGCCCACATACGGTCACCTATTATTCGTTCAGTGCAGTATGGGTGGCACTCCTTGTCAGTTCAGCAAGCCAATACTTGTTTTCTTTTCATTATTCAGTCTCTGGATTTATGCCTCATTTGTGGGCCAATGTCCAAACTCTGCACTGATCTCCTCCTGAGATTTTTTCCCCAGTCCTTTATCTGTGGGTCTTAATTTACTACAAATATTAATAAATTTAGCTGTATACTATGTCAGCAGAATTATCAGCTCTCTCAAGCAGATGCATTTTCATCTGTATTGAGGGTTAGATGGGTAAGTGGAGAACAGCAAGTGCTGAAACAACATATTCCTTTTTTAGTAGCAACTCCCAGATTTCCCAGTATTTAGAAAATCACAAGATCTAATTGTCTCCACGGAACTTCCCATCCTCTGTTTTAATTGATTACAGATCTGCTCTGTGCCTTGCACTGCTGAGGCAGAATGTTTGCTCCTTGGAAGTTATTTTACAGTTTCCGAAGCTTGGAATTAGTTTTCAAAATTATCACTCATGTCAAGATCTTTCTTTTGTCTAAACCAAGTAATTTTTACTAGCCCCTTTACACAGACACTTCCCGGCAGCACGTGCACCTCACTGTCTGCACGCCCAGCGAGCTCCAGCCAAGCACTTCAAACGCAGTCGAGCACAAACTCGCAGTCACTGACAGAGTTCCCCACGCCCACACCTCCACTGGGAGTTCTGCAGAGAGAGGCACAGCTACGGGTGTGCACACACAGGTTGTCCCCCAAAAGAAGCCACTGGCAGATCCCATGGGTGCGCTGCACACAAGCTCACAGCCAGTGCCAGTCAGAGGAGGTTGGGGAGGCCTTGTCTCCTGTTCCAAGTTCAGGGCTCAGGCACCAGATGGCTCCGAAGCTCCACAGCACGCCAAGGGAGCTGCTGGCCTCCAGCACCACCTTCTCCCTGGAACATTTCCCAGTATCCCAGTACAGGCATCCACTTGCCCTTGGTGTGTCCGAGGCCAAGAAGGCAAGGACTGAGTTGCCACCCAATTGGCAAGGCAGAGAGTTCTTGGGGTCACCTGAAGCCCACGGTGCCCAGCTCGGTCTGGGCACCCACACAGCAGAGAAAAGCCTTACAGCTGCCAGCCCGGGACTGACAAGGGCTCAGACACTGACAGTTACCAGTTCTCTGCAAACCAGTGACAAAAGGTGTTCCTGGTGTAGGAGATGAGATTTTGGCCTCAGGGCACATCCCTCTGGTCTATCCCACAGGAGCAAGAGATAAGGTTAAAAAATCAGAAGCCAGAGAGCTTGCGTTTGAAAGATTATTGAGGGACTGGTTCTTCTCCACCCTGGGACTCGAGCAAGCTTGCAAACTGCTGAGTCTATGCCTCTAAAACATGAAGTGTTACTCTGTGTACCTGCAGTACCCAAAGGAAAGAACAGTTTGTATCATCAGGGACCAACCAGTTTGTTTCTCCAATAGCTGGTACCAGATTCCAGCACATCCAGTCTTCATGGAGAGCCTCTGGGGCTGGGGGGGCTGTGATGTCCAGACTTAGTTAACATGCCCCCGAGAGCCCATGGAGAGTAGGTGGCAAGAACTGTAGCACAAGGGATCTGTCACGAGTGTCAGAAGTCCAGAGGGGCCGAATCTGGTAAGCGTACTTAGAGCACACCTAACTCCTCGGGACAGCACAGTTTAGCACAAAGCTAATTAATGATTTCCACCGTAAACACTAAAGAAGGGAGCTGCAACTATGTTTTGTGTACCAGTATTTCCTAACAATCCACTCCGGGCTGAACCCTGTCCACACCTGGCCCGGGGGGTTTGAGTTCACCACTTCCATTTCCCAGGAGGGTCTCCCAATCAGCAGGCAACCTCTGCCCTTCCCCAGCACCCCTGATCAAGCTGGGGGCCTGTTGCAAGCGCCACAAGAAAGGATAAACAAAAAGGATCATGATTTTACACTTAGCATGCAATCAATCTTCTGGCAAGGGAGGGGAGGGGACGGGGACGTTGGGAAATGAGAGTCCCCAGAGAGCTGCTGGGTAAAATGAAGAAACAGTCTGGGCAGAGGGAGCAGAACGTGGAATCGACTCCTTCATAGAGAGCACAACCCCAGACTTGACAGTAAGTTCCTTCCTGGTTATTCAGGAACAGTTTCTGAAGGCAGGAATCAAGTCTGATGACTTCTTTCCTATGCAGGTCATGGCTTATGTGTTCTAAACCTCTGGGGTTCTCCGCATTCCATTTCATTTCAGTATAAATCTCAAGGTCAGCTCATCCCGTGAACTCTTTTTAAAAATTTATTTAAGGAAAAAATTCACGCACATTTCACTCATGCTGCTGTTTTCAGAGAGAGAATCTGATGCCTTCACAGCTTAAGCAGACCAGTAAAAAGACACTGTTCCCAAAGATGACATCATACGAGCTGAAAAAGCTTTGCTTTACAGAGTTTTTGTGTCTGATCACTAATGATTTTTTGTACTGAAAGGTGTGTTAGTTCCAGAGGAAGGCCCAGATCCTACAGCTTATCACAGAGTACACAGAAAAGAGCTGATGTCTAGTCACTGTTAGCTACCAGCACTGAAACCATGAAGTTCAAGTCTAGTTTTCAGCAGCTGGAATCATATGTCTACCTGGAATGACAGCTGTAAGTAACATATCCATGGGAAGACAGAGACTGCAGTGCTGCAAGGCTCGACCAAGAGGCTGTTAAAAACCCAAACCCAAACCAAAGGGACATGACAGTTGGTACAGGCTTTGATTTGCTGGAGAAGAGCTGTGAAGGAGGATGGAGCTGGGTGCAAAGCGTGGACACTTCAGGCAGATGCAGCTGCTTCTGGTTCCATCAGACTCATGGATGTGACAGCACAGCAGTGTACAAATCAGTCATCAGAGGGGATCACACGTGTCTCTGACACTGAAATCCTGAGTTCACTAAAAGTCTGAAGAATTAAAGTGTGGAGGCACAATAAACGAAGAAACTGAGCAGCTCTGAAGATGATTCCTAAGAAATCCTGTTCCATAGGAACTCAGAACTAATACAGCCTCAAAATCCCTTTCCATA
>JANVCC010000219.1:368661-415697 GCA_025345505.1 Todiramphus chloris collaris
TTTCCATAGGAACTCAGAGCTAATACAGCCTCAAAATCCCATTCCATAGGAACTCAGAGCTAATACAGCCTCAAAATCCCATTCCATAGGAACTCAGAGCTCAGCCTCAACTGTCTTCAAGAAACAGGGAGAGACATAGCAAGTTTTTGTCTTCCCATAGCAGTGATGCTATAAGTGATACATCAAGCACTGGTTCTCTGGTGCTGGGCACAGCCTCGAAACATGTTAGCTGCAGATAGGAAAAACTGCTCATGCGAGTCTCTCCCACGGCTGATTGTTGTGATCTGCTTAATTGTGTGGCTTGATTGCCACATATTTTCATCTTCCTATGGGCATTTTTAAAAGCTGGGTGATGGGATCTGGAGAGAATTGTTAATCCTGCACCTTTACCTTCAGGAGTCGAAGGGGGAGGAGGTCACAGCTGGTTCTGCTGTTGGGCTCCCCGCAGTACAGCGAGATGGAACTCCTGCTAGGGAGTTGGTTTTGCTGTTTGACTGTCTTGGTGGCAATGGCATTCTGTTGTGAACACCCCGAGGATTTAGTCTGAACATCCCTCGTGGATATAGTCTGCGCTGAAAGCTTTACTTTCTTCACTACGTCATGAACTTTGGGTTTGGCCTGGCAAGTCACGCTTGATTAAAGCTGGAGTTTTTACTGTATTTTCTGATAGAGGGGTATTGGTCTAGAGAGGGTTTTTTTAGACTCAGTGTTTAAATATATTGCAAATATGCAGCTGGGTATGATGATGTGAGCACTGCTACAGAGCCCTTCAGCTCAACTGGGTATAATTCTCTCCTTCTTGCCCTATAGCACCTAAGGTAACAATAGGGAAAAATCTCTGCAAACTGTAATTCTGAGTTTTTTCTGATGGCCTGTGGTTTACCTTTTCAATCCTCTTGTGCTGATGCAGTGTGGGAAGGCTTAGGAAGCTCACTGCACTGGAGATTGGAACTTCTGCCCTGTATAACACAGTGCTTATTCAGAGAACAAGCAACTAAATGATGTCTGTGACCTCACTTCTCTTCTGCAACTGCAGCGCTCTACTTCTGAGCCATCTGAAAGGAGCTGCCACATCATCACCACTGCCTGTGTCTCTGTGACTTTTGGGTTTTGAGGTAATGCAGACAATATTCAAACCGCCTGTGTCGCTGCTTTTGGCACATTCTTGACTCTCCGTTGCTTTTCATCCTTGTTTCTCTTCAAAAGCAAAACATGCCTTTCACTTATCTTTCATCAGTTATCCTTTCCCTGCCTCTGTCATTTTAAAAACACTTCTGTGGTACCTAAGTCAAGCTTCCTTTTCTTTTAGTTGTTTAAATAGTGAAAAAACCCACAACCCTTTTGTTTCTTTAGCTTGTGCATTGTATTTCACTTCTGTTCCGTGTTCTAATGTTCTTATTTCCCCCTCCCTTTCCCTACTACATTGCCTACTAAGATTTGTTTGAAATCAGTCAGGAAGCTCCTCAGACCGTGTCTTACCACACCCAGGTCCGAATGCCGCTGCGACAGGAAAGCAATGCAGCAAAAGGATAGGAATAGAAATCAAATTGCATTTTCTACTGCTTTAATCTACTGTGCAATGTGTGCAATGACTTCCACATTTTCAGGACACTGTATAATAATCCTGAATACTCCTTATCCATCAGACAAGGTTTTACCTTCGTGTAACTCATATGCAAAAAGCCACGCTGCAGAATTTAGACATTTACTGGTGGTTAAGGTAGTTTTAAACTTCTGATGTTGTAATTTTGTCTCTTTTATGCTGGCCAGTGAGAGGCCAGGCAGGACTGTGCCACATCACCCAAAAGGAGCAGAAGGATAAGAATATTCATGTGCTGTTATACAGAGGTGAACCTGCAAGGAACACCCGAGTCACACAGCAACTCCTGGTATCCCCGTTGGGCCAGTTATGCCAACGTAGCCAAATCCTTTCAAGGGATGACAACCCATGATGTCAAAACTGCAGGGAAAACTAGAGTTTACTAACATACCCAGTCTTCAGCTGGGACAGATGCATGTGAAGTCACTGGAGACAAACCAGTTTGAAGCAGCTGTGCCCAGTCTAATAGATTTTACAAAGAAATGGCTGCATTCACCTATGAGGATGTACTGAGATCAAAACAGCTACATCTTCATCCTAATAAAACCTCTTCACTGAAAAAGCTATTAACTCATCTGTTATTTTTTCATCTAATATTCAGTCTGTAAAAAGAAAAATGGACATACCAGTAAAGCTGATAGCCAGGGGACCTATGACTGCCTGGGAGAAAAAAGGGCTGATTAAATTATGCCCCCTCCTGAGCAGATGGTTACGGACACTTCTCACACACAGTTTATCCCAGTAACAATGTAGGTAGGAGGGGCTGGCATAAAGCACAATTTGGATGAGCTGTGGAGGGCACACAGCAGACCTTTGGACTGGTGCAAAGAGGACAGAGGCCCCCAACACCACGGAGAGCACAGCTCGGCTGCGTCCTTCCCACGGGCGTTACTACGCGCTTGTTGCTGCAGGCTCCAGCCCTTGGATCTGGACTCCCACTTCTGAGCAAACTCAGCTCTTGCACCCTGCTCCTGGGGCACGGAAAGCTCCACACCAGTTGTTGCCAGCGGGGTTGGTTGGTCAGTGTTTCCCTGTGAGTGCCTGGCACTGTCACACGAGGTGTGGCTGCAAAGCCTTGGGGTAACGAGGCGATGCTTCCAACGAGGTGGCCGTTCCCCACCGTCCAATGTTACCTGCAAGTCTTTAGTAATTTCAACCTGTCACATCACCTCCAGTGTTAGCAGGTCCTCAATGAATACATAACCAAACTCTCCGATTACTGGTCTGCAAATGACACTACTAAGCAGCCAGAGGTACTTAGAGATGCCAAAAGGTGGGTCAGGTTTGACTGCCTTGGTTAATCCCCTGCAAAAGAGCAAGCGGCACGGCCACCTAGAGCCTGCAAGTGGAGTTTCTGTAAGAAGGAAAGGGGTGCTGCCCAGCCGAGCGGTACTCGGTGCGCACACAGCCCGCTCCAGCAGCTGTCATGCGAGTGAGCATTTTTTTCCATGAACTGTAGGCCAAAGCCCAACTCCTCACTTTGAGAGAGCATACATACCAAACAACTGACCCGAATCAGAAAGCAAAGCAGAAGTGCCATTTCTGATGGTTCCGTAGAACTTCCTGCAGCAGGAACTGCAGTTCCATAGAACCCTAGAATGTCTTGGCTTGGAAGGGATCTTTGAAGGTCATCTAATCCTACCCCCAAAGTTAAACAACACAACTTGGAACAACAATACAAGAAAGAAATCATTCTCATAGTAGCAGAAATAGCTATGTAGCTTATGCCATGACACTAATTAGAGACGATGAGGAGATACTCACAGCTGACAGTCAGGTGACCGAGAGCAATATAAATCAATGCCGATTTCCATGGAGGTTGACCTGTGGAACTCGTGCAGGTTTGTCACACTGCCAACACTAAACACAGCAGTGGATAAAGTCTCCTACACGTTTTTTAGTAACTCCAAGATGAAGATGATCTCTGCATTCTATACAAACAATATAGCTAATTACAAGTTTAACCTTTATTGTTACAGAAGTATTAGTGTGAGGAAAGACAACACGGGTGGGAATTGAAAGATTAAAGCAACAAAATTCTTTTCCCATGGACATCCTACAGGAGTTCTGCAGAAGGAATGGGTATGAGACTAAAACTTGGCCACAAGATGATCCTTCTTGCACAGGGGATCAGCTCCTCAAAGGGCCTAAACCATCAAATTTAACAGGACCACCTTATTGAGCTACATGGGGTGCATGAAATGTGAGGAGAAAGCCACAGGAGTGTTGTGGGCTTTTAAGATACACGCAGCAAACACCTCAGTTCTTCTTGAAATACATAGGCGGGAATAATGGCAACGCAACGCATGAAATTAGAGAATGAATGACTGCTGAAGAAGAAAAATGACATTTAATCCAATACAGTGGAAATACAGTGATACTGCTGCATATTTTTCACCTTGAGCAGGAATGGACTAGAGCAGAGTACAACTGAGCCAGCCCAAAGCCATCCAGATGCAATGAAGTCAACTAAGTCAGAGTGACGTAAGAATCTTCAGCCAGAGTGTTTAGGTGAGACCCACCGAGCTGTGAGCAGCCCAAGCTAAGGTTCAAAGCTCTTTTTGCTCAGGAGGCCAGCTGTGGTAGATGCTATCTCCATTTTTTTCCTGCAAGTTAAAAAGTATCATGAGTTTGGGAAACTAAAATATTAGCCACACTTCTTTACTACACCACTGAGACACACACAGGCCAATGGGATCCACCCAGGGGTACTGAGGGACCTGGCAGAAGTGCTCACTGAGCCACTTCCCATCATTGACCAGCAGTCCTGGCTAACCAGGGAGGTCTGAGTTGACTGGAGGTTTGCAAATGTGACAGCCATCTACCAGAAGGGCCAGAAGGAGGATCTGGGGAACTACAGGTCATGGAGCAGATCATCTCAAGTGCCAGTAGGCACCATACACAGCACAACCAGGTGATCAGGCCCAGTCAGCCCATGGGTTTGAGACACAGGTTGTGCTCGACCAACATGATGTCCTTCTATGACAAGGTGACCTGCTTAGTGGGCGAGGGAAAGGCTGTGGATGTGTCTACCTGCTCTTCAGCGAAGCCAACGACACTCCTTCCCACATCATTCTGCTGGAGAAACTGGCTGCTCATGGCTTGGATGGGCAGACACCCTGATGGGTGAAAAACTGGATGGCTGGGACCAAGGAATGGTGGTGAATGGAGTTAAAACCAGTTGGCAGCTGATCACAAGTGGTATTCCTCTGGTACTGGCGCCAGTTCTGTGTACTGTCTTTATCAATAATAAGGACAAGGGGATCAAGGCACCCTCAGTCAGATGATACCGTTAGGTGGGAGTGTTGATCTGCTGGAGGCTGGGAGCCTCTACAGAGCTGCAGTGGATGGAATACTACCATTAAAAAATGAACAACTTTTTACCATGGACTTAAGGTTTGAAAAGGTTAAAGTAAGAATTTACCAGCCAAAAATACCGACCACTGGACAAAGAGGAATCCTTTCTTTTCATGGAGGAATTGGACAGTTTGGAAGCGTTAGCAAGTGATATCAATAATATTAGCTGTAACTAAATAGCACATAGTTTCTGATCTGATGTGATCTTTCTGAAATGACAAGAAGGGTTAGTAGATTAAGCATAATAAATATAAAAATTAATTTCAGGACAGCAGAATGATTTTATTTCCATGCAGTGGGCATCAAGTTAAATTGTATTTATATAGGTCGTGTATCTGGAACTTTTATTCTCTGACCATTTATTGCATGTTTTCTTCCTTCTTCTCCTTCACGCTTATCAGAAAAGTTGAAAATCTCATTAGAATTTTATTTCTTAATTTAAAGAAGCCAATTTGTGTGTGTGCAAGCTTGTGTGTGTGCCCATGTACTGCTGTGTGTCTTTACAGCGGCTGAACAAGGAAAAATACCTTTGGCAAAGATAGAGTAGTGCAGTGACTCCCCAAAGATTAACAACGGTAGCAAAGAATACATCAAACCCAACAATTATTATCGATTCTACTGTTGCTTTTACAATCCCAGAATATCTTCCTATCTTCAGAAAGAAAAATAGGAATGCAAAGCCAGCAGGACCATTCACTAGATCCAGCTGCAGTAAACCATTTCCACTCCTATTCAGGTATGGCTTAGCTCCCGAGCATCCATATCCAAGGCAGTCTGAGGATTGTCTCGCTGCCACCATACACTGCCTGAGGACTGCACGGGATGGGGACCCTTCTCACATTGTCATCTCTGGGGACAGCAGCGGAGGTGCAGTCACTGCTGCTGTAGCCCAAGCACTGGTGAACAGAAGAGATCTCCCAAAACTGAGAGCACAAATCCCAATATATCTTTTCCTCCAAGGTGTGGACTTGAATTTGCCCTTCTTATCAGCAGAGTAAGGGAATCCCCATTTTGCTGAAGGAATGAACCTTACTCTTGTGTTTAGGTTACCTTACTAAAGACTTGACACTCTTGAAAGCACTGTCTCAATTGCCTCATGCTCCAGAAGATTTGCAACTGAAGGATCAGAAACGGGCGAGTCCTGACTACATCCCTCATGAGTTCATAACAGGAGGCTACAAACCACGCCCAACACTTCTGTTCTCAGGAGAAATCTATACACTGCTCAAGCCTGTGCTCCAGACTGTTCTTTCACCACTGCCAGCTGTTTGCTGCTATTGCTCGACCTCCTGAGACTTTCCTTTTGACCCGTGAGTCTGATGTGCTGGGAGATGACAGACTGCTATCCAAGAAACACTTGGAGGATTGTGGTCCAAAAGTGACATCTGCAAGAGGGATCTCATGGAGCAGCATTCTTCACTGGTTTGGGTGAGGTGACAGCATTCCAGGCTGGATATAAAGGGCTGGGAAAGATATTACATTTCCTAAGATTGATGTAAAATTCTACTTCTTGCTTTCTTTTCCTCATTCCTATCTCTCATTGCTTGTAAAGATTTTTAAAAAAACAGCCTTGATTTTTCTTTTCTTAAATCATCTTCTTAAATTTCTGCATTGCTTGTCTTCTTTTTACCCAATAAATCGATTTGGTGATGGCTTTGACTTCATTTTCTCTCACGGTAGGCAAATCAGGTACACTTACTTTTCATTCCCCTATCACCTCTTCTGGCAATAGTAAAAGTTCTGGTGGTCTTAACACATAGACAGTGATTTGAGGACAGCTTGGGAAGGTAGCAGGTCATGAATCTGCAGGTTAAGCATGTAATGAGCGCAGGTGAGGTGTGTAATATGTGTAAATCGTTCTTGTGTAATGATTTATCAAAGCCTGTATCTGGTGAGAGCTGAATTTGAGACAAGCTTAAAGAGAATTGACTACAGCAGAAAAGATTTTGGCAGAGATACAGATACAGATACAGAACTGAAAGGAAAGGAGGTCAGGAAAAGGGTTAGGCTGGAACTACAGATGTATTGCTTAGGAAATACAACGTCTATTAAAAAATCATGCATATACATTTTATATATAAATAAATATAATGTAATAGTTACTTTTCAATGAGCTTGTACTCACTGTCTACAGTGCAGACAGTTTAATTAATTAATTAATTGCCTGCACTGTCTGAAGCAGGAAGCACTTTCTCCTAGAGGAACAATGTAAGGTGGCAGTGTATCCCAAATCAAAGGCCTCAGGAACAGATCAGAACACTGTCAATACCTGAAAACCTGGGAAATGCTGGAAGTTCAGGACAGCTGGAAGCTCTTGACACTATCTGAACAGCTTTTGGTACAGGAAGATATTAAAAGAAAGGAAGGGGAAAGGAAATTGCTGTGCATCGTTCCGGTCACCACGTGTTAGTACAAAAGTGGGTTTTTATGCCAGCAGAACAGACTGGCAAACTTCTTTATGCCTTGGGCACGGAATAGGAGTGCCTGAAAGACAATAAAAAAGGTCACACTGTATTTCAGACTTTGATGTTTTTACTGCACCTGTTGTTACCCCTTCATGTGCCAAAGCTGTGTGTTTAATACCAGAGCACGTTCTAGGCCAGAACAATTTCACAGGTGGGTCCAAACCACTCCAGTCACAGTGATTGGTTTGTTACAAAAGTCCACAACTTCAATTGTCTCCTGCTTTGCCCTCCTCACCTCTTTGTACCCCTCTCGTTAAAAGCCAATCTACAGCAGCATTCTGAAAAGCAAGCAGGAAATTAGAAAATGTTCCAGATTTATTAACTCCGTTATTTATAAAGAGTATTATTGATTTCTTTCAGAAGCAGTTAACATTATTTGCTCCCTATGATGCCCATTCTCTGTTCTGCTCCTGAAAGAAAGAAGCATAATCCTGCAAGCTATGGCTGCTGTTCCTCCTGCCAATCCTCTGTCCCTGGTTGCCCGTGACCTCAATGACTCCCTGTGTTCGCTGCTTACCTCATGACAGGGAAGAACCTGCTAGCCTCAATATTTACAGTAATGAGTCCCAGACAAACCTGGCCGCAAGCAATTAAGGCCAGTTGTAGTTTTTATATTTATATTTGTATTCAAGCTACTTACAGACTTGACAAGAATGCATTTTGCTGTGATGACCTGTCATGAAATCCCAGGTGGATGCTCCAGAGCAGTTCATTTGGCCTCCATTTGTGTGGAGGAGTGAATCCACCCTGAGGAACAGAACTGCACAGCTACTGGACACGCACCTCCAAGGGCTCATCCCCATCTCAAAATGCCACAGAACAAAAACCTTCCGTCGAGTCACCGTTTCAAAAACGTACCTGCTCTGAGCTGCACAGCACAAGATCTGAATTTCCACTGCTCAATGCTAATACCTGGTATTTGCCATCATTTTTATTTGGGTTTTTTAATGTGGTGCAGCTTATTACTGCAGAATTTCTTAGCAGAACTTTAACCATTTGAAAGGGATGGACTCCAAAGAATAATCTGAAGGCAGAAAGCTTAAAATAAAGATTTACAGCAGCCTGAATGAGAGATGGAGTTCAGTCATGAGCAAGAGCAAAATGCATAGGAAGTAACTACTAATTTGGGTGGGGAGATGCAGATAACAAGAAGGACACTGGAAGGTAGGTAGGAGGCAGGCTAAATGACGATCATAATCAAGCAAAGACACAACACCTTTAAAGAGCAGTCTCATAGAGCATGCACTCAGCTGTCATTTCTTCAAGCTTCCTGTTGTCACTCTGAAGGGCAGACTGAACCTGTCCAGCAGATGGGCTGGGTCCAGAGCAGCCCCATAACCCCAGCAGAGGACCAACATGTGCAAGTCCAGTAGCACAGCCAAGCCCCCCAGAGATGCTTGCAGTCATTTGTTGACATAAATACAAGAACTCTGGAGGGCACTAACTGTCTCACCTGCACTGCTTGGCAAAGCTGATGTTAGTTAAATTGAACTACACAGTCTGACTGTCCTGCTAAGTTACCTGGAGTGCACCCTCAGTAAGTTTGTGGATGATACAAAGCTGGGTGGGTGTGTTGATCTTCAGGCTTCCAGCTCTTCAGAGTGACCTGGCCAGGCTGGATTGATGGGTCAAGGACAACGGGTTGAGGGTCAACAAGGCCAAGGGCCAGATCCTGCATTTGGAGCACAACAACCCTCTGCAATGCTCCAGGCTTGGGGAAGAGTGGCTGGAAGCTTCCTGAACAGAAAAAGACCTGGGGGTGTTGGCCAACAGCCAGCTGAAGATGAGCCAGCATGTGCCCAGGTGGCCAAGGAGGCCTGTACCAGCACCAGTGTGGCCAGCAGGACCAGATCATCCCCCTGGACTGGGCACCAGGGAGGCCACACCTCAAATCCTGGGGTCAAGTTTGGGCCCCTCACTCCCAGCAGGACAGTGAGGGGCTGGAGCGTGGCCAGAGAAGGGCAACAGAGCTGGGGAAGGGGCTGGAGCACAAGGGTGGTGAGGAGCGGCTGAGGGACCTGGGCTGGTTCAGCCTGGAGCAAAGGAGGCTGAGGGGAGACCTTCTGGCTCTGACAGCTCCTGACAGGAGGCTGGAGCCAGGGGGGTCGGGCTCTGCTCCCAAGGAACAAGAGACAGGACAAGAGGAACCGGCCTCACATTGCTCCAGGGGAGGTTTAGGTTGGAGCTGAGGAACAATTTCTTGCCCTTGAGGGTTGTCCAGGGCTGTCCAAGGCTGCCCAGGGCCCATCCCTGGAGGCGTTTCAAAACCATGGAAGTGTGGTGCTGAGGGACATGGTTTAGGGTGACCTGACAGTGCTGGGAGGAACACTTGGACTGAATGATCTTAAATGTCTTTTCCAACCAAAATGATTCTGTGACTCAAGATTTGTATTTACCAGAGTGTTTCATTTTAATATGTACATTAAAAAAAATTAAAATGGGAACATATCAGAAGCTATTATTTCTACTCTTAATTCTTCTTTGGAGTACATTATTTTTCCTGTTTCATTCCTTTATGCCTTCCACTTAGTTCCTAAGCCTGGCTACACTTCATGGAACCAAGCCCCAGCCATCCCAGCCGGTTCCTTCACCACACGGGTTAATCCTCGCTGTGTTCCCTGTGTTACCCTCGGGAGCTCTGCCACTGTCAACCAACCATGGGCTCACTGCAGGCTCTTTCCTAACCCAGCCTACCATCAGAAGTGGTATGTTTTGCAATATGTTAAAGAAAGACATTACAAGAAAAACAATAACACTTGACATCCACAGAACTGATTAGCAACAACCACCCTTTATCAGTGTTTGCTCTGAAAAGCACCTGCTCTCATGCTGATAAACAACTGATGTGAAGTTGATGAGTCAACTGACAAACAGGTCTGTGATCCCACATCTCCATAAGCCTTGCAAAAACTGACAGGTTAATGCAGGGGAAAAACCAGCAAAGATTGTATTTCTTTGAATCAGGTGTTGTTATCATACTTTGCCTTCCCGTCGTTACTATGGCCATTAGAAACAGGCTGAAAAATTCAGAAAAGAATGAATTGTAGAGGCGACAGAGGCTCACTGATGAGAGAAGGGGGAAAATTTACTGAATTATCAAAGCTGTACTCATCAACTGGCACATCAAACACAGAATCACAGAATTGTCAGGGTTGGAAGGGACCTTAAAGCTCACCCAGTCCCAACCCCCCTGCCATGGGCAGGGACACCTCCCACTAGAGCAGGGTGCTCACAGCCCCAGCCAGCCTGGGCTTCAACACTTCCAAGGATGGGGCTTCCACCACCTCTCTGGGCAGCCTGGGCCAGGGTCTCACCACCCTCCTGGGGAAGAAATTCTTCCTAATGTCCAACCTGAATCCACCTCTCTCTAGTTTTAATCCATTCCCTCCAGTCCTGTCCCTGCCCCACAGCCTAACAAGTACCTCCCCAGCTTTCTTGTAGCCCCCTTCAGATCCTGGAAGGCCACAATAAGGTCTCCCCGGAGCCTTCTCTTCTCCAGGCTGACCAACCCCAACTCTCTCAGTCTGTCCCCATAGCAGAGGTGCTCCAGCCTCTGAGCATCCTCCAGCTCTGGTCAGTCTCCAGCACACATCACACCCCATTCAATGAATGAAGCTATCAATTTTGTGAGCTCCAAGCAGCTGTTTTATGAGAATGAAGAACAACATGCATATCCATAACGCCCATCACAAGGCCAAACTCCAAGCTGTGTTAATTTTCTCCAGTTTAGTGGACTCTCTGGAATCTTCTTTAGCTAATCCAAGGCTGTTCTCATCCATGGATAGGCAAAGACTTTGTGGAAGCTGGGGGTTTTGTAAATGAGCTTCCTGAAAGTGTAAAAGAACAGATGCAGCAAACACCTTCAGCCTAAGGAGCTACCGCTGGTAGCTTTTTCTCCAGGGCAGATATCTATTGACTGCCAAAAAGAGAAAAAGCCTTTTTATTTACAAAGATGCAAAGTGCTCACTTCATGGGTCGCAGTGGAAGGGAAAAAAACTTGGGGTTTTTTTAACAATTTAACACCTCAGAAACAATTGGGGAAAAAACCCAGCAAAAACCCCACTGACTGATGGAAAGACGAGAGGCTGACAGCAGCAGCAGGATTATTTGAGTCACAGGAGAGCTTTGGAATATAAGGCAGCAAACAGCATGAAAAGAGCTGTGCAGATGAGCATCCCCAGCAGGACTGAGGAGCTCTAGGACCATGGGACTTTCTTGATCCTGGAAAAACATGGAAAGTGTCAGGAAGAGAGGAAGGCCCGAGGTGCTGACACAGCCTACAGTTAGGATATGCTCTGAGCACACTCAGACTATGCCCTAAGAGTAAAATATGAAGATATTAAGGGTAAAATATTAAGATATTATTCTGAAACATTCCTTCACCAACATTTCCTTACCAACAGCAGGTTGGTAACACAGAGCTGAAAGACTTGTATTGAGAGTGTCACGTTGTGCAACAGATTCTTCCCGAAGACAACTGCCAGGGCACAACACCAACGAGCAAACAAACAAAACCCCCAAACCCTTCCTTTTACAATGTATTTTTAAAGAAAAAGTCGTGAAAGAAATATTCCTCCTGCTCTGTCAGACCCACTGACGGTTCAGAACAGAGATGTGAGGAGGTTTGGGTCTGGTTATTGACTCAGGGGGTACCGTGAAGGCTCCAACCAACTCGGTGTCAGCAACAGCCGCCACAGCTCCCGCAGCCGTCCGCCTTCTCTGTGGTAGGAAGCTTTCAGAAGCAGAACCCGGCTAGTCCAAATAGCTGGTATTAAATTAAACTGGTACTGGCCACTTTTCCAAGTCTCATTACTGCCACTGCAGTCATAAACTTTATAAGTTTACTATTCTTGGTTACAGGTTCTTTCAGAAGCACAGAATTTCCCTCTGAGGATTCAAATGTAAGAAATCATGGAGAATGCCGAAATAAAATATTCCAAGCTGATTTCCACGTGGTAATTCATTTCAGGATATTGTGGTTGATGGCACAGGCATCAGAAGTAAGCACTTAGTAAGATCTGTGTGGCTTTGCTGTTTGGTCAGAATATGTACAAAGCCTGGATAAAAACCCCATCAGCTGTGCTGCAGCATCACACTCCACAGCAACTATTCATAGCACTACAACCAAAGCCATTGATGGGAGGCAGGAAAAGCCCCATGGATAAACATTGATAAGCTTAGGACAGAATGAGCACGAGTACCTGAAAGGTGTAACTAACAGTATGGCTAAGTCTGTGCTCCATGCAAGGGCAAGGCAGCCCCACATCAGCCAACCTCAGCAAGGGAGAAGCCCTTACTGCCAACCGCTCATTATCTGCTGATTTCACAAACCTCACTGCTAATATATGTTGCTTTATCCCACACAATCTTATCTCCACGAGTGAGAATTGTGCAAATCAGCTGTCATGATTGCTTTGCATTAAATACAGGGCTAATGAAGCTGAGGATTATTTCAGTTTTCAGACTAGAGCTTTGTCGCTGTTTGTACCGGGAGCGGAGAGATGCAGCAACACACAAATTCAGCAAGAGCAGGCAAAAGAAGCCCCTTTATTAATTTCTAACCCCGTTTTCTATCCCCCAGCCCCACAGGGCGATGGGTCAGTGATCACCCATCTCCTAGGGTGAGTGGCTAAAGTCCTACAGCACCCATTGCAAAATATTTTTCCAATGTACCATAAACAGAACTTAGCAAAACACCAGGTGTTGGTCCCGCTTACAAAAACCATCCTGCTGTTTCTCATGCATGAGGAAGGCAGGATTCTCACACAATATTGTGAGACCCTGAGAAAATCCCTCTGCTAGCAGCTTTTCAGCATCCACAGAGCTTCACTTTGAAAACTAGAACAGGAAAAACGTTTCTGATCTGGAACTTTAAAAATGTGTGGAAAATGAAGTTCTGGTAAGAAGAATACAGAAGAGAAACATTATTTCAGCAAACAACTGCCATCGACTGTAATCTTCCCTCATACACACGCATTCATGACTCCTCTACGTTGAACTACAAACAAGAATTACAATGAATATAACATTCTGAGCGTTTACTTAGTGAAAAGCTCTTCCCAGAAACAGTAGTGGCTTAAAACTACAAATACAGCACCATGTATCTGCAGAGACCTTAATGTAGGTCAGGACTTGCCCTGTCTAGCAGTGATTTAACTGGAACTCCATCTAGGCATAAACCACCCTGCACAGCTACTGTCACGTAGGCACACGTCACAGAAACAGAGCAAATCACCGAGCAAAATACTGTCATTGAGAGCAGAACTAAAGCACAAACGTGCCTGTGCATTCTGCTGTGAAACAAAGTTTATCCAAAAGCTGTACATCTGAGTATTTTTCTTCTTGGCCAAGCGTATCCCTTGATGACAAATGCAAGCAGCCCCACATCGCTAAAATGTAACCCTACAACAGGAATGTCCACCCATAGTGAACCCACAGCCACCCAAACGCTGTCTTCAAACCCGTGCCCCTCTGAACAACCGTTCCTCGCTGGCAGTGAAGCCCCCCCGATCAAAGCAATTCCACGTACTTTGAACGCCACCTTTTGCAAAGGGTACCAACGTCTCCCACCCCTTTGATTTCGTCCACGCACGTGTTGCAGATAGTATCATTAGCAAAAGAAGGGTGGAGAAAAGTAGGGTATTGCAACATTAATCAACATTTTACTTCTGCTTATGAACTGAGTGCTCAGTCTCTTGAGGAGACACCTCAGCCAGCCTCGCAAGGCTTCGGAGAGCAGCGCGGCCGCTTCTCCTGAAGTGAAATGGCATCTCTTTCTACAGCTCTGGCAGCAATGGCAGTGCTTTTCATTTCTCCTGTTATAATACCAGCACTGGTCCTGGGGGGGTTACTTTATGATATTTTCAATTCAGAAACACCACCTGGAATTGACCAACCTCTAAAGCTTCGCTTTTTCCATTCACTGCTGATCACGACCATGATCTTGGTAAGTTAACTTTCTTAAAACTGTGGATTTCACTTTTATCTTGGTAGGGTATTGGGGAGCTGGAAGGTAATGGCTTAAGAAAAAAAAAGAAGCAGCAGCAGTCCACCCCCTTAAAGCCTGTAAGCATTGTTATATAAACTAAATCACATTAACTCCTAAAAAGTATAGGGTTTGATTTAAAAGCTTATTCAGCTTTTTCAGTGCATCTGTCAAACTGCAGCCACTTTACACTGGAAAACTACTTCACATGGGCATTTAAAAAGTAACTCTGTGGCTGGTGGACCTATTGAACTGCATGTACATAGAATAAAATAACACCGTCTGTTCAGAAGCAAGCCTACATTACTCCTCTTCTGAATTCTTTCTTTTGAACAGGGAAAGATTTTGGAGAAGCTAGGGATCTGCAGTGATTTAAGCTTATTGCGAGTTGTGCTAAATGGAATACCACCATGGAGAGATTCAAAACTTCTTATCAAAGATCTCAAAGTAGATGAGGTCCCGGTGAGGATTTATCAGCCTAAATGGCCACCTGCTGCCAAAAGAAGAGGAATACTCTATTTTCATGGAGGCGCTGGCACATTTGGGAGCATTAGTAAGAAATCAGCAAGTTTTGTTTTTAAAATCAAATCCAAACCGTTACAGTTTTATCTTCGGACATTATCAGCCAATATCTCGCCTGTCCTTCCTCGTGACAACAGTCTTTGTGAGCTCCATCCTAACTGTAAAGCACCTTGTGGAATTAATAGTCTAGAGCACAGTTCAGGGCTATCACATTTCTGTTTCCTTTAGGCTACAGGAGAAGCTGATGAAAGCAGCTCTGAGCAGATCTGAGGCTTCTAAACCCAGAAGTGTGATCCAGAAACCCCTCATCAGCTAACAGCAGAGGGGACTCTGCTCCTCCTCCTCTCAAAGCTGTTCTGAGAAGGATGCAGTTTGCTGGGGCAGGGAAAGAGAAGCCAGAGGAGACACACATGCTTAGGTCACTGAAAAGGAAGTTGAGCTCACAGGATGTTTTTGTACCTTAACTCATGATGAGCTGAAAATAAGATATAGCAACAGTCCTGGAGTAAGGGATGGAGTTCAAGTCTCTTGCCTCCTTCTCCTCTCTGCTCCATCTTTTCTGGAAGCGTAACTTACAATGCTCCCGGCTGATGCCGATCTACGTTCTGGAAGAAGGAGAGTATGAGGAAAAGGGCAATGCTGCTGCTAAAAAGAACACACTCTGGCTTCATTCTGTGGTACAATGCTTTGGCTACTTCTCAAGGAGAAATGTCCAAGTTTGGATCTCAGCTGGCCTGAAGTGTTTCCTGTAAGCTTGGACAGGGCCTCAAAGTACAGAACATAAAATACACTTCTGTGCTCAATACTCAGCTTCTGTGTAGAAACACTGTAAAAGTCCGTGTTTCTCAGCCTGCAGGCCCCACATCTAAGGAAGTCTAAAAAATACAACATGGTACAAGAATTTAATGAATACAAGGCAAAAATCTGTAAAAATATTCCCATCCATGCAATGAAGAAATCAAAATGAAGGAAAACACAAATAATAAAAATAGAACCAATCTGGAGGAGTTTGTTCCTCCTGATAACACTGCACAGAATGTTTTCTTTCTTTTTCAGACAGGTAGACAACACTTTGACTGTCTCTGTAGCTGCTGGCTCAGCCCCCTCGCTGGCCTGGATCTCTTTCTAAGCAACCAAGGCTCTCTGCGTGCTTTGCCTGGAAGCCCAGGCCCCTAGCATGGAAATCGGGGTGCCATTCCAGGGTCAGGCAGGGAAGTTCGTGGGGTTTTCATCCTTTGCTGATTCAGAGGGCGAGTCTCCACGAGCTCTATGTTGGGCAGACTTCAGTTACCTGCAGACGAGCTGGAGAGTCTACACAGCTCTGTTTAGTGTAACACAGAAACCAGAACATAACTCCTAGCAACTCAGGTGCCATTCTGGACCTGGCAGGAAGAATCTACCCTTGTTCTACTGCAGGGCAGTGTTGGGATGACACCAGCTATGACACTGTTGCAGGTAGGGAAGACAGGCTCTACGATCTAAGCGAAAGGTGAAATCCTTTTGCTGGAAGGAAAAAAAACCCCATAGCACAAAGTTGCATAGTTGTAGTTGTTTGTTCACAGCACAATTGCTGTTGCACAATCAGCACACTAAGGGAGCTAGATCACATGCCATGGTTTAATATAATACCCCATACCTATATGCTGAGTGTAATACATGACCTTTCATTTCAGTTCCTACTGGCACTTGGTAACAGGAAAACAAATAATGACAAGTCTTGAAAGAGACTTGGGGGAAGCCTGAAGTCTTCAGCTACCACGTTAGCAGGAGCGATGATGAACAGAATCAGTGGACAGACAAACATGACTTACTCCTCAAAATCCATACAAATGGAAGTCTTGCTTCACAAATCAGTGTAGGCTTAGGTGAGACAGCAAATAAAGGAGACCCAGTTGATAAAACCTACTCTGAATTCCAGAAGAATCTCTGAAAGAGGCTACACGCCCATGACATGAGAGGGAAGCTCTTTCATTTGGATAAAAACTGATTAAAGGACAGGAAAAAGATGGGTTGTGGGAGGTTCCTGTGAGATTCCCATAAGGAGACTGCACTGGGACCAGTGCTAATCAGTATACCCAAGGCCAGAAAAGGTGGTGAGAGCTGATATTCCAAATCCTTTAAGGTAGTAAATGGATGGCTGAAAAACTGCAGAATGTCTTTACGATAGCAAAGGATTAGACAATAAAATGACAGGAGAAATGGCACACAAAGCAGTCAAACAGGTGAAAAGAGCATCCTAAGCTTATAAATAACCCAATGGACTCTAAGCAGACCACTCACTCGCAGGAAGATCTTGAGATTATGGTAGAAAATTGCCAGAAAATGTTGGCTTAGTGCAAAGTAACAGTCAAAAAGCAAATAAAATACTAAGAATTATTATTAGGAAAGGACAAAACAGGTAACTTCTTTATGTCAATGTAATAAATCCATGGTGCATGGTTCTGGTTCCCATATCCCATACAGCAGTACTGGAAAGACTCCGGGAGAGGCTGCTTAGGGGAGGAAAAAGCTTCTGTACAGAGAGCAAGTAAAAAGACTGTGACTCATCAGGCTGGAAAAAACAGAGAAAGACAGATACACGAAATGTCCACAAAATCAAGAGTGGCAAGAGAAGTTAAACAGGATAATTATCCACCATTTCTTACAGTACAAGAGTAAATGTCACCAAATGGAAGGAGTGAATGCCAGGTACAAAACAAGGACATAGAAATGGTTCTTCACACCTTTCTAAGCAAGCTACTGAATTCTTCACCTCACCAAGCTGTTAAGGTTCAAATCATGGGTTCAGGAAGTGGTTTGAATAATTCAGGGAAGAAACATTGATCAAGGGCATTAAATACAAAGACACAGTTTCTTTTTCAAGGGAGTGCCCTGAGCCTCACAGCTTGTATGCTTCTTATTACTAAATGCTTGTGCTCAGCTTATGCTTCTCCTTAGACATCTCTGTTGATCACCACCTGAGATGTAATACCAACCTAGACAGACTTCTGTTTTTTCCTGTTATTGCCTTTCTTATGTGCTTCTATTATGTCCTAAGAGCCACTGACCAATAACCAGAACAGACATTAACATGCAAAGCCCACACTGCGTAGCAGAAGTTACTCATGGGTCTGACTTCGCAGTGCCTTCCACACAGGATATGTTCAAGGATCTGTATTTTAATTTCAAAAGGATATTTGATTTGTAAAACTCCATTTCTGATAAACTTTCTCTCTAGGTGCTTTCGAAAGAGTATGCCGCTATATTGCCAAGAAATGCAACTCGGTGGTTGTGTCTGTTGGGTAAGTGCTACTTTTGCACAGAAGCATTTATGGTTGTAGAGTTCACAGCTGAAACATTTCTGGAAGATCTGCTGCAAATATTTGCTGTTTTAGATGGTGCTCCCTATTTTTCTCTTAAGCCTTTCATTCAATTTAGAAATGTGCTTGTAGGCAAAGTATTCTAAAATACCTGTAACACCACTGGTTTGCCTTTCTAATCCACACTAGTTAAAAACAAATATAATCTTTACATTTTAGAAAACAGAAAAGGCCTACATAACTACCTTACCAGTCAGTTGTGAACAACACACGTTGACTTTTTACGGTTACCTGGACGATAACCACGATGTCTTTGACATTTCAGTTACCGTTTGGCACCTGAACATCCGTACCCAGGGCAATATTTTGACTGTCTCAATGCCACCTTATACTTCATGAGGAATTTAGAGGAGTATCACGTGGATCCTGCTCTCATCATCATTGGCGGGGACAGTTGTGGTGCTAATTTTGCTACGGTTATTTGCCAAATACTGATGGCCAGAAGAGATCTCCCCAAAGTCCGTGCTCAGGTCTTACTTTATCCAGGACTACAGGGGCTAGATTTCCACTTGCCTTCCTACCAGCAGAATGCTTCAGTCCCCATACTGTTTCGGAAGCTAGTCATCTACTTCTGTTTTCGTTATCTGAATAAAGAACCATCCGTTTTGGAAGATGTCCTGCAAAACTGCCATGTTCCTGAGAGTATGAAACAGAAGTATAAAAAGTGGGTGAGTGCTGACCTTATTCCTGACAAATTTAAGACTAGAGGCTACATACCACAGAAACCCACTTCATATAAACCTGAAGTCCATGAAGCCATCAAAGAAATTTTAACAACAACATTTTCCCCACTTTTAGCTGAAAACTCCATTATTTGCCAGCTCCCTGAATGCTACATTGTGACCTGTGAGTTTGATGTGCTTAGGGATGATGGGCTGTTGTACAAGAAGCGATTAGAGGACAACGGTGTGCAAGTAACCTGGTATCATTCTGAGAATGGTTTCCATGGAATTTTAGCCTTTTTTGGCTATGGGATTTTTTCCTTTTTATCTGGAAAAAAGATAATGGATGGTGTTGTGGATTATATAAACAGTTTGTAAGTATTTTTCAGAACAAAGATGCAAGTCTTCCCTTATCTTTGGAGAATATATACTTGGAAAAGAATATAAACACTTTTGATTCATGTCTTGGATTTTGACTGCATTTTATACTTTCTAATTTCTCTTTCTGCAGTGACTCTCAAACAAATGTTAGGATTATTTAAAGTACCACCATTCTAGAAAACAGTATTACAACATCACAGCAGTATGATCAAGAGGTAAAAGTGAGGCACCTGGCATGCACCAGTTCACTTGAACTCTGGCAATTCTAGTATCTCTGCACGAGTGGCACACGTTCAAGACAAGCAGCAAGAACTTCCTGAAGATTCTTTGACTGCCCAGAAATGCTGAAGACAACAACCAGGGTCTACTTTGTCACTTGTGAGAGACAGGAGATGTTCAGGGTATCAGATGGAGAGTCTAATGACTCAGGTTCTGTGAAGTCTTCTGCCAGAGAGTGAACTGTCTGATCTGCAGTTTGATTTCTAGGGACATCCTGCAAAAAGACTACACTTTCCTTGAAAAAGTGCAGTCAAAAGAAAGGCTTCTGTAAGTTCTGAACTGGAACTGCTTTGATTTTGCTTGGAATATGAGAAATTATGTTGCATTTTGGAACTGGAATTTCTAAACTTTAATGAGTGTCTACATGCTAGGGAAGTGCAGAGCTGAGACTTTTCCTTTTTGTACTCTTTGTTTTTCTTTCAAGATTATTTTATGCTGAAGGCTTCCTGTTACACTGTTGGTGAAAAAGTTCTGAAGATCACAGATGCAAGGAGGGAATGAAGCATAACATATATTATTAATTATGTTGTTACATCATGTTATATTGTGTCACATCACATTATATCACATCATGTCATATCGTATCATATCATATATCATATCATATCACATCTCATCACTGTAACACTGTGGCAATTTTGTGATGCTTTAAAAAAAGAATAAAAACTAGCACTTCAAATGTTCCTATTACAAGAGCAAGTGCCATTTGCTGAACACCCCCCACTGATAAACCTGAAGGAACACTTCATGGTGAAAGGAACAAGGCAACGCCAGCAGACAGAGACCGCAATTTTGCTCGTTCTGCTTCGTCAAATCTGTGCTGCACAGAGTTTAACCCACCAGACAGCTGGACTAGCCAAGACTATTGTATATGGTCACGTAACTGTGGAAACATAACAAACTGTAAGTCCAGGAAGATCAATGTGGGTTTTGTTCTTTTTGTAGTCTGAACTTTTTCTGGTTTTGAATAGAGTATTTCCTTCTACTTCAGAGTGTTTTACAACATCCATGTGCCCTATTAAAAGCACCAGCTTCTCGCTGGAAACAAATATTGAATTTCATATATATGCATATAGAGAGAGAGAGGTTTTACACTAAAATTATCCAGTACTTTCCCCCTATCACTTACAATTTAAATTAAAAAAAAAGAAGAATTATAACATGGCTGCTTAATGAAGTTAGACTTTTACCTCTTTCATTTCCCCGGGAATCTGCAATTTCAGCAATGTTCTGACTTCCTAGTTATTTGAAGAGTTGCAGGCTCAGATTCACAATTAATGCCTTGAGCATCGTTTAAAATACAGCATCATCATTTGCACAACCCAATCTATAGCAAAACCAAGATGAAGCTGATTGATTTGAAACTCCTTGATTGCTGATGACCTGAAGTCATTTTAAACTGTACTTGTTGCACACTGAGTGTTACTGAAGCTCAGCTGATACGAAGTAACCTGATCGTGACTCTAAATTCAGCCTCCAATGTTGTTATTTAATCACGTTCTTCGTTTAGAAGAAATCAGACACTAAAAACCCTGAGACTGACCTAATTTTACAGGTGCACCTTTCATAAACAAGCACTGCTGCGCATCCATTTGGCCCTTTACAGTGATACTCATCATACGCAGGCTCCTAGCTCTGCACAACCCTAGAGAAGCTCTTCTTCAGAGTAGTGTTTTGGGGTGTCACAAACCCAACGCACACAAATGCTCTGTGTCCGTTTCCCACCTTTCATGAGTTTCATGTTAATGTAACTTATTCGTAAGACTCCTCTCCCAGCTGAGGCCTGGATTCCTGCAAAACTTGCGAACTGATGCTGGCATAGCTCTTTTAATGAAGTCAGGACTTTGATCTCCTTATCTTTTCTGCAATAAAGGGAGCAGGGGGGGACAGAAAGTGAGAGAGGGAAAGATACCTATTAATGTATTTGTACAAGGGAGGAGAAAGAGTTTTAGTGGAACAATCATAAGACAAATAAAGAATCGGGAAGTAACAACCAAAGATATCTGGGAAAGTCAAATCAAAGGCGTTTCAGATCGCTCTGCCGCTCAGCAAAATGGCAGTTATATACATCCTGCCGCTGCTGTTCTTGGCAGTTTTTCTTGCTGCATTTATATTGTTGGTCATTGGGGCAATTAATTTTCATTTGTCCAACTCGGAAATTCCTCCCGGAGTCAATCAACCGCTGAAGCTCCGAATCGTTCATGTCATTTTGATAAGCACAGCCGTGGTGGTAAGTTAACCTGGTGTTGCTGCTGGGGGATGATTTCGGGCTGATCCCGTCGATTTTAAGCCGATGCAATGCTAGGAGCCTGCTCGGAATTCATTTTCAGAGGGGAGAGCAGGCAGGTATCGCGCTGCAGGGTGTGTGTGAAGCTCGGATTTGCTACAGAAACCTTTCTCAGACGTTTTACACCACGCTGCATTCTTACAGCCCTGCCGAGCTCTTACACGAGGCAGGATGGAAAGGCCGCCTAACAGCAGCAGCTGAAAGTCTGAGCAGAAGGAACTGTGCTAACCCAGCAATAATCTGCTTAGGAACCCTTCTACGTAGTGGATCATCTGTTTTTCCTTCTAGGGTCGGAATGTAGCAGGTGACTCTGGGACACAGTTGCAAGCTTTTCTTGGTCTTGGGGATGGAGAGTTATTTATTTTCAAGATGAAATTAGAAACCGAACTTTTCAGAATTGGTTTTGGGAAGGAGGGGTTTTTTGCATGCAAGTGACAAAATGAGGCAACGTTGCCCAAGAGGGGCTGAAGGAATTCCACCTCCCCTGAACACGTGTTTGAAACTCCTGCAGCAACTGAGCCGGCTGGTCTGATGGGAATGAGGGGTTCTGGCCAGCTCAGCTTCTTCAGGTGAACCGGCCTGTGAACGAGTGAGAAGCTAACTACTGCACTGGTCAGAATCTCCTGCTTAACTGGTGATCTCTGCTGACAAAGGATCTCACTGAATCAGGAGTGTTTCCATGTAATGATAAATGCAGAGATGCTGTGGTGACAGAAGGTGTTAGAAATATGGGAGACAGCAGAAACTGTGCATATAAGAAAGTACTTAAAAGACCCCCAAGAGGCACGAACTCTTTAAAATGAAATTTTTAAAAAATGAGCTGTCAGAAATATTCTAGATGATCATAGTAAAGAATTCTAGATACATATTCTCATGCTTTGGCCACACACAAGTTGTGATTAGAAAGAGATTGCTTTACTTCACTTCACTTAAGCAGATGGAAAAGCCAGTTCTCTTTTTATCGTCTACATACCACCCATTAGTACCACAAACCACAACCATATGCTGCAATGTGAGTAACACAGGATGAAAGAAACCAAACAAGTTGAACGTAAAGGTGAGAATATTCTTTGGAGCTGTTCCATTTCTGCTTGGAAAATAGCAGATATAAATGAAAAACAAAATCATTTTATTTTGTTTGTATGCTACTAGAGACACAGACTTGTTTCTATAATGAATTAAAACCAGTATGTTGCAAAATGTATTTGCTTTTTCAGCCTCAAAATCAGGCAGAGAGAGCATTATAGATAGCCAGAGTCAGTGAAACAAAGGTCTTTCCCAGGTCCCAGGAGCCATCACGCTGTACGGACAATCCACAGAGATGTGGCAGTCTGATAAGATTTGTAACAAAATACTGAATATTAAGAGCTTGATCCAAATCTTCCTAAGCACTGAAGTACTGGTCTGGAAAGACTAAATAATCTCTTTCAAACCAGAGCTTGTGCCTTTCTTTTTATTTTTCCAAAGTTATATCTGAGCAGTAGCTCTCACTTGTGTTCTTTTCACCTTCTGATGCTTGGCATGAATATCACTGTGGCAAACAGAAAGAAAAGAATTCAGGCCTGTTAAATATCTCAGGATCTTCTTGCCAGTGCATTGCACACATCAGCGATGACTTCTGAGATGAATCAAAGACCAATTATCAAATATATTCTCAACTTAGTCAACTCAACTTTTGGAAAGTGTCCACATCATCCAAACTGGCACCAGAATTACCATCTTTTGTTACGCTTTCACATCTTCTCAGGGGCAAGGACAGAATAATCAGTGAAAACCAACCTTGTTTTCATGTTGGGTGAAGGATCTGCTGAGAAAGCGAAGGCATCTATTTCAGCAGCCCTTGCTAATGCTGCACTGGTTTGGGATGATGTGCTTTGGTGAACACTGCTGTTCATATAGCCTCTCTTCTTTGGTCAGTTGTACTATACCTGCATGACTACTCAAATATTTTATGATTGCCCTAAAATACACGACTTTGACATCATGAATATACTGCCTATCCAGTTCCCTCACTTTGGGAAATGGAGAATCTCTCGAGTGAACTCCTTATTCTCTTTGCTTTTCAACAGGGAAAGATTTTGGAAAATATTGGCATCTGCAGTCAGGTTTGCTTTCTCCGGTACATGGAAGCTACTAAGACTCCAGGAGTGGACACAAAGCTCTTCATCAAGGACCTGTGTTTTGAGAAAGTGCCTGTAAGGATTTACCAGCCTAAAGTTCCATCTGCCAGCCCAAGGAGAGGAGTTATGTTTTTCCATGGAGGAGGATGGGTACTTGGAAATCTTGGTAAGATATCTAACAGAAAAAAAAATTGTAATTTAGTTAAAAGAATACTTAAAGATACTTCAAGATAGATCTTAAAGCAGTATAAACTTCCTAAATGGTGGCGTTGATTGTCAGGTATCTGTAGCAGTTGCAAGGTTTGAGTATGACCACAGATGCACTCTCCTAAGCCTTGCTGTCAGAAGAAACCATCTGCTGTGCATTGTGTGAGTTTTCTTAAAGACAAGGACAATGAGACATGAGGGGAGAAAGTACTGTAAGCAAATACAGAAATAGGAAGATGAGGGGGCACAAAAGATCTGAGGAGCTATGTAGGAAGGGGCAGAGAAAAGCAGAGAGTATTTTCTTCTTGCCATTCTTTGACTCATGCAATACACAACATTCAAGCAAAAAAAACCCCAAAACATCAAACCAAAACGGAATCAAAACAAACCCAAATCCAACTAAATATGTTTCTTTCAGAGACCCACGAAAAGTTATGCCGCTTCATTGCCAGAGAAAGTGAATCCGTGGTTGTATCTGTCGGGTGAGTCTTTCCTCGTGCTGTTTTTGAGAATTATTTCCTCGAGTGCAAATGCCACCCTGTAGCTTCCCTGGCAGCAACAGCGACTCGCAGGGAAATGATTCTCTGAGTCTTGTCATTTACAAATTCATTCCGCTCCTGTTTTGGAGCCACTGCAGACTGACTCAGGGTAAGCTTTCACTGTCTGACTACATCACAATTGACTTTTTGAATCAGAGTTTTCAAAATCCACAATCAAAACTGATAGTAAACGGATAGTAAGCCATATATTCTACTCAATCCTTATTCAAGGAAACTCTGCTTGATGCTTACAGAAGCACTACTTGAATGACAAGTTAAGGTCATCATCAGTGTAAGGATGTGGATTACGAGGATACTGCACTATAACAAAGACACAAAGCAGAAGCATTGTCATTTGTAGCTGTGGAAAGCTAGAGCGTAAAACAACCAGCTGACTGTCAATAAAACCTAGGGATAGTTGGCAGCTGAGTACTCCTGTGTTGATAAAGGCCTGAGAAACACTCTAAACAGATGATATCCTAAACAAAAGATATCCTAACACGTTGGATCTGCTGAAGTGTATTTATGATCAAGCTCTTGAGAAAGGGAAAATTTTGAGGTAATCAGGGGTATTGCTGCTCTCAGGAACCAGTACTTTCAGCAATACATTTAAAGCTAGTACTTCCTTCTCTGACTTTTGTGGCCTCCTTTTGTGCATCAGGTATCGTTTAGCTCCCGAACACAAATACCCTGCTGCGTACGAAGACTGTCTGAATGCCACCATACACTTCATGAGGAATGCAGAGCACTACGGCGTGGATCCTGCCAATGTCATTGTCTGTGGGGACAGTGCCGGGGGCAACCTGGCGGCTGCTGTCAGCCAGACCCTTGCAGGGAGATCAGACCTCCCCAAACTACGTGCTCAGATCCTGATCTACCCAGGCCTTCAGGCACTGGACTTCAATTTGCCATCCTATCAGCAGAATCAGGGAGTCCCTCTCTTATTCCGAGAACACGCTGCATTCTTTGTGTTGAAATACCTCAATGGGCACGCGCTGCACATGCAGGAGGTCCTGGAGGGTTCCCATATTCCTATAGATATTAAATTAAACTACAGCAAGTGGGTGAGTCCCGATAACATCCCCGAAAAATTTAAGGTCAGAGGCTACAAACCACACGTGCTACTTGACTGTACAACTGAAGTTTATGAGGCAGTGAAAAGATTCTGTGAGCCCAACCTGTGCCCGCTGCTGGCTGAAGATGCCGTTGTTCACCAGCTGCCCGAGTCCTTCATCCTGACTTGCGAGTACGATGTGCTGAGGGACGATGGCTTGCTTTACAAGAAGAGACTGGAGGACAACGGAGTTCGAGTGACCTGGTACCACCTGGAGGATGGGTTCCACGGCATCATAAATTTGTGCAGTAGTGATTGGTTGTCATTTCCAGCTGGAAAAAGGGGTCTTGACAATATTGTGAACTTTCTAAAAAGTTTATAGAAACAATTTTCTTCCCATCTGTAAGAAGTGCACATTTCCTGTGGTCTCAGGCTTTTCAATTCCATATAGGAGCTTTAGATAGGACAATTTGTTAATGAGCAACTATGCCAGGGTGATGACCAAAAAAAGCTATTTCAAGAATGCTATGAAAGTTCCTTTGAGTGCTGTTTGAAGTGTTCCATGTGCCGTCTGCCTGTTTTAATGATCGATCTGTACTAGGAGCTTGCTGCTCTCTCACCAAATATTAAAGATGCAGTGAAAATTTGAATTAACATCTGGTCTGACCCGTTTCATTCAATTATGATCTATGGTTTCATTCTTCCTAGAAGGCCAAGTGTGTTTTGGCAAAGGAGAAAGATACTGACACTCCAAAGCTCTAATGCAGTGCCTGTCCTGTATGCTACGCATAGCATCTGAGTCCAAGATTCCCAGTCACTGACTTTCAGAAGATTTCTGTGGGATAGGTAACTTGTATTTTACACTTGAAAAAATGAAGTAAAAACAGCAACTGTCCCCAATTGAGATACTCTATTTTTTTTTGTCTAAATTACAATGGAGGAAGTGCTCTAAGTGTTTCCTTGTGTTTATCAAACATACAAGTACACTCAAAAATTTGTTCCCATGCTTAAATACCCCGACAACAAAATAAGATTGATGCATTTACTTCTGAAGAGCAAACATTAGCTTTTTTCCCCTGTCAGGTTAGTTCCCATTTTCTTTTCTAAGTCCTTGTTAAAACCATCTATTCCAAATTACTTAATGTCCACAATGCAGGAAGCAACACGTCATGGCTGCTGATCAGACACAAGAGACAATCTGACCTCCACCTTACTTGGCTCTCCTTGTAAACAGCCACTAGAACTCCATTCAATACTCAACTGCTACCGCTGCACGGTGGTTCCTATCACCCACAGTCCAAGAAGACCAGGCTCTGTATCAGCCCCCCAATTAACACGCAGCTAAACAGCAAATGAAACATACTCTCCTCTGTCTCTTCTCCAATGTGATGTGTGCTGGCACCTTGCACAACATTCCCAAGGAACTTAAAGTGGTGGCACCTGGAGATCTGTTGTAATGTGGACTGCTCTAACGTTTACTCTTCTCTGAGAAAGCTAATTCAAAGAGAGGTGTAAAGAGCCCTCACCTCTGGTTAATCAAAAGGGCATTTTTCTATAGACTGCCAGTGATAGCGCTGGCGATTTTCACTGCTCCATTCATACTAGCAACTGGAGTAAGAATGCAAGCTGAGTACTCACATTTCAGTCTCCATCCTGGAGTGAATCATCCTGGAGAGCTTCGAATTGTCCTTGCTGCTATGATTAGTACATCTGCTATGGTGAGCTACTCTGACATGATTTCTGCCCAAAATGTGGTTTAGGTGTTATTTTCATAAGGTTACATGTGTCAATACCCTGCTGGCTGCATTAAGGCTTTCCTTTTTTGGGGGGATTGACTTCTTTAGAGGAAAATGTTTGTGAAATCATTTGTGAGATCCCCAGTTTCAGTCGGGTTTTCCCTATTATATAGGATGAAGCCAACCGCAGGAGTCTAACCTTTATGAGCTGAGCTTCCCTAATGAAGATTAAGTTAATTCTTTATAAAAAGTCAGATGGCTTTGATTTTCATTTTAGCTAAGCACAGATGTAGGCCATTCTTGGGGCTTTCCAGCAGCACTGATGGAAAGCTGGGTGCTCCTGAAGCAGACAAAAGCAGAGATTCTGGGGAAACCGTAGAGAAACAACATCTGGGTTGTAAGGCTGTGGGTGGTGAGACGCTGGTACGAAACCGTGGGACTTGGTGACGCCGAGATGGAAACTCCTTTGTTTCTCCCCTAAGACATCTTGCCGGGCGGAGGGGGAGAGGGACACGCGGGCCTACCGGCTCCAGCCCAGGCGCGCAGGGAACTGCCATGGCTCCATCTTCTCCTGTGCCAGATTTCTGGAGACAGCCAGGCTGGAGCAGCTGCTGAAGGCGAGGGCAGAGGCGAGTGGGCTGAACTGCACCAGCACGAAGCCCGAGTGCTCCTCAGGCCCTGCAGCAGCCCAGGAGAGGCAGGTTCAGGGTGTCTCCTCACGGCCATGCCCCTGGCAGCCCGCGCTCCCCTCAGCAGGCTTCCCCTCCCTCTCTCTGCACGGGGGATGGCTTTGGAAGAGCCAGGCGTGTGCAGCCGGCTCGCCTTCACCCACTTCCCTCGCTCCGGGAGGCAGCTGGGGCCGGAGCTGCGGCTGCCGCTGGAGGACGGGCGGCCCGGCCGGGTACTGTGGGGCTCTGACGGCCCCGCGCCCCCCCTGCCGCGCTGCGCCCCGGCGCCATCTTCTGCTACGGCGGCGGCTGCTGAACCGCGACAGCGGGCACGGGGCCCGCTCCTGCCCCCGGCCCGGCTGCCGCTTACCCTCTGCGGGCGGGGGACATCGTTCTGCCCCGAGGCCGGGTAGAGGGGCTGGCATTTGGCTGAGCTTTGTCGCCTTCCGCCAGCTCCGTGCTGCGGGCTCGCCGCCGGTCTGGGGGGAGACGGAGGCCGCGGGGCGGGCGGGTGGTGTGAGGGCTGGGCCGGGCGGGTGGTGTGAGGGCCGGGGAGGGCGGGCGGTGTGAGGGCCGGGGAGGGCGGGCGGTGTGAGGCCGGGGAGGGCACGGCCGGGCGGGAGAAGGAGGTTTCCTTCCACCTGCCTTGGCTATTGCATCCGCAGCTCCCAGCCCCGCAGTTTGCTGCGGGTTCCTACCAAAAGATCTGCCGCTAACATGGCCCGAGAAGGCGAGCAGGTGGCTGTGTCTGTTGGCCGAGTGGCGTCAGTCCTGCCCCAGGACAGTCTGTGCTCCTTTCGCTCCTCAGCACCGGAGTGTCTCACATCCCGTGGGAACGCCTCTCCGCAGTGACCGTGACTGACTCGGGTGGTCAGGCAGGATTTCAAGGGCACTATTTTCATTTCTCCTACACCATCCCTGCTCTGCTCTGGGCAGGGCGAGGGCAAGCAGACCCCAGCGAAGGTTGGGGGTATCCCACAGCGCAGAGCTCTGCTGGCACCACGCAAGGTGAGGGATTGCTTTCTGTCTCCGGAACCCGGTGTCTGGAGACCTGACTCAACACGCAGTCGAGTGGCCTGGTACCGCCTGGAGGAAGGAGCCCCTGGAATCCCAAGCCTGTGTGATTATTGCAGCTTGTCCTTTCCATCTGGGGAAAGGATTGGACAGTGTTGTTCACAAAAGGCCTGTTAAAACAACTATCCCTCTTCAAGCTTCTTCCACTAGCGTCTCAGTTTAGGCTTCCAAACCTCAGGTAGTACTTGTCAGCAAGCACCATACCCTCTGATATGTAAAACACCCATCCTGATATTCATGAACTTCCAGTACTGTCTGAATACTGGCCTTTGTCCTCATGACACTACTGACAGTTCAGCCTTCACAGTTTTATTAACCCTTGTTGCATTTGAATCCCTTTTCTTTGAAAATAGCATCTGAATGATTCCTTGTATTTACTTATGGGTGATTCATTTCTGTGTAAATAATGTGTATAGAACTATTTGGATTAAATAACTGCTATGAATTGCAGTCAGGATCTTTTTTTTTTTTTTTTTTTTTTTATCCACTTGATAAGCTCCAAAGCATGACTTTATTTTATTTAGCTAAAAAGTGCAAGTTAGGTACATAGTGAGCTGCAGAGAAGAGTTAGAAGAAAGCTCTAGAAAAACAGCCAGAGGTCAAGGTCTTGGTGAGGAGCTTCAACATCTACCCAGTGGGCAGAGCAGAACCACATCTGCAGGAGCAACATCTGCAAGAGCAACAGTGCAACGCTGAGTTAATTGGTGACACCTTGATGGAGGCAAGTCAGGGCTGCCCTCATTTTGAAATAACAGCAGCTCTACAAACTCCTGTTTAATTCTGGGATGTCTCCCTTACACCCAGTGAAACTCAGGGTGAGAGCTACTGGTTGAGAGGGAACACGTGGGTCAGGTTTTAGAAAGACAGTAAGGAACAGTGTACTGGGCTCTTCATCTGGGTATACTGGGAGGTTTAGCTTAAAGAAAGAGAAAATATGAAACAAAATGTTGCCATGTTCTTTCAGAGAGTGGTTCCCCAATTTTATTTTTTTTTAAAGAATTTGTGCTGTGATGTTTTTCCGTATTTTGAGTTTTCTTTACAGGACAAGGCAGTGTATTCCTTGACATGATGCTTCATTACACTCTGCTGATGAAAGCAAGGAAAAACAGTAGTGAGCATTATCAGAACTGTAAGACTGGGGAAATGAAAATCCACAGGGAAAAAACTTAAGTCCTGACACTGAGGAAATCATAATTTTTTACACAAACAAACGCTGTCTTCCATTTAGATTTCCAATTGCAAAGGTTGCCCTTCCTTTAGCTTCCTGCAGGCTGCCGTTAGACAAAGAATCCCTCACCGTAGCGACAAACAACGCGCTGCCGGCGGTGGGAAGATGGTTCTGTCAGGAGCGCAGGTGCCCTGCAACAACCCACCGGCTCTGCGGGTTTTCCTGCTCGTCTGAAACCGCCGCAAAGCCCGAGCCGCAGGCTCCCCGCAAAGCCCTAACCGCGGGCTCTCGGCACAGCCCGAGCCGCAGGCTCCCCGCAAAGCCCTAACCGCGGGCTCTCGGCACAGCCCGAGCCGCAGGCGCCCCACAAAGCCCTAACCGCGGGCTCTCGGCAAAGCCCGAGCCGCAGGCTCCCCGCAAAGCCCTAACCGCGGGCACTCGGCAAAGCCCGAGCCGCAGGCTCCCCGCAAAGCCCTAACCGCGGGCTCTCGGCAGGACGCGGAGGGAGGACGCCCGGAGCTGCGGCGCGGGTCACGCCGGGCTCCGCGGCCGGAGGGAGATTACAACGCGCCTCAAGCCGGCAGCGCGGCCTCCCCCCCGGGGCTCGCTGGCCGCCCGCACCATGACCCCGGCGGCGGCTTTGCAGAGCTGTCACAAACGGCCCGTGACGCCACCGGCCCGGTCCGCGGTGCCGGCGCGGAGAGGGGCGGGCGGCCGCTGCCGGGCCCCGCCGCGGGCCGGGGAGCCGCGCGGGGCCGCCTTGGCCGCCGGGCCATGGCGCTGCTGCCCGCGCTGCTGCTGCTGCTCCTGCCCCTGGCCCTGGCGGCGCTGGCGGCCGCCTTGGCCGCCCTGCTCCTCGGCCTCCCCAGCTACGACATCCCGCCGGGGGTGAACCAGCCTGCCAAGCTGCGCCTGGTCCTGGCCGTCCTGCTCGGCACGGCCGCCCTGGTGAGTCGCGCCCGCCGCGCGTCGGTTCGGGGGCCGGGGGCCGTTGCCAGCCGGGCGCGGGGCGGGGTGGGGGGAGCCGGGCTCGGCAGGTCCGGAGCCGCCCGGGCCGGGGTCCCGCGGGGTCCCGCCGGTTGCGCGGAATTGGGGGCGAGCCGCGGCCCGCGGGCTGCATCAACCGCAAAGGGGAGATGCGTTAAGGTGCGCCCGGCCCCGCCGTGCTGGCGGCTGGACATGGCTGGGCATGGCTGGACATGGTTGGACATGGATGGATATGGCTGGATATGGCTGGACATGGCTGGACATGGATGGATATGGCTGGACATGCATGGACATGGGTGGACATGGCTGGACATGGATGGACATGCATGGACATGGCTGGACATGGCTGGGCATGGCGGGGCCGGCTCTGCCCGGAGCACCTTCCACCGGGACGCGTTTCTCTCCCGGCCGAACCCCGTGTCACGTTCAGAAGTATCCTGCCGGGATTGTTAGCGGACATTGCCGACCGGCCGTGCCGACTGAAGCTGCGAACTCAGAGGCGAGCTGGTGCTTTGCCTGGTAACTGCCCCTGGCTTCAGGCGAAGTCACCTTGCACAAAGAAAACTGCAGCCCTTCGACTGCTCCTGCCACGGTTGACATTTATGGTACAAAATCCGGTTAACTCTGCTTTACTTAATCCCTGGACTCCCTTTACAGCATTGCATAAACGGCATTAGAGCTCCCCTGAAACTCTTCGGTGTGTCTTTTACTTTAAAAAAAAAAAAAAAAAAAAAATCTTCACTCCTTTATCCACAACACTGCCTTTGCTATCGCACAGCCCTTGTTTTCCTCCCCACTGTTTCTTGCACCACTTAACATCATCTTGAAATTCACCGACAAAAGCCCCTCAGCTCTCCGGAATCCCACCAGAAGGTGACAACAAGGAATGGATAAAGATTCTCACTGAGCATTTAAAACCGGGACCTTCTTCAGTGACTGAGCTGTAACAGTTCATTTGTTTGTTTCCATTAATTAATTTGGTTCCCAACTTTTGCTTGTTCACTTAGTACATCAGATTTACATTCTACCTTGTAAGCCCCTTGCGAGAGTGTTGGGAAGGGAAGCTTCATGGTTTTGCTCAGTAAATCTGTTGTGCAAATAAAAAAGCAGTAACTGATTTGCACAACACAAACTTGGCACTTAAGAACTGTAAATTCACTGACTGTTCTGGTCTAATTCAGGAATCTTACGGTTTATGCAAGGAAAAGATGTTACAAAGTTTTTCTTGCAGCTTCTATATACAACATTTCATTGTTTTCAATTATAAATGAAATAAGAATTAGCACAGGGATGGGCAGGACAACCCTGACAATTAAAATGTATACTGTACTCTAAGGTAGCCAGTTTGCATAGCCTGTATAAAATTTCTAATTATTAGAATTAGAATTATTAGTATTAGAATGACACTGGATTTGAGTAATGGAAGTGTATGTTTTACAGTCTGTGCGGTAGGAGAGCTTGGGGAAATTGTTCTTCTGAAGTCAGAGAGCTTTATTTTTATCAGACGAGGGGTCAAATTGCTGTTTGTGAAGCCTGATTCTTTAGATTCCAGATGGTATGATAGAAGGTAAAGGGCGGGAAGAGCTTCTCCTTGGTAAAACTAATCTAGGCAAACTTAAATGCTGTTTTCTGACTCTATCCTGGGTTCTCTCACTTTCTTAGAACTGGGCATTCCTATCAAGAAACCCGAGTGTGGAGTTACTTTTCCTCGCTGTTTTTCCCAGTTTTATTACCAAAGACCAAACAACCCATTCAAATGACCTCTCCAGTCAGTACCTGGAGTACAGGAAACCATTTAGGGAGTGTTCGGGAGATGCTTGCGTAGCCCCTATCCTCCTCTGTGAACACTCCTCACAGAAGACATCAAACTGCTTATGTTCTTACTGTGTATGTTCTTGTAGTGTATTAATATTTTACAACATTACCCTTTTTATTTGTCTCGGTTTCTTTTGTAAGCTCTGTGTTTCTTTACAAATTTCCCTCAGTCCAGCTCAATGTAAGTACCACGTGGAGTGTTTATAGCTCGGCTAACTCAAGACTTTTAAAGAAGCCTTCATTTCTTTTGCCTTTAACAGGGAAGGATTTTGGAGAAGACTGGACTTTGCAGTCAGATCACTTTTGGTCGATATGTGCGACAGGGACGGAAACTAGGGGTGGATCCAAAGCTCTTTATCCAGGATCTGCAGTTTAACAAAGTACCTGTGAGAGTTTATCAGCCTAAATCTACCTCAGATGGGCGGAGGAGAGGTATCATCTTCTTTCACGGAGGAGGATGGGTGTTTGGAAGTCTCGGTAAGATACTTGCTGGAGGAATTGTGGTCATGTAGAAAGAACATTCTCATCTTTTTATTGAAATAAGAGGGGGTTTCAGCTTGTGATCTGGGAGGAAGTCTGAAGTGTGAACCTTCCCTAGCTGTCTCAGAGACTGGGGCAACAGCAAAGCACTAATGAAAACATTTCTTTTCCAGATACCTATGAAAAAGTCTGTCGCTACCTATCCAGAGAGAGTGAATCGGTAGTTGTGTCTGTTCAGTAAGTGAACCCTACTCAGTTCTCTTCTTGGGAGATGCTTGTTGCTGTGTTGTACAACAGAGCCGCGCTGGCTTTGGAGATGTTAATTTTTTTCAGAGAAATTTCTACAGAATTTGGTGAAGTCCACAAAGAGACAAATAATTATAATGGAGGCTTCACAGCTCTTAACTGTTCATCCCCTGATATACTCAGAAAAGATCCTAATAGAAATATGTGGCGCACTAGATCTATAAAAGCCTATCAAAAACTCAGGCAAAAGAAGTCTTCCTTGTGCTGAACATACAAACATGTAATAAGATGCTCCAAGCAATCATGATCTATAGAAAAATTGAGGGTAGTTGCACTGCCTTGCTCCCCTTTTACACATAGGAAGCAGA
Source organism: Todiramphus chloris collaris (assembly GCA_025345505.1). NCBI lineage: Eukaryota > Metazoa > Chordata > Aves > Coraciiformes > Alcedinidae > Todiramphus > Todiramphus chloris. The sequence continues at coordinate 403,021 of JANVCC010000219.1, forward strand.
GGCACAAAATGATTAAATTATCATGTCAAGAATCCACAGGGAGTTTTCAGCATGACTGAGAAATGTCCAAAGTTCTGGTGAGAGTCTTAATCAGAAGCCAGTCCTCCTTCACTGAGTCCTTGTGATTGAATACACAGTTTACAGTTTAGCTGCAGTCCCCGACCGACGTTTGTCTGCGTAAAGGAGGCAGTGGGTATCCTGACCCGCAGGAAAGCCACCCCAAATAGACAGGGCTGGAGGCAGCATAGGATACCATTGCCTGACCCATACTAATGACAGTTCCTTCCCTTGTCTCCTTTTGTGCATCAGGTATCGTTTAGCTCCCGAACACAAATACCCTGCTGCATACGAAGACTGTCTGAATGCCACCATACACTTCATGAGGAATGCAGAGCACTACGGCGTGGATCCTGCCAATGTCATTGTCTGTGGGGACAGTGCCGGGGGCAACCTGGCAGCTGCTGTCAGCCAGACCCTTGCAGAGAGATCAGACCTCCCCAAACTACGTGCTCAGATCCTGATCTACCCAGGCCTTCAGGCACTGGACTTCAATTTACCGTCCTATCATCAAAATCGGGGAGTCCCTCTCCTGTTTCGAGAACGTGCTGCTTTCTTTGCTTTGCAGTACCTCAACGGGCACGCGCTGCACATGCAGGAGGTCCTGGAGGGCTCTCATATTCCTCCAGACATGCGGCTGAAGTACAGGAAGTGGGTGAGTCCAGATAACATCCCTGAAAAATTTAAGGTCAGAGGTGTGAAACCACTTAGACCCACTGATTTTATAGCTGAAGTTTATGAGACAGTGAAAAGATTCTGTGAGCCCAACCTGTGCCCGCTGCTGGCTGAAGATGCCGTTGTTCACCAGCTGCCCGAGTCCTTCATCCTGACTTGCGAGTACGATGTGCTGAGGGACGATGGCTTGCTTTACAAGAAGAGACTGGAGGACAACGGAGTTCGAGTGACCTGGTACCACCTGGAGGATGGGTTCCACGGCATCATAAGCCTCTATGATTATTGCGGTTTCTCATTTCCATCTGGGAAAAGAGGATTGGACAGCGTTGTTGACTTCCTAAAAAGCTTATAGTAAACACCTTAGATTCCATGAGTCTGTTCATGCCTGAACCTAGGAAAATATCTATTTAGGATATTTAATTATCAAGTGATGGGTAGTCAGTCAATCAAGGGCAGCCATTAACAACGATAAACAAGGCTCATCCGAACCTCATTCCAGCAGTTAGTTGGAACATGGGAAGAAAGGCTTATGCAAGGCTGTATCATGCTGCAAGCCCTTACCTTTAGCTATGTCAATAAAGAAGAACATTACTTTGAATGGATGTCCTGGTTTGTCCCGCTTGTTTAAATTACAGTGTGTCTGTCTGTGAGGAGAGAGAGACTGGCGTGCAGGTGTATGTGGTGTGTTGGCGTAGAGTGTGTCACTTATATCGCAGTGTTTTGAGACATACTCTGCTCTGATTCTGAACTCTATTAGAGAAAAAACCCAGGTGAGGTCAGTGGGTTAGGAGGCACTGTTTGGGTCAACAGCAAATACAGTGCAGCCTAGAATGTGGTTACTGGGACAACATCACCACGGGGATTGCAAACAAATGCTTCTATGACCACGCAGTTCCATACATCGCCAGCATTTCTCAGGCAGGCAGAAGTGGAGCCTCTTTCTGCCCTAGTTTTAGCACTGGAATGATGACTGATGTTTAATCCCCCATGTAACTTGTAGGACGGTTCCAACAAGCAGGGAGTGTAGTGCTGGGGAGCCAAAGAAATGGCATTGCGAAGCGATGGAGAGAATTGGTGGAAACCTGAACCCCAATACTCTAATGAAGTTCTCATTGGAAACTGGCTGGAAGAGAGGAAAAGGGTAAGATGAGGGAAGAAGCGTGAGAGCAGGACTAGGGTGGGTCAGATGGAGGATGTCCATTACTACTGCTGTCATAACCTGGAGTCCAGGCTCACCGCGAAGAGAATAAAAGGGAGAAGGAGCAGCATCCTGCTTGGCCTACATTAATCCATTTTGTTTATGACCTGCTATTCTTCTCTGTAAGCCAGGACAGGAGCAGTGCCTGGGCACGGGTTATGTTGTGAGCTTCACACCGGACACAACATCAGCCGACGAAAAATGCTGTAGCACTTGCCATGGCAATTGTGTCAGACTGCTGTGCCACTTACAACAGCACAACAACAACGTATGCCACTTAGAAATACATCACTACATTCAAGAGAGGCTTTGTTAACCCCTCTCTAAGTTAATCCTTATTATTACTTCTATCAGAGATCTTTAGTAAGTTGGATATGGGTTTCATTTGCTTATATAAACAAGAGAATCTTTGCTAGCAGAGCTGCTCATGAGATTGCACGCACTGCTTAAGAGCTGAGCAGAATTTTATCCTTAGACATTTTGCTTTGTCACTACATGCCAGTGAGGTTCAATATTGGAGCTGTTAGGGCAAATCCTCCTGACTCTGCTAAAATTACTTCCTTTACATTTTTTTTTCTGGAGCAAAATGCCAGACTATATTGCAGAGAGTGGCCTGCTGCAGCAGGAGCAGGAGCAAAGGGATAAAAAAAAAAAAGAATTCATCCTTTTTAGGTGCTGGTTCACATGCTGGCTGAAAGTATTCAACAGCAAACTGTGAATCATTTTCCAAGGGCTGGACAGTATCTTACATTTACACCAAGGAATCAATCCAGAGCCGATCGTACCAACTGGCTTCACCATCTGAGAAAAAGTACATAGCACAGAGTTCTTTCCAAACAAGTGCTTTTCAAATGCGTGGATGAGGAAAGCAGCACTGGAGCAGAGCTGCTGCAATTAGCAGATTGCCTCAGCTACACTGAGTGTTGTGTATCTCTCCAGTTAGAAGACACTGGGAAACTCTGCAGCAGCATTCTCGGCACAGACTTCATTTGCTTCGGAGATCACACACCGGGACAAACCAGGGAAAAATTAGAGGTAAATCAAAGAAATGATAAATGTAGAGCTGTGTGTGCCAACACTCCAAACAGCGATGATCTTTGACTAATGTTTAAATCATATTTTATATTCTTAAGTAACTCTATGTGTAAGAGAAGGCACTGCAGCTCTGTGACCACTTGACAGGATCCAGAGCTCCCTCCTGTTTGATTCGAGGATGCCTTTCGGAGGCAGGCAGACAGCACGTGTTCAGCCTGGAGAACAGCAGGCTCTGGGGAGGCTCTTTTTGTGGTCTTCAAGGGACCTGTCGGAAAGATGGGGGCAGACTTTTGAGCAGGGCCTGCTGGGACAGGACAAGGGGGGATGGTTTGAACTAAAAGAGGGAGATTCAGACTGGGGAGAAGGGAGAGATTGGTGATGGTGAAGGTGGGGAGAGCCTGGCCCAGGGTGCCCAGAGAGGTGGTGGCTGCCCCATCCCTGGCACCATTGCAGGGGAGGTTGCCCGGGGCTCTGGGCACCCTGCTCTAGGTGCAGATGGCCCTGCTCCCTGCAGGGGGTTGGACCAGATGACCCTGAAAGGTCCCTTCCCACCCAAACCAGTCTGCGATTCTGTGATTCTATCATTTCTTGGTACTCTCTGGTTGTTTCCCAGTCTCTGCCTGGGAGGGTGACCAGGGCACATGAAGAAAATCAGCCTGTTACTCCTGGCTAGGGCTGGGTGTTGTGTCTTCAGGACATTCCATGGGCTTTGATATGAGCTGGCTGGTTAAAGAGGGTAATTGTCATTAGCACACCTCCGATTCATAGGAATGAACTGTGCTTAAATGAGCCGCAGATCTTTCACAACAATACTTTTCATCTCCAAGGTGCCTCTCCACCCCCAATTATTCTTATCATTCCCTCCTTACAGACAGTTGGAAGGTAGTATATGTAATTCTAGTGCGCAATGAACCACTTAAGCAGCACAAGACAATCAGCTTTTCATTTGCAGGCTTCTTAAATGCATCTGCAAATCCGCGATGCGTGTGTTGAAATCAGACTAATCAGATCTCCTGACATACAGATGTAGTTGCTTAATTTAACTGGTCATTTACTCTACTTGAAATGCAAACGTCCTTATTTTCAGGGATTAAACTAGAAGCAAAAGTAATATCAGTAGTTTTGTGGCTCCACTGGTAGCACAGTCTGACTCAAAAGCACGCTGAGCCGTCTGAATGCGACCTACAAAGACAAGAGCATCTCTTCGTGTACATCTCATTTCAGGGCCTGCCACTGCAGCACCTCTTTGCCCATCACGATGAACCAAGAAGCCGCAATTTGGTGTCGGAGTACGATGATAAATACAACAGACGCGGTTACCACCCTCTGCTGCCTCCCTTCTGCACCTGGAGTGGGCACAAGCTTTCCTGGATTCCTCAGAAGTCGGATTTCCCCATCTGTGGTAGTTTTTGGCATTATTAATTCAATCCGGTGGAACACGGTGCAGTGGTCAATATAGAGACTTAGAGCCAGGAACCTCCTTCTGGTTTAATTCTGAAAATGGATCTTCTGGTGACTTTTGTCTATTTTCTTACCCAGCTGGAAGCTTATTTTTCAGATTGATAAAGTGGCAATGTTACCCATACACCAGTACTTAATCACAAGAGGGAGCAGTGAGAGATAGTGTCCATGAACAGATTTCTCTCCTCTGTCCAGTAACGCAGGACACCAGCTGAAAACAAGGCGAGCCGTGAGATACGACTAGCAGGGGAATTCAAGGAGTATTATTGTGTTTCTGAATTTAAGTAAGGTACAGCTCTGCTAATTTTTCGAGTGTCTGCCAGAGATACTGTGAAGAATCAGGACGCCTTCACATTTATACCGTTACTGCTGTCCTACTGATATCTAACAGCGATCTTCCAGCCAGAGGGTAGACACACATGGCCTGGGAACAAAAAGATCTGTTTTGTCCTTAATATGCTGTGAAAATAGTACAAATATTCCTTATGACGACTGTGCAGTAAAAACACCAGGACCAAAACTTTTAACATTTCTAACATTTCATAATTTCCTGTCTTAGAACCACCCACTAACTATGGCCTTCTTGAGATCCTGATGAAAAAATGGCACAAGGACGATGCTGAAGTGATGAAGAGTGTCTACACCATTTCCTACGAAAGGCCACCCATTTCTGCTTTTGCTGCTTGTCCGAGACGACCAGCTAAAGCTCAGGACCTCCTTTCCAACCAGGGACACCTCCAACACATGAGTCAAATCCTGGACTATGAAGGGGCTCAGAAATATCTGCAAGCCATCCACCAACTGGTGAGAGACAGAAGACCGTGGGAGGCCTCTGTGTAAACTGCTTAGGGTGATCTTAAGTACTGCTTAATAAAGCTTGTTGCTCATGCGCGTAAGGGTGATCCATTCCATGCTGAAGGAATGAGAATTAGGTTATACACATGGGCTGGCTTGCTGGGTTACATTCCGACCCGCGGATGGCTTGGAGTATTTCAGCAGATATTAAATCACTGAGAATCAAATTTTCTTCTGTTAGTTTCTAGCCAAGGAATAGTTTCAGTAAGAAAGAAACCACCACCAACAGAGTGGGATTGAACCCGAAAGGATATAAACCTCTTAATTGCTTTGCTGTGCTTTCGTTTTTACACAGCTTGCTAAACATTTCTCTGAAGAAAGAGTAGAAAAGAAAGGTGTTGTTCCGTAATACGTCTGAAACATCCAAGAATAAAGTAACCACATGAAACGGCTGCATACCAAGGACAAGGTGAAGCGAGGTTTCTCCTAATGCAGGAAGCAAGCAGACCTTGATTGCCCTTGGCTTTACAGACCAAACGGCACTTAATGGTAGATAAGCTGCAAAGTGAACTGCATCAGCTGACCTCACATCACCACACAGTGAAACCAGAAGAAATAGCTGTAGGTGGCTTTTATACTGGGAGACAGGCCACTCAGCTGAGAAAGGATGTAAAGGAAAAAATGTATGTGAAAGCGCTGACAGGATCCAAATTCTTATTGTGCAGCCTCTACATCTAAATCCCGTTTTGTCCAGAGGAGATCCTTCCAACGTTCGGCTGTTATCGGTCTGAGGCTCAACAGTAAACCTGCAGCAAGTTAATGTCCTAGATTAAATATATCTAGAATTAATTTAATGCATATTTACCTCTTCATCAGTTTTGCTCAAAATTAGCACTAGTGTAATTATTTTAGGAAGAAGATAAAGCACAGACCTTAGTGTTGGCACGAGCACCTCTGGCCATGGTCTGTACAGAGGGGGGTTTTTCACCTCTGCAACATTTTAGTGACTGTGATTTAGGTTTGTTTGGTTTTTCCCAAGGTTGGCTTTTCAAGTGAAGGACACAGCCGATTCTGAGGCGTGTGTAGAGCAACAGTGGCACCTATTGGCCAAGAGACTCTTCAGGCGTCTGGGAGCCATCCAAAGCCGGGAGAGGTACCGCAGAGCCTCAGCTGGCTGCACGACCCAGAAACAGCATTGTTAATGACATCTCTTAGAGGTGCAAGAGCCCTGATAATTAGATAAGCATTTTATGGTGCATTTAAGTATTTTTGGTGGGGTTTTTTTTTTTTTTTTGGCTTCAGACCCCAGGGAGATCAAAGGCAATTCGAAAAAATTGAAAGCAAAATAGGTGAAAGTAGTCACTGAAACACAGCCAGCTCTTAGTGCTGTGTTATTAAAAAAAACCCACATTCCCTTGAAAAAACATCTTTAAAATAACCCACAAAGAAGGCATGCCCTACAATGGAATGAAAACTGGTGGATCTGGAAATTACTGCATCCACAAGGAAGTCCAGCCGGTTTAATCTTATTGCCAATACGACTAGAAAAAGGCTATTTTTCGCTTTGTGACCCATGTGCTAATATTTTTAATGAAAACACCAACCAGGTGTCTTAAAAGCCCCAGAAACGCCCAGACAACATTTAGAAAGCAGCTTAGAGAATTACCAAAGGTAGTCATCACTTTGTGCAGCTCTATCAGTTTGCTTAAAAATCTGGTCATCAATCATTCATAATGATTACATATTTATTATAAATGAAATATTTATGGTTATCATCTACTGTGCTTCTAAACCCAAAGCTCATACATGGAAATAAAAGACCAGCCTGATGCACAGGGAATGACCGAGCTGCACAAGCACCACCTATGAAAGTTGGATGAAAATTCAGTCCAACCCTGCGAACTGAGTGGGCAGGGCTCCCCCAGCACAGCTCTAAATCTCCTCAACTATTCATCCCTTTGCAAGTCAAATACACGACTAGGACAGCCACGGGAGCCGCAGAGGCACGGGCGCTAGCGCACGAAATGCCTTGTGACGGAACGCTGCTGGAGCAGGGAAATGCACAGCTCTACCAGCCGCGTCAGCTGGGATTAGGAATACCCGGTAGCGAAAGATCTGCTTTGAATTGTTTAACTGATTAGCTGCTTTCTCTTCAGACAGGCTAAAGAGGCATCAGAGATGTCTAGCTAGCTGTTTGGCGATTCAAGCCTCAAGCTGAGCTCATCACAGGAAGAGTCCAGGCTTCTCCTCTTGGTCTGAGCTCAGCAACGGTGGCAGCGAACGCCAGCCAGCCATTACCAACACCAGGGTGAATGCATCTTTATCTCAGACACTCAAATACTCTACGAGACAGTACTGCAGAGAGAATAGCACTGATAATCAACCTTTTTTCCCCCCACAAAACGTACTTGACTTAGATTATTCTGGACAGAACCCCCCCAAAACCATAAAGGTTGCTGAAAACTGCTGCAAACACATTGCTGTACCAAGAATACCTCGCTTGTATTTTCTTGCTGGTCATACTGATCAGGTCATACTCTTTGGTTCAATAGGCTGAAGGAAGAATGGACACGATTTTTTCCAAGTACTACGCTGCGTTTGGCAGAAGTACACTGAGGTAGGAACAGCAGATAAAAATGAAGGATGCCTACACAGAGAGTTTCTAGATGCTAAATCCTGCTGAGACAAACAGTGCTGCTTAATCAGTTACAAAATTGCTGTGCTAGAGATTCCTTTAATAATAAATACCCTTGTTGTGTCTAACCCACATTTCCCAACTCTCCTGACTCTTCAATTACAAAGGCTTTTATTCCAGATAAACCCACTAAAGCAATTATTTTGCCCGTGCTTTAAGAGCAGGTAAAACCAGAAACATTTAAGTTGTTCCCAGCTGCCCTGGAAAAGACGTGAGAAAGACTGAAATTTCAGCATTAAAAAACTTGCAATACCTCAGAAATCCACTTACTAGCAAACAGAAAAAACAGCCAACTGATGAAAAGGTGCAGCAGAAATGCTGGGTTACGCTATAAAGATGCACACTTCAGGAAGAGGGAATATTGATGGAAATAACACCACCTTATAAAGAAAAGAGATCAACTTGAAATATAGACCTGGTGATGAAAACTCTTGAACTTGAAGACCTCTGAAATATGGTTGAAGTTTTAAAAATATATATAAAAATATGTTTCTTTTCATATATATATATGAAAATATGATGTATTTTATGGTGTATAATATATGTTATATATAATATATTCTTTGTATGTATTATAATTATGTATATAATATATTTTTCTATTACTTTACCAAAACATCTTCACTGGGCTGCCTTTGAGCAGTGGCCAATGGGCTGCCCAGTCCTGCTCTCTGAATCTGCACCTTCCGTTCCCCTGGTGTCTTTGAGCAGCACCTTTAAGCGTGTTCAGCTCCTGGGGCTCCCCTATGGATCTAGCAAACCTTCTTCGCTGGCAGTTACACAAGGCACATGTAAAAAAAAAAAAAAAAAAAATTTAGTTTACTAGCTTGAAAAAGCCAATGCCTGTTTAGTCTGGCTTTTCCAGCCAGCACAGCTTTCCTCCCAGAAATACCATCACACAGCAGCAGGGACTGCAGCTCCCACCAAGGTCATCAGCAAAGCAGATGCTTCACTCTCAGTTCTGCATCACGCAGCCCTTGAAGGTGGCAGAGGAGCACGGAGAGGCACAGTCTGCTGATCTCAACGAGCCTAAGCTGGCCACTGAGCAGGGTCAGGTCCTGCTGCACAAACATCCCAAAACGTGACACGTTGGTTGCAGGAGCCTCTCGCTTACTGTGCTCCACAGTCACGTTGCAAAGGAGCTGCTCTTGCTTGCCAGAGTAGCTGTAAGCAGCAAAAAGGCAGCAGGGTGTGAGGAACCCGGTTTGTGCTACGAGCTGTCTCTACTGAAGACATCGCCTTGCTTAGTTTTTTTCTTTTGGTCTTGTTTGCTTACGATTTAAAATCTACACGAGTTCAAAAGTCTGTTTGTGGGAGTTACTTCACAAAGGAGTAAGTCTGGGATATTGAAGGGCTGCTATGAATGGTAGCAAGCTGAAACACAGGAATTCCCACCTCAACACGAGGAGGAACTTCTGCCCTGTGAGGGTGCCAGAGCCTGGCCCAGGCTGCCCAGAGAGGCTGTGGAGTCTCCTTCTCTGGAGCCTTTCCAGCTCCCCCTGGATCTGTTCCTGTGTGGGCTGCCCTGGGTGCCCCTGCTCTGGCAGGGGGGTTGGACTCCATGATCTCCAGAGGCCCCTTCCAACCCCCACCATTCTGATTCTATGACTGCTGTAAAGCAGAAAGATGTTTTTTTCCCTGTGTAACGGTGAGGTAGCTCCTTGGTGCGGAGAGGAGCTCCATCCTGGCAGCGCAGAGCGGCAGGAGTTTGGCAGTTGGTGTTGGGGGCATTCGCTCTGGGTGCGGAACGGTCCGAGTTCTAGCCCACAGTGACCCATAAGGAAATTGTTATATAAGTAATACACTGGCTGTTTTGGGGAAATAACGTTTGCTGAGAAGGGAAAAATCTCCAGGCAGAGCCGTTTGGTAGGGAGTTGCTCTTTGTTGTCACTTTTAGTCTCTCAACTGCAACAGCCCCTAAGGACAGCAGGCTCCCTGTGCAGAACTCATTGCAAGCAGAGAATACACAGACAGCCCCTGGCCCGGGGAGCTGCCAGGCCTGGGGCTGTTCAAACACTGTCAGGGTTGTAAACAGTACATGGGACAAGCCAGTCCAGGCTTTAAAAAGAAGAACTCAGGACTGTCTGCATAAATATGTCCTTACCTGCTTCGGAGTTGAACTATGTAATTTAGGCTGCCGCCTCCTGACATATTTTGTGTCTAATTTCAGGAACTGTCTGTTTGGACAAGAGGCTCTGGATGCCTCTCAGGTAAATATTACAGGCTGTAAATGTTCACAGCAGGTTTACACTGAGTTTAGTCAGCACTATATATAAAGCAAACAGGGACCTGGTGGGAGCCCTTGTCCTTGCCAGTGGTTGGCCTGAGCCAACCCTGAGGAATGCTGCCAGAGTCTCCCTTACGTTTCAAACCACTCTATTCTGCCCTGGCCACCCTGACACCTTGACATCAAATGACCCTATTCTGCCCTGGCCACCCTGACACCTTTACATCAAATGGCCCTATTCTGCCCTGGCCACCCTGACACCTTTATATCAGCGCTTAGCTTAGAACCTCGTCCTCCCCAGCTCACCTCAAGCTGTGAACGCTCGTACCAGGCAGAGCAGTGCTTGTGGAGAAGAGGCTTAGGGGTTGGGCACTGCCCAGGCTGCTGACGTGTCTCAGCCTGGCAGCCAGTAAAGAGAAAATCTTGGGTTTTAAAATTGAAAATAGAGCAATTTTGCACGTGCTGGTGCCTGGGAACTGCCTACAGAGTCAACTTTCTGATTGAAACTCTTCCCTTTGAGATATCTAGAGGACTGCTGTGAAATGCACTGGTTGCACAGGCAAGCCTGCCTTTTTCTCCTGTTCCCTCAAAAGCCTGAGCTTTGAAAAGACCTTTACTTAGGGCAGTGCTCCCACTGGACATCCCACTCAATCAGCATCCCTCAGTATTCCTGACATTCTGTGTTCTCAGCAATTTTATCAGCCGTCCAGAGGGACCTTAACAGGTTGGAGAGGTGGGCAAAGTTCAACAAAGTCAAGTGCAAGGTCCTGCCCCTGGGTCAGGGGCACAAATCCCAGCACAAATAGAGGCTGGGCACAGCATGGGTTGAGAGCAGCCCTGAGGAGAAAGACCTGCGGGTGCTGCTTGATGAAAAGCTCAACATGAGCCAACGAGGTGCCAACGCAGCCCAGAAAGCCCCAACTGTGTCCTGAGGCTGCACCCCAGCAGTGTGGGCAGCAGGGGAGGGGGGATCCTGCCCCTCTGCTCCCAGGGTCTGGGCAGAGAGAGAGACCCCCCTGCAGTGCTGGGGCAGCTCGGGAGTGCTCAGCACAGCAGAGACAGGGACCTGGGGGAGCGGGGCCAGAGGAGCCCCAGCAATGCTGGGAGGGCTGGAACCCCTCTGCTGGGAGCCAGGCTGGGAGAGCTGGGGGGGTTCAGCTTGGAAAAGAGAGGGCTCCAGGGAGACCTTTTTGTGGTCTTACAGTATTTGAAGGGGTCATGCAAGAAAGTTGGGGAGGGACTTTTTCCAAGGGCTTGTAGTAATAGGACAAGGGATGATGGCTTCAAACTGGCAGAGGGGAGATTTAGATTAGAAATTAGGAAGAAGTTCTTCACTCTGCGGGTGGTGAGACCCTGGCACAGGTTGCCCAGGGCAGCTGTGGATGCTCCATCACTGGAAGTGTTGAAGCCCAGGCTGGCTGGGGCTGTGAGCAACCTGCTCTAGTGGGAGGTGTCCCTGCCCATGGCAGGGGGGTTGGAACTGGGTGAGCTTTAAGGTCCTTTTCAACCCAAACCAGTCTGTGATTCCATAAATGTTACTTTTAAATATATACTCAGCACAATCTGAGCATTTGTTTGTGTAAGGCAGGCGGGGACATTCTTCACCACATGCATCACTGCATACCACGGAGATGCTTTTCAATACGGCTGCTATATAAATTTATAAGTAATGAAAAGAAATCACTTCACGGAGCCTGGTAAGCGTTTTAGGCTTAAACAGCTGAGCAGCACCCAGAAGATCTGAGCCGGGCCAGAGCAGGGCAAGGCTGAGTGTCCCCAGCAGAGCCAGGCTCTGTAGCTGTGCGGGGGGAGCAGCAGGTGGCAGAAGCTGCTCTGGTTTTGCGCTGCCCGAGATTGCCCCGGGGCCCTTTGGGTGCCCTGGCAGCTTAGGAGGAGGAGGAGGAGGAGGAGGAGGAGGAGGAGGAGGAGGAGGAGGAGGAGGAGGAGCAGCTGTGTGCTGGGCTCTGCTCTGTGCCACCCCGACTATCGATGGGTGCGGTTTGGAGAGCCCGGGTGCCAGGAGCAGGGCTGCCGGGGCCCTGAGCCCTCTCTGCCCCACGGGAACCGAGCATCCCGCTTGCTTACGGGGCACCAACTGCCACCCGGCACCTTCCTTCCAGGGGTGCAGAGGAGGCAGCTTTCCCAGTGGTTCCAGACCCCCGGCGATGAAAGGTGCCGCTGTGCCTGTCCCGAGTTCTACTGCAGCAGAAAGGAGGTCAAAGCCGAGGTGAACGGCGCTTGGCTTTAGAGAGCCAGCACAAAAAGCAGAGCTTGGCACGGGCGGCTGTGGAATGGCACCTGGCTGAGAGAGAGGCAGCAGAGGACATCTCCCTCTCCTTCCCCAATGGGGGGGTTCTGGGAACAATGGGGGCACTCGCCCCAGGGTAGGTGGCAGACAGGGAACATTGGTGCAAAACATCTGTGATGATGGGGATCTGATGAATGGTTACAGAGATCTGCAGGGTGGGGGTCAGGCAGAAGGGGCCAGGCTCTTGTCAGTGGTGCCCTGGGGTAGGACAAGAGGTGATGGTCAC
>JANVCC010000219.1:415707-431945 GCA_025345505.1 Todiramphus chloris collaris
GTCACAAACTGGAACACAGGGAGTTCCACCTCAACAGGAGGAGAAACTTCTTCACTGTGAGAGTGCCAGAGCCTGGCCCAGGCTTCCCAGAGAGGCTGTGGAGTCTCCTTCTCTGGAGCCTTTCCAGCCCCCCCTGGCTCTGTTCCTGTGTGGGCTGCCCTGGGTGACCCTGCTCTGGCAGGGGGGTTGGACTCCATGATCTCCAGAGGTCCTTTCCAACGCCCACCATTCTATGCTCTATGATTCTATGAAAGTGGCCCAAGATGACCTGCCCTGTCTGAGCATCAGCAATTTGCATTGTCATACAAATTGATGTGATTTATAACCAGGCACTTTCACCTTTCCCGGTCCCCGATGCCTTTCTGCAGACACTGCTCTCTCCAAACAATGATGCTCTCTCCAAGTAATGGTGTTGTCTCCAAGCAATGGTGTTGTCTCCAAGCAATGCTGCTCTCTCCAAGCAATGCTGCTCTCTCCAAGCAATGATGCTCTCTCCAAGCAATGGTGCTCTCCCCATTTTTGGGGAGACCGGACCCTTTGTAGGTGTTTCAGTTCCGAGGAGAGAAGATGTTTTGCCTGCAGCCAGTAAGCAGGAGAGCTGCAGGAACACCACGGGCGTTTGGCTCCTTATTTCCACATTTTAAACACTTGACTAAACTTTCTCCCCGCAAAACACGAGCCGAGAGCGAAGTGTTCCGCTTGATTGTTCTGACAGCACTGTCAGCCCGCGTTTGCGTGAGCAGGGCGAGGCAGGGGCTTGTTCTCTACCTGTTTCCCCAGTTAATGAGGGGAATGAGTCGTCTCTCCAGCCAGTCGTTTCACAGAAACAGCTTCTTATTTGCTATTTATAGGGACTTTTCGCAAAGCCACCTCAGTCAGCAGCACTGAAACCTCCTCATCAGCAAACTGCTGCAGGGAGAAATGTGTTCTGATTAATGTTATATGAGACATGTGCTACTTTATTTTTTTTTTCCCTCCCTTTTTCAGAGCTGCTAATGAGGAAAATCAACACAGCATCTTCCGGTGGACTGGCGACAGATCTAAGGTGTTGGAAGTTTAAATCTGAACGAACAAACTCCTAAACCCCCAAATACCAACCCTGCTAATGGGAAAATGTCAAAAATGCCTGTGAGGTTTCAGATGGCCTTTTAAAAAATGAACACTGGCACCAAACCCCGAAAAGAATGGACCAGCTTGTTACCAAGCTGGAACAAATTTCATACTTTTTTTTTTAAGGTGGATGTAGCTTTGGCTTATGGTGCTGGTTTGACAGTCTTAGAGATCACAGTCATCTGCTTCTGCCTCAAGCTAAGACAGCAGGCGCAGAGGCAGGGGGAATTTATTCAGAGCGCTCTAATTTAATTCAGCTTTGCCAGAATAGGAAAGTGTATTTAGCTTCAGACAGTGAGAAATAGCAACTTTTAAATCATGTCTTTTACAGAGATTACTGCTGTGGAATCAAAACGGTAGAATTTGCCAGCTTCACAGTTAAAATAACATTTTTCTTTCCTTAAAACATATTGAGTCGTAGCAAACTTCCAGACAATTTTAAAGCCTATTTTAAGGAGCCCCACTATTGCCAATTATTTTCTTCCCTTTAGAATTTTGCAACGGTAATGATTTCCTTATTTTCACATATATGATGGAATTCCTATGTCAGGAGTACAACAACTTGCCTATATAAAATAAATATTGATGTGCAGATTTACTGTAAAGCCAGCCACTGCATGACTAAGTTGAAATACCTAAGCAGAAATTTGCTGTTCAACTCACATTTACCTTCCTAGGTCCTTAAACTCTGCTGGGAACGGCAGCGTAATATTTATAACACAGCAGGGACCCAGGCTGGATTTTCCAGGGGGAAATTAGGAATTCTACAGCATGAGATACGTTTCATACAAGAAAGTCCAAAGTAAATTTAAAACACTGCAAAGATTTCCAGCTGTCTGTAGGATATTTATGGTCAGGGTGTTAATGCTTAGCTCTCAGAACTGCAACCCTCGAGATGACAAATAATTCCATTTCTAAACCAGGATGATTCACAAGACATCCCCCTGTTCTCATAGCCACTTGTCCACTTGCCCTTCAAAGCTTGGGGGGATATTCTTCCCTTTTCTTCTTTAGTGATTAACTCACACACTCTCCCATCAGCCTTCCTCAACCTCTCAAGCAAGAACTGCCATGATCAGCTCCTGGGGGCAGGTACCTGGACAGCATCAGCAAACGGTTTTCTCTTGGTTTCAGAGGCAGGGTCACCCTGTGAAAGCTGATACCCACTGCAGCCTCTTCTCTGCCCAAAATATGGGGAATTTCCATAACAGACCACAAGATATTTTAGTAAAAGATATTGACTGTGATTCACTGGGTTTAATTACCCAAGAGAGCCTGTGGTGGCTTTGATGTAGGTGTGGGTGGGTCTACAAACAAGTCACTGATGCAAGTGAAGAACATTGGGTGCATTCTGAAGAGTGTGGCCAGCATGTCGAGAGAGGTTCTCCTCCCCCTCTACTCTGCCCTGGTGAGGCCACATTTGGAGCACTGGGTCAAGTTCTTGGCTCCCCAGTGCAATAGAGACCAGGAACTACTGGAGAGAGTCCAGCAGAGTCTATGACAAAGATGCTGAAGGGCCTGGAGCATCTCTGTGCCCAGGAAAGGCTGAGAGCCCTGGGGCTGTTTAGCCTGGAGAAGACTGAGAAGGGAGCTGAGCAATGCTGAGCAAGAGCTAAATGGCCCCCAGAGTGTGAGAGGATGGGGACACACTTTTTACTGGTGCCCAGTGACAGGACAAGGGGCAATAGGTACAAACTGGAACCCAGGAGGTTCCACCTGAAGATGAGGAAAAACTTCTTTGGTGTGAGGGTGTGGGAGCCTGTGCCAGGCTGCCCAGAGAGGCTGTGGAGTCTCCTTGTCTGGAGAGATTCCCACCCTGGCTGGACCCTGCCACCCTGGGCCCCCTGCTCTGGGTGACCCTGCTGGAGCAGGGGGGTGGCACCAGAGCATCTCCAGAGGTCCCTGCCAACCCCACCAGTCTGGGATTCTGTGATTCTCTGAAAAGAGCAACTACTAAGCAGCAAACCTGTACTTGTTGCAGTCTGGCTATAGCACGTGCAGCTCAACTTTTGGTGGGTTTTGCAGCTTGTGCCACGTGCTGTGCAGCTGTGATCAGAGAATTTCCCTGCACCTAGGCTGCTCCCCACTGCAGATGCAGTAGTGCTGTCTCTGATCACTGCAAACAGTAACAGCACTCATCCTCCCAGCTCATACACAGCAATGCAGCATCGCCAGCTTCAGCATTTCCCTTCTAGAACTTTCAGGTGACATTCTGGCTGCACCTGGAAGTCTGAGGCTAAAGTCTCTTTTACCCAAATATCTGTTAGGATGCACCAAAGGGATCCCAAATTTGTCATTTCTTCTCCTTTCACAGCTAGGGAAGGGAGGTAACTATCCATTCACCTGCACCAAAGCCTTTGCCACCAGGAGTCTGGATTGAGAGACAGTCGCCTTCAGGCTTCCAGCAAAGTGCAAAACACATCTGAAGAAGTTATTTAGACACTCGGCCTCTCCACATGCCACCAGGAGACAATTCCAAGTACAAAACAGCCTTTAGAAAGCTGCTGCTGCTGCTGCTGCTGCTGCTGCTGCTACACATGCAACCTCACAGACATTTGGTCAGTCACCTTAATCCCATGAGAGGCTGTGGCCACCGACACAGGGAGCTGTGCTCCATCAGCAGCTAAATATATTCCTGTCACAATAGGGGCACCTGCAACTCTGTGCTTACTGAACTACAGGATCAATTCCCTAATTCAGCTGGAAAAACTAATGAAAGCAGACTGGAATAGTCCCATTCCAGCCACCAAAAAACCCAAGATTGTATCGTGTGGGTCTCCCAAAACAAACATCATGTGAATTCTCCACCTGGCCAAGAAAATGGAGAGAATTAGGAAAGGGAATCGTCATCTTTTGTAGACTGCTCTATTGACTGATGTATTTTGCCCTAGCTAAAAATGTGCTAAGAAGTGGAAATCACAGGAGCTTCTGGAGACAAATTTTACTGTTCAAAAGCCCTCACACAACCTTAGGAAGTTCTACCTGAACTTCAGGGGGTTCTGTATTTTGTATCAATACCTTGGTGTATTTCAGCCAACTGTTCAGTAGTTCCTTAACTGGGGGTGTGGGTGGAGTAAGAGAAGGAAAAAGAGATCTGAATTTACCACACGTTCAACTCTACCTGAGCAAGGGTAATGAAGCAGCTTCTTCACTGAATGGAGTGCAGAGAAATTGCTAACGTTCCTAAATCTAAAGCACATCTTTATTACGATCTTGCTTAAAAAAAAACCTCTTTGCCTCAACATCTCCGAGATGTAACAAGTCCAAATTCAGGGACGCTTTCCCAACTCACCGTCCTAATGAGATTCGTACACACGCTGAGCTCTTTACTGTCTCACTTTGTACACCTAGCACAGCACCAAGAAGTGCTGCAAAACACTGTTAAATGGAGCTGAGACCAGTATTTCTTATTTAGGGGGACAGAATGTGCTTGAACTGAATCTTAAGAGGAATGCTAAGGCTTCCCAGTACTCCTGCTTCTATGTGAAAGAGGCTGTAATTAAGGCAAGCAGTCAGAACATTGCTTATGGATACAGGAATCACAACTTGCTAGCACTGTGATTAAGAAAAGAAAGAAAATCAGTTAGAGATTTACCTGGGTTATCACAACTAGAAAGTTTATCAACAAAGTCTAGAAAAAAACCCCAAAGTAATAATCAGAGTCATTACATAATTGAATACAAATTTATTTTGCCAAGAAATTACCTCGCTGCCCAGTGGTGGGATAAAAATCCTGCTGGAAATTTAATACCAGTTCTTTTTGATTTTGCTGATGGTGTTACTCCACAAATCAGTTTAAAAGGAAGGGGTTTGGGGCAGGGACAATTTATCTCCATGTTGTGACACACCCTTGGATGCTGACAATAATTCAGCAGGCGGGTTACTGCTATTTTGTATTTTGCTTCTTTCGCTGGCAACTTCTGTGCTTTCTTAGCCCATAAATTGTCCAATTCTCCTCCCACTACTGCTTCTGTCCTGATTTTTAATCTGAGTCTTGTTCACCTTTTAACTTGGGCACTGTACAGACACCGGAGCCCCTGACCTTGCACTGGGAGGCAGTTCTGGAGAGACAGAACACCCACAGCCTCCTGAAGTGAACGGTGTCAGAGGGCCAGGGCAGCCTCGAGCTGATGATCCCTTCTGCAATCTCTAGCAAACAGATTTCACTGAGTCACCAAAGGGAAAAAAACTACCAAAAAACCAAAGCCCAAGAATTTTTGCTGATAATTTTTTCCTCCCTTTCATCTTAGAGAAACATAATGCTTGCCTGGATATACTCAGCCAAATGTCCTATGAATTGGGAATCTCCCAAGCTTTTTTATTTAAAGAGTTCTTGATATTCTTTTCCAGTAAGTCAGCATTACTGCAGTAAACACGGAGCCTTTCATAACCTTGCTATGTGTGATCCCTTCTGAAAGTCACTCTGCAATCAAATGTACTGGGATTTCATAATAGTAATTTGCCACTCTGTCAGAAATAGGCTTATCGTGCTGCTGTCACTGGTATCATGTGAACATCACTCAGTTTGCTGTGCCCTTCAGATGAAAGCCAGTGCTCTGAGCCAGGAGCAGAGAGAGAAGGAGGAAAAAAACCCAAGAGTAAGAGCACATTAACTCTTTAAAGCCAAGTACAGCCTCCAACTGAAGGAGGAAGCGTCAGAGCTGCTTTCTGTGGTGTTGGTGCCTGTCTAAACATCACTAATACTCCCTGGGTAATAAAGCTGCATTTTTTTCCAGCCCACCTGAAATCTCGGATAAATCTGTTCCTGCTGTCTCTCATTCTGTGGAGTGTGGCAGCTACTCATTGCCAACACCACTAGAAAGACATCATTCCAAGTGCCCATAGGCTGTCAGCAGTTATTCAGGTTTTTAAAATATATTTCCATCCTTTTCTGCTTTTTTTTTTTTTGCAAATGTTTTTGTTCATAGCTTCTGAAATTTTTCCTGTAAAAAGCCTTAGAGATCTGGAATTCACAAAGAGAGCTGCACCGAAAGAAGCAGAAGGTAACCTCCTTTAAAAGGGCTTCTCACCTGCAGGCACACGGCTGAAACTGTGCTTTGCTCAAAACTCCTCCTCCTATGAAATCACACACACAGGGAACTCTTCAGTCATTTCACCAGTTGTGTCAACGAATGAGGGGGGAAAAAAGAACCATCATGGAGCTTAGATTGGCCAAACCAGCTTGAGCAATAGAAACTTGAGTGGATTTTTGCAGTGACGAGCATCACTGACTGGAAAGAGCCTGGCCCTTCTTCCTGACCCCCACCCTGCAGATCTCTGTAACCATTCATCAGATCCCCTCTCAGGCTGCTCTTCTCCAGGCTGAACAGCCCCAGGGCTCTCAGCCTTTCCCCATCAGAGATGTTCCAGCCCCTTCAGCATCTTTGTAGCCTCTGTTGGACTCTCTCCAGTATTTCCCTTTTTCTCTTGAACGGGAAGACCAGAACTGGACCCAATATTCCAGATGTGGTCTCACTAGTGCAGAGGAGGGGAAGAACCCCCCTCGACCTGCTGGCCACACTCTTCTTTATGCCCCCCAGGAGACCATTGTCCTTCCTGGCCCCAAGGGCCCATTGCTGTCCCATGGAGAACTTACTGTCCACCAGGACTCCAAGGTCCCTCTCCCTGGGGCTGCTTTCCAGAGGGTCTAACCCGAACCCACAGTGGTGCCTGGTGTTGTTCCTGCCCAGGTGCAGGACTCTGCACTGAACCGTGGTGAACTTCATCGGCTTTGCCTTTGCCCAGCTCTCCAGCCTGTCCAGATCTCCCTGGATGGCAGCACAGCCCTCTGGTGCATCGGCCACTGCTCCCAGTTTGGGATCATCAGCAAACTGGCTGAGGGTGCACTCCGTGTCCATTATCGTACATACTGAAGGCATTTGGGTACCTCCAGTTTTTAGCATTTCCCGGCAGCAGGTGCTCAGCATTTTGAGGTCAAGTTCCTCAGGATTCCCCTAGTTGCACAGCCCGAATCAGTAGTTACTGTAGAAAGCATTTGCTTAAGTCACCTGGCTGTTTGAAGAATTTGTTATATAAGTTGACAGAGACGCAGTGATATTTGGATGCCTTTTGGGGACTTCCCTATGAATGAGTCAGCAATGTAAAATAATCAAACTAATGTATTTCTAATGTCGTAGCTTTGACACTCAGTGTGGATGTCTCTTCCAGTAAGGCTTTTTGTTTAATTTAGACCACTCCGGGTTTTTGTCTGAAAAGTCTAATGACTTTTAGTTCTAAATGTTCTAAATGACTCTGAAAGAGAGACAATAAGAGTCTTGTGAGCTAATGATTCTCATCTCCCGTAATAGCTTCCTATCACGTTGAGGTGTTTGTTCTTTATGACTTTATTTATCTACAGACTCAAGGAATTGCCACAAATTGGTCGATGGAAGTTTCGGGCTGTACCGTTCTCAACTGGTTGGTGAAGAACACACGCGTGGTTTGAGGTTCTGAGGTGGCACAAGGAAGGAAACATCACAGCGCTCCGTATGCAGCCACTGGGCACAGCGGAACGCACTTCGAGCGCTGCACCTCCTCTGCTGTGGAGATGAACAGTAATTACAGTAATTGGGGGGGTTGTGCCTGCAGAGCACGCAGAGTGTCAAATCTGCTTCAGAATATTAGGTGAGATTTGAGTACTGTAGCTGCTCTGAGTCAATCTGTTCAAATATAATCAGTCGTTGGTTTCCATTTCTGTTGGCAGTTGGCTATAAACAATCATCTTTTGCCATGAACATAACTCCCCAACGACTCAAGTACTTTAGCAGTAAAATTAAGTCTTTTTCTCACGATTGTTTCAAACTGTTGGAGGGCGTAAGGGGTAGAGAAAGAACACTGAGAATGACACCTGGTCCTAGCCCACGGACAAGCGGCCTGAAACGTAACTCCGGGGCCCTCACCAGCAATTATTGATAGCGGCCGGCCCACCAAGGTGTACCATTTCCTCCGGGCCTCGCCTGCGGGCCCAGCAGATCCGCCTTGTTGACACTGGGCTGCTTTGGTTGTTATAGAAATGCCTTCCACAATGTTGCCCAGTTCCTTCTGATCCCGGGGTTAAATTAATTCGAAAGACTGCCTGTCAGGATAGAGGCCCGAGCTTGTGTCAACATGTCTTTAGAAATGCATTAACAAGTTGCTCCACATGTATAATTCATTGGGCCGAAGGAACCCTAGACCGTCAGAAAGTCTGTGCTCCACCCCAGCGCATCTCTTATGCTTCCAGGTGCTTCCTTTCCTTTTCAGCTTTGTTTCTAGGTTATTGCTATAGTTCACCATGTATTTATTATTCCTGGAAATGTAAATCTTCTAAAAGCAATCGTATAAAAGGACTTTGCCTCTCTGTGCATCTTTTATACAGCGAGATCAAAGTGTTTTAACAGAGCTTGATTAAAAATTAAGCCTCTGTACAGCGGCGTCGGGCAGGTGAGTAGTATCATATCCATTTTACAGGTGGTTAAGCTCACAATAGAAAGGTTAACTGCCTTGTCCATGGCTGCTCATTGAGTTAGCTGTGCTGCTGGGAGTGAGAACCCAGACCTGAATAAATAATGGAGTTCTTCACGTGGTAGCTGATGCACAAATCAAAGAAATGGTGTTTTCTGTTCCACTACAAATTATTTTCTTCTAGTGGCTCTTTTAACCAAGCGAGATACAACTAAAAATATCATCTTTGTCAACCAAAAACTCCAGTTTCATCTCAAAGGAGAATCATATTGAACTCTTTTTCTAAACTTTAGACAAAGCTTAGGTCAAAGTCAAAGAGAAATCTGACATTTGGAAGCCATGAGTTGTTTTCTGAGGTGGCTCAGTTGGAAACAATTTGTTTCACCAGTGGGTTTTGATAAGTGAAGAGGCTGGTACCTGGAACTGCTCTGAACAACAGCACTAGCCTCCAAGGCAGCAGCGACAAGTTCTTTTTCTTTTCAAAGCAATAGTATTCATGAAATATAGTTGACATCATTAATATTTAAGCCTACATGGAGTAAAGAAGCTCCTTCCCTCTGAAAAACATCGCTACGAGCAGCAGGCTGAGGAGATGGCACTCCTGCCTTCAGAGTACTTGTCCAACACATACAAAACCAGATTCCATGACACTCCTCCTTGCAGCTGCACAGAGCAGCGCACCGAGCAGCACATTCCTACCTGTGTCTTGCAGGTAGGGGAATAAAAGCACATACATAGGTACAGGACCCTGAGCTCCTGTCCCTTCTTCATTTGGGGACTTCAGAAAGTGTGTTGCAGGGAAGGCAAACCCAGCTGTGCTGACAGTTCAGAGAAGGAGATTCTCCCTCTGTGACTCTGACAGAGCCAGCTGGAGACCAAAGGAGAGCATCCCTCTCTTGAGTTGACACTGTGTGGGGTTTTTTTGTGCAAGGACAGAAGGTAGAGAAAACAAGTGCAGCATTGTGGAAAGTGGGATTGATTTGCCTGGGCGATTAATCCACTGTCCAGCTGGCAGACACAGCAGCTGTTACTGG
The DNA here is from genome assembly GCA_025345505.1 of Todiramphus chloris collaris. Taxonomy (NCBI): domain Eukaryota; kingdom Metazoa; phylum Chordata; class Aves; order Coraciiformes; family Alcedinidae; genus Todiramphus; species Todiramphus chloris. The sequence goes on from JANVCC010000219.1 coordinate 425,295, forward strand.
TACAGTCCCAGTAGCTTTTCATTTATTTTCAAATGCTATCTTAAAGCTTTAATACCCCATCCATTTTAAATCACTTCATCTGAAGGTGGCAGCAGGGGGGATCATCTAGTAAAGAACATGACAAAAAAGACAAGTCTTAAATGTCACTTTCTGAGACAAAGCTTCTTACAGTGTTCCATTTAAGATTGGACGTCCCTAATTTTCTCGGGCTGAAATAGCAGGCAGGCCAAAATCCTGGAGACTTGGCAAAGGCTCATTTTTGCTACAGGTGGGGAGCAGTTTAACAACCCTAAAATTTTCCCATTAATGAGGTGAGTGCCCTCACTGACACTTTCCCTTTCTGAGATGTCCTATTCAACAGAAAAAATGGATGGTTGCCACAGAAGTTTAAGAACAGCCTGAGGACTCTGTGATGCTACAGGCATGGCAGAGGCAAGGGGAGAAGTTCAACAGGAAGGCTCAGAGAGGTGGAATAAGCTCTGGGTTGCCCCTGTTGCCTGCAGCTGCGGGCCAGGGTCCTCACCCTGCTGCAGAAGGGGTGTGTGATGGAGGTTTGCAGGAACAGTGTCTCGCTGACAGCGAAATCCCAATTCCTGCATCTAAGAAAAGAACAGACAGGCTTCAGGATGGGCAAACGGGCAGCTGGCCGAAGGGCAAGCTTTCCTTAAAGGAATACATAGACCATATGTCCTTGGAAGAAGCCATGGGCATTTTGCTGGAGAACAACCTATACATTAGGAGGTCAGCAGGGAGTCTCCTCTTCCACAGCCGTGTGATTTAGATCAGGTTCTCAAAGATTCAGTGTGGTAAAATAATAGGTAAATTTGAAATCTTTTTGTTGTCTGTTGAAAGCCAGTTTTGGAACCGATTCCTGCGAGGAACTGTGCTAAGCCTCAGCTTCTGTGCATGCCATACAGTGAGAGGGGTATGTAGAGTACCACATACAAGACGGTGCCAAAGCGTGCTACCTTACGGGCACCCCGCCTGCCAGCTGCACCCGGTGATGCTGCAGAGATGAAAGTGTGGTAGTGGCAATGCCCCCATATCTTAAAATATTTTCCACATACATCTATTAAACCACAGATCTTCTAAACCCAAACCCAAACCAAGCAATCAGTCTAAAATTCCTATTATTTGATGTAACATTTGGAGAAGTAATAAATTATATCAGCGTGGCAGAAATACTTCTCCAACACCTTAGTCCAGACAAAACAATTATTTCTGTTGTTTTAATCAGACCATCAATCTGATGGGCATGAAAATCTCTCTCTTCATATACCACAGAAGTTAAACATCTAACACATCCTTCCAGAGGTGAGTGTGTTGTCTCTCTCTGACTCAGCTGAGAAGCAATAATGCTGAAGTCTGGGGCCTGTGTTCAGCAACACACAGCTCTGAGGTCTGCAGTAAGAGCGCTGACACAAGCCAGGAAACATCTACCTGATTCCTCTGCCCTCTTCCTTTTGAGAAAGCTCTCCAAAGAATACCTGTCCCTATGGACCTGTACCACCAAGGAGGTTCTACGGGTGACCCCTCACAGGGCTGGCTAACGTAATCACTACTCCAGCCCCCTTTATAGCGCGTGCCAAGGACGTGCTGTGTCTATACTACATCCTCTGACACCCCTTTATTGCGCAGGTTTGTCTGTGGGGCTCTCTGTAGACTGTCTTTCCTACTGGGCACTCACTGAGCTAGGTCACAATCTTCCTTTATTCTGGTGGGAGGAGATGTTCTGTAGGACTACAAGGAGACACCTTGGAGCAAAAACGGGCTTTGAAGTGGCAGCTTGCTTCACAGAGCAGATGGCTGGGCTAGGCTGAGGTTAAAGACGTTCATTAGAAATCCATCACCAAAGTAGGACATAGATGTACAGTGATTATCGGATCGAGGGAATGTGCTCAGAATCACAACTTCTGTGCTGCACAGCACCACAGCTGAGGCTGGGCACGGAAGGTCAGGCCCTCCTCGCACACAGCAAAGAGCACTACCCCTGAATCCAGAGGGAACAGCTCTGTGGCCTCACTTCACACAGAATGCCTGCCATCCCAAATAATGCCATCCATACCCCAAACGAAAGCCAGCGCTCACCCTCCAAAGCAGCAACCACCAGCCCAGGCCACCAACGTCCCTGCAGGTCCCCGCTACAAAAGGTCCACGCGGAGCTGTTTCCTTCCTTTTTGTATGAATAAACACACACACACACAGTGGCAGAGTTTCTACTGTCCAGACAGGATCTTCAGGAGGTGAATCATAGTTGTAAAGATAACGGAGCTCTGCCAATCTTTACCAGATAAGGACCAGAGCCCGAATAATTCAGTAGTGAAATCCAAGTTGAGGCCAACACGCAGCTAGGGTTGTATGTAAAACGTACTGCAGGCTGAAGAGAAAGCAATTACTTCTTCAATCCCTCGCAGCATCTCACAAAACCCACGCTACTCAGTGGTGGAGAGTCTGCATCCTATACACCAACACTGAAGAAACCAGCCTGCATGAAATACTTTCTGCTGAAAGCAGTGCAAACAGCCCAGCCAAATCATGTCTGTTCCCTCAAGGAATAATATCAATGGGACTCTGTTAAATCCATAGTCATTTCCTGCCATACAGCTCATCAGTTTACAGTGAGAACACTTTCTGCTTTCATTTCCAATCCTGCGTTGCAGGATTTGGTTTGATTTAATTCTCCCAGACTGAAGAACCTCTAAAGCAGCTTTTTCCTCCAATTTTTGTTTTAAAGAAGTTAGTTTTTTTTAAAAAATGTGGACAATAGATCTAACTTCATCCTCACAACATGATACCATCCTCACAACATGATACCACTCCTGGAAGCAAAATTTGCACTTGGGTTTTGATAATTTCCAACCTCAAGTCACTCTATGGTAACGTATCTCCGGAACACCTATCATTCCCCTGTCACTTTGGACCAGACTCTTATCAGAAGTCAGTAAATACAGTGACATTTCCAATTTGCCATAGAAAGAAAGTAGTGAATCCACTTACAGAATATTTCCTTGTTGTGTCTGATGAAGATGTGAACCAGGGCAGGGTTTGGCTTTTGGTTGGTTAATTGGTTTTTTGTCTTGTTTTTTAATTAACATGATCACGAGGCAACTGAATTAGTCTGGACAAAGCAAGGGTCTGCAGAATGGATCAGCAGATATGTCAGGTTGTTAGGACACTGAGGCTCTAAACTCACGACTAGTGGTAATTTACAGCCAATATTCCCCACTCCCCTGCCAGGATATAGTTTTAACATCACCACGTTAAAAGCAGGCACTCAACAAAGTAACTAACTCAAAAATAATGGTCACTATGAAAAAACTAGGCAATGTAATTCTGCCTCAGTGATCTTCTTTAGGATATTTACAACACATATTTATATGGAATCTTTTGGAGTTCAGAGAAGTGTTTTCCCCCACTTTCAAGTGCACAGTTCATACTGTTAATAAGGGCATCTCTATGCATTTGCCCAAGTGCCCAAACTGACCTTAAGGGATTTATGCTGGTCATTTCCTCCTGTGACACAAGTTCCCATTTGAAGCCAGATCTTCAAAGGATAATGAGTAATACTTTAACCTACTGCAGACTGTAAACCTAATCTAATCTTCAGAGCAAGAGTTTCTCAATTTGAGAAAAACTGTTGGGCAAAAAAAGACTAGAATTATTTATGGAATACGTTCAGTCGGTCTTCTCATTCCCTGTTAAATACCATGAAGACTAAACATTATTTCTCCTGCAAAGTCTTTCAACACTTGCCTTAATTAAAGAGCAAACGTCCCCACAACCCCAAGTGATGCCTTGGAATGGCCATTGGCTGGACTGTATCACATTTAGAGTTTAAGCAAAGGTCACAACACTGCCCTTCCTTTCTGTTTTGGCTTGTGTTCCAGCTAAGGGGAGGTTCTGAGGTAATGTGCAATGCCTGAACCTTGTACTTTGTCTACTTGTAGGTGAGTAGCGTGACCATGAGAAATAAAAGGAAGAGTCACAGCCCAATTGCTTGTAGTCACGATGTCAGCTTGGAGGAATGACCTCCTGTACTGAAACAATCGAAGCATGTCTGGCTGCCATCGTTGTGCGGATGGGCATTTTGGACTGTCTCTGTTCTGAGTTGGTAAGAGATTTTTATACAGCCTGCTAAGTGACATATCACATTTCAGACACAAATTAAAGCTTTTAAATAGGCAAATGGTGCTTTGGTTGGGAGCAGTACACTTCAGAAATTCAAATGACATCAGCTTCTGCTTGGAATAGGCTATAGCACTTCATACTGGGTATGACCTGGCTAACCTTCAGACCTCACCACCGCTGACAGAAATTGGTGAAAATGCAGCTCTGAGATCAAATGCTGCTTTGAAGCAAACTGGCTCTACTGAGCAGCTCTGGCCCAAGCTGTTTCACTCCTGCTGCTCATCTCCCTGCAAAGTTTTCGCTTCCCACGAAGCTAGCATTAGAAGCCTGCTCTGAAGCGTTTACTCCTATGTTTGATGAAAACACCAAAACAAAGCACATTATGTGCTGCTAAACCCGTGTTACACAATTTCACGTGGCTTCACGGAGCTCTGGGTGGGGTATGAGAGCTCACGGGACCTGGAGCGACACATCATAATTCAGGCATTCTGTTTTGCAACAGAAGTTCTCCGGGTGCTCTCTCTGTCAGCTTAAAATTCAACAGTTTTTTTTCCTGCTAACCCTTTACAATCATAGATGGGTCGTTGGTCAGCATAAACAAAACTGTGTTTTTCCTGGTCTGCTGGTTGGCTGTTGCTGGTGGTGATTTGCATCACTGTACCATGCACAGAGAGTACCAAACTGGGATTCTGTTGTTCTAGATACAGTCAAGATATGAAGATACCGAAACTATGACACAATTATTGCAAGATCAGAGTAGAAAACTGACTGGAAAACCAAGCATTATTTTTATTACAAATCATCACCTATCATTAGATGCTGTATTTGAAGTTCTTCTATAGCTATTTTGTTAAATTCTGTGACAAGGTTATATTGCTCCAATGTGAAGAGTTAGGACATGAAACAAATGTCTCTGGTGGTTTGTGCATATTACAGGCTGCCTGGCACTGAGAGTCCATGGCAGATCTTACTCAACAAGAAATTCCATTCCCTATTGTATATTTCTGGATTCTTTTTGGAAGGAGTATGCAAGGATTCAGTATTTCGTCACCTTGACCACCACGAATCACGATGACTTACCTCCACGGTGAAGCATCTCGGTGTTCTCTCGAGGCTGGTTGCACAGGTTACACCACAAGCGACAGAGGAATGGTCAGCCTCGGAAGCTATCAACCCCCCTGCTCCTTTATTCTGGGTGATACCAGCTGAATTTAAAAATGAGCCAGCTAGCAGCCCCACAAACTAAAGTAATTTACTCACGCAGCAGATTGGCCACACAAGCTGAAGCAGTAAAAGGTCCTGCCTTGGGTCGCTCCCGTGGGGTTGAAAGCCAGCACCGAGGAAGCTCTGCTCGGGCTGAAGGGCTGTCTCAGGCTGAGCATCCCCACCAGGCTCCAGCTGTTGCACCGAGGCTGTCTACAAGGGGGACAGTTCCAGCAAGCTCTGGTATTGTGACACACACACCTCCCTGACGCACAAGCGCGCCCAGCCTACCCCCACACAGAGGTGACTTCACACCGTTCTTCCCACAGCCAAAAGATAAGACCGTTTTTGGTCACCTTAATAAACCAGGCTAAGTTTCAGCTGTCGGTGTACAGTTCACACTGCACGGTCTGTCTGAGGTGGGGAAGCTGTGTGCTCCTCTTCGGGAGCTTCCAGAACCGCCCCTTCAAGGTACTTCCCCAGTGCACTTCTGTGCTGCTCTCAAAAGTGATGCCTTAACATTCACCTCTGAGTAAGAATCACAGCAGGACTGAAGCTGCCTTAGGAAGACACTGGCTGGCTGAGGGTGAGATGCTGCCTTCAGGTGAGCTTTACTTTAATATGCTGGGGATTAAAGATTCTGTTAAACCGGCACACTGCTAAACAGCCAGACTCCTTCTCAGCGACATCATGCCCATTTGCTTTCCTGCACATGTTTTGGATCCTCACACAGACCAAGATCCAGCATTTCACCAAGGAGACATGTCTGCAGGCAGTGCGACAGCTGCTTCCTGGCTCTTTGAGCCCGCAACATTTTATCTGGGTCAAGCAGAGCATCTTCCCTTCTCCTTGAAGCAGGTGAAATGTCTTGCTCCTTCCTGACAGTGAGAGGTGCCACCACTAAAGCAAAGCTATTTTAGAAGCAAGGTTGTAAATGAGGACAAACCTTCCCCTGCCAGTTTACAGTGTCCTCCAGGCAGCCAGCGATGTACTGCACAGGGAGCAGCCTTGGTACCTGGCACCGCCGTGACGTCACCCACCTCACCCACCTCACCCACCTACACGGGGTAGTGCAGCCTCACGAGATCCCACCCACAGAATCCTCTTCACGTGGGAACCCTTCCAGTGTCTGCAAAGCTGGAGGTGGGATTCCCTCCACGTGACTGCCTTTGGGGAGGTAGAACTCCAGCAATGACCCAGCCTTCCCAAGGTAGAACTCCAACAATAACCCAGCCTTCCAGAGGTAGAACTCCAACAATGACCCAGCCTTCCAGAGGTAGAACTCCAACAATGACCCAGCCTTCCCGAGGTAGAACTCCA
>JANVCC010000219.1:431955-464714 GCA_025345505.1 Todiramphus chloris collaris
GAGGTAGAACTCCAACAATGACCCAGCCTTCCCGAGGTAGAACTCCAACAATAACCCAGCCTTCCCACCGCTCTCTAGGCAGGAGGAAATCTGCTTTCAGAGTTTCGCAGGGGATCATGACACAGATCACTAGTTCTGGCAACATTCCAACAGGAGAATGTTTTGCTTTGAAGATTACATAAAATAAGAAAAAAAAACCCCTAAGAACTGAGCCCAAGCTCTGTCTCATTTACTAGCAAACCTCAATATGAATAGTGGGTAGCTGCTGATGCTTGCCATGAACCAATGTTACTAAGTGGATGAGTTCAATACTTATGAAATATACATTACTTAGTAGGGGAAAACGCCATTAAAGTTTCTTAGCCAGAAAAAAACATACATTGCAAAATCACTTCGATGTGATGGGAGCATCCAGAATGGCAGCTTCATCAATAAAGCTCTACTAAGCCTTGCTCTTCAGCTTGCACAGGATTACGTGGGTGTCAGCTTGGTCTGTTCCTTGCTGTTCTGAGGGGTGCTACGTTCCAAATATAAACACTGCTTTCAGGGCTTTATGTTGGGTTGAACGAAAAGCTACAAACTACAGACAAATCTAGATCTTCATTTTGAGGCACCACGGTAGGATGAACCTGCAAGTAAGAGCAGAACCCAGTCAAAAGAGTTGAGTTTGAGATGTCACCTCTGCAAAATTACTCAGCCTTACAGGACAGTGGAACAAACCCACAGGCTTGTTACCAAAGGAAGGGCGGGTGTTTGCTGAGCCATTCATTGATGGCTCACTGGAAAGTTTGGTAGAACAAATCATTTTGCTAACTGGTTGCAAGCTCTGAGTCCATATTAGAACTTACAGACGAGAAAAAAGCGTGCCCCCGTTTCTTGTTCCACGAGTGAACAAACTGCAGAGCTCTGAATAGAACAGTGTTGGTAACAAATGCGTGCTCGCTGCATGAGCTGCACGAGCTGTGTCTCCAACAGTCCTGCAGACCCCACTGAGCAAGGACGAGAGAATCCGGCGTGGTTCTTCTCCCTTTTTTCACACCCACATACAAATAAACATGAAAGCCCACGATGAAATTATAAATATATTTGTGTTATTTATAATCATGGCACTGTACAGTGAAAGTCACGTCAGTTCATTCTTCTTGATAGAATAAGACAGTATTGATACAGAATATCCTCTCACTGTCCTACTTAATTCTGTTCCAGTGTCTTTTCAGAACTAAAAATCTTAACAACGGTAGCATGAAGTCGCATTGAGTAAGCTGTAGACCTAACAGAAATAAACACTCTGGTCCTGCTTTTGACCTCAGCATGGCACAAACTCCATTGCAAACTCTGAGCCACTGGAGTAACACCTTTGATGTCAGTGACGTTGTACTGATACGAGATCAGATCAGACCGACTGCATCACATCTGCTTCAGCCTAACATCTCAAATCCTTACATGTAGCCCCCACGTAGTGAACCCCAGCCCTGCATATCTCAAAGCACTTGAAAAAGAGAAATAGTCATGATGATCTTCACTTGATCAGTAGTGAAACTGAGGCACAGACAGATGGTGATTTGCCGAAGGTCTTCTAGCTGGTCACTGGTAGATGGGGACAATGCCCAGGAGGGTTGAGTCCTAAGTTTGAACCTTCTCTGGGCCATATTTCCTCTTAACACACACGGTGTCATTCACTCCTGCCTGACTGAACAATTAGCACAGCAGATACAGAGATTTGGAACTAACTGTCCATAAAAGACCGTTCATATTTAACCGAGCAAGGCAATAGTTTAACCAAAGAGTGTTTTTTTAAGAAATAATAGCATTTACAGTAGTTAAACAGATGCTACTTTTTACCAGATCTAACTCTTTTCTAACAGCATACAGTCCTCAGATTGTTTAGTACTCTGTTACCCGTTACTTTAAGCCCTCACAGCTACTCTAGAGAATACTTTAAATACACAGAGCTTTAAAAAAATATTTCCATTACAAATATTTTAAAAATATACTTATCCTAAAAAGCTGTCCAGCACTATTCCAAAATTCTCTTGTAATAAATGTCTTTTTTCATGTTAACAAAAATATCTACTGTTATATAGAAGAGCTCAAGTTTTGACAAATCTATAATACAGCCAGAAACATCTTGGGCCAGATTCCACTCTTGTTCCTGTGGTTGCCAATTTAGATGGTGGTGTTCACTTCAGTTGTGTTACTCTAGTATAATGGGGAGCAGAATATAGCCCTTAGTGGTTGCAAATAAATAAATGGATTGGATGCTGCATCAGTTACTTATGGCTAGCATTACAGGGAAGGGAAATCCTTTACTTCACTGCATCTAAAACTGCACGAGAATGTTATATTTAGGATTTGTGCCGTGACAAAATCGGTGCTAGGCAGATGCAGTGGGTGACTCAGACCTAGAGTAGTATTTGCTTATAGAAAAAATGTTTTCTTGGCTGAATGATGCCTGCAACTGCTGTCATTAAATGGAGGATGAATATTTATAGAGAACATTTCTAAAGAAAAAATGCCAACCTTCCTGTAATGCTTTCTACAATTCTAGTAATCATTTTAACTGCATTTTGGTACTTAGAAAGTTGTGTGAGCTTCATGGAATCTCCCTCTCCTTAGATCTAGGAAGGACACTAAAGTGCTTCCACACAGTCCAGCTGAACCGCCTCCCTCTAGTCAGTCCCTGTCAAAGTGCATTTAGAACAAGTAATTAAGGGATTACAGGAATCTGCATCTCATCAGGACAATCTGGAATCTGTGAGATATTCTTTTAAAACATTGGAACTTTTCCTCCAATTTTCAAACTTAAACGCAGTGTTTGATTAAGGATCAGAGCAATGTACCTGGTTTCACTGCATCAGAGTATGGATGTACTCAAAGCCAACAGCCCCAGATGCAAGCTGCAATTCCTACCTGTGACCAGGGTGAGATTAGAAGGGATCCTTACACATTGTGATCTCATTTAATTCACGTTTAAAGCTTTTACTCTACTTGTCTTCTTCCTAGACTTTGGCTGATGGCTTATAAGTAACTTATAAGTAACTTATAACTTTGGCTTATAAGTAACTTATAAACCAAATAAACTTAAGTGTATAGACTAAGTTCAGTCCTCACTGTCGTCTTCATCATCATCGTCATCTTTACTGGGAGCACATCTTTGGAAGCAGTGCACTAGAGTTGCTAAGAAGAAGCTTGATAGAATAGCAGCAATGGAGACTGCGACTCCGGAGAAGATGATGATAAAAAGGTCCGTCAATGACAAACTGAATTTGCATTCACTAAAGCTGATCTCAGATAATTCGTTCAGAAAGATTCTTCTGTTTTCCACAGGCAGGGAACACTGGATTTCATGGAGACCTGCAAAGAAGAGGAAAGGGAAACAAATCAGTGGAATATTGATGAATCCTTCCGTTGCTCTGGTCAGAGATTGAATGGCTGAAGAAAAGCTGTAGTGTTAATTCTAGGGTTTTGTACAAAACTCAGTAAAAAAATGGAACAAAATCTGTCGCTGTTCAAAAGCCATTACACAACCCCCTTGATTGGCTCCTGGAAATGCAGTTATTTCACCTTCAGTCTTCCAGGAAGGCAGGTATGACCTGAGGCCATGCTTTTGAGGATTTAAACCAGTGACTGTGGAACCCTGGATACATCTCAATCTGGAGACCTGGAAGCGCTTCCCAGCTACTCCCCCTGAAAACAAATTCTGACTCCAAACCAGGGTTAACTGAAGCTCCTTCCACACCTCCTACATTGCTTTTTCCATGTAGTTCCACAACTGCAGTTGTTTTTTATCTTCTGGTCAAAACAACAGCTTAGGGTTAATGGATGCTTGTTTGTCTAGGATCTGCTTTCACTTTTCCTCCTGTCACAAGGAGATGCAGACTTGCAGATATTACTCCTCCGTGCATTACTGGAGAATGCCTAGAGCTGGGTTCTTCACAGTGAAAGCAAAAAAACACCCCAGTTTAAAAACTGGTGAGAATATAGTGTGATACTGGACAGTAAAAGCACACAGTTCACTGCACGTGCCCTCCTCACTCACCACAGGGGAAGATAATGTAGAAACAGCAAGAAAATCAGTGTGACATTGCAAGTTCATCTGAGGAGGAAGTTCCTTGTGAATAGGAAAAGATCATTGCAGTATTTTGTCAGAAAAGCCTGGCCCAGTAGAGTATGGCACCTAAACAAACCCCATTTCCCTTGTAGCAAGCACGAGAAAAGCCAAGTTTCTATACAGCCGTGTATCTGTAGAACAAGCCATTATAATAGCTGCTGTGAGCTCTGGAGAGCTGCTGTTTCCACAGCCACACTGCCAGCGTGTCTGAAAGAGCGCTCAGGCGACCAGAAATAACTCCACTTCTGCCATTTCTGACCAACTGCAAGAGAAATTCTCTCAATGTCCTCACCTGCCAGCTTTTAGAGTGTCCTCTCTGCTGGAAGGGCCTTGATCTGGACTATCAGGTCTAAGCTTCCCTAAGAAAGGAAGTAGAAAAAATGGACCAGGTTGCTCAAAGTCCCATCCAACCTGGTCCTGAACACATCCCAGTGATGGAGCATCCACAGCTGCCCTGGGCAACCTGTGCCAGGGTCTCACCACCCTCAGATTCCTAATTTCTAATCTAAATCCACTGCCGTGGATCAAAACCAAGCCTGTAAACTGTGAGCTCTATTCCTATTTTTCCCGGGTGCTTCCACCTAACACTGCAACACACGGAGTACAGAGAGAAAAGAATCTGCATCGACCCAGGAAGCCACTCAGAGGCTATTTCTTGTTAGGAGAAGCAGTGCACTGTAATGATTCTGAGTCTGATTATAGAGTAAGGAGAAATAACAAAGCTCCTCTCCATGTAGCCGTGGGTACAGGAATTTAGGTCATGTCCTTGAACCAAACAGATTGGATGGGAATTTTCTACTCACTTTATTCTGTGACACTCCGATGTGCCAGCTTAGCCTGAAGTTTTGACCAAGTTCTTAGTCACTGAGAATCAGAGATGGCAGCAGACAAAACACAGCAGGGTAAGGCAGGCACTACTGCAAAAACCAGAATAGTTAATGGAAGCTCTTCTTTTGACTGCAAACAGCATTTGGAGCAGACTGTTCATTTGTAACAGCAGTAGGCCAAGCAGCTCTGACTCTGGTGGCACAAGGAATTTCTCCTCCCAAAGCTGATGCAGTGGTGATTGCACCAGAGCTTCTAACTGCTAACCATGATCTGAAGGTCACAGGCACATCTGCTTAGGATGATGTATGAACAATTCCATTTCACCCGCTTCCTTCACAGCAATGTTACGTTCTTTACACTAGAATCACAGAATCATAGAATGTCTAACCTGAATCCACCTCTCTCTAGTTTTAATCCATTCCCTCCAGTCCTGTCACTGCCCCACAGCCTAACAAGTCCCTCCCCATCTTTCTTGTAGCCCCTTCAGATACTGGAAGGCCACAATAGGGTCTCCCCGGAGCCTTCTCTTCTCCAGGCTGACCAACCCCAACTCTCTCAGTCTGTCCCCATAGCAGAGGTGCTCCAGCCTCTGAGCATCCTGGTGGCCCTTCCCTGGACATTATTTCAAAGTAGGTTGTCCTATGCCATGAGACTCCCGTGCGTGTAGACCCGCTGTTCTGTACCCCTCCTGCCCCATTACCTTCACGCCTAGCAGTACATCTAATTTTGTTCTTTGCTTGGGCAGGAAGAAATCCTGTCACCAAACACCCCCTGCATCAGCAATGAGCAAAGGATGGTTTCTATCAAGTGATCAGTATTAACTATAAGGTGTGGGGTCTATTCTGTCTGGGTGATTGTGTTGCATGTGGGCTGGTTTACCTGTCCCCACACCCCAGACTTCCAGAGGGCAGCAAGTGCCACTCAACCCTAGGGCTCTACTTGCCCACACTTCAACCCCTTGACCAGTACCATTTGCTTAGAGTTTGTTTGGTGGTTTGTTTTGTGTGTGTGGTTTTGTTGTTGCTGTTGACTGGTGGGGTTTCTGTTGTTGCTGTTGTTTTGTGTTTTAATTCTGTAAAACCTCATCAACTTACTCTTTTACAAAATCAGCCAGGCTTCTTGTAAAGGGGATCTCAAAGAAGTTTGATATTTAATGCTTGGCTGCAGCAAGAAAACCTTTGGTGACAGTTATATATATATCTCTGTATCTCATTGCTCCCTCAACGTGTTCAAAGAGTTGCTTCTTCATACCAAACAAACCTGTAAATGAAATAACAAGTGTGAGCGTTATAAATACACAGCTTATGTTATTTTGGTCGGGGCCATCACATTATCTGTAACAACTCCAGCTGTCCCAAGGACAACGGCACACACTCGCTCTTTCTGCTACATCACCCGAAGAAGCAGATGCACTTCACTGGCAAGCTGCTTGGGTTTCAGTTGTTTGCTTTTAAAATGAGAATGCTTTGAAGTCCCAGTCAAGGGACGGGTGCTGGATTCTGTATGGGCTTGTCTCTTAACATGGACAAAACAAATCAGATGAAATATGGGTCGAGGAACAGAGCGTCAAAGTAACCTGGGAAATGTGAAGATGCTGGAATTCTAGAACCATGTTAAGAGGAGACAGATATGTTTTTAAACAAACAGAAAAAGATAATGTGTTGATAAAGAAGTGATGCAGGACGGTTCCAGGTGGTTTATTTCAGTGAAATCCCTTACTAAGTTTTAGAACAATATGACTGGGAGATGCCTTGCTGCTACAGGATTATAAGTGGCACTGAAACCCTGACAGAAACCGCAGCAGTGAAGCTGCAGTTAGGTCACAATAAACACTTGGCATTTGTGTCTGTAACGGACTGGGCACCGGTCTGCTTGACTTGCAGAGCCAGAGGCTGAAATACTTCCCCTGTGAAAATGAAGGGTTTAGAAGTCTTTGTACAAATAATTAATACTTTCCTTGTGAATTAATGAGGACATACTGGCAACACTGTAATGCCTCAAACTGTAACTGTACCGATCTTCCGATCTCAGCCCAGCGAACCCCAGCCGCCCAGTTCATGAGCATCCTTCTGGCACTTGGTAGCCACAACCCAACCGCGTTTCACAGCGGCCCGGGTCTCTCCAGCAGCAGCTTGGCTGGACTGTGGCCGCCTGCCCTGGGATCTGACCCGGCCCTTCCCTCAGTGTGCCGGCTGATCACGGAGCAGATCCCGAGTTTTGGTTTGTATGCCTCCAGCTGAAGGCAAGCAGCAAGAGGCACCGCTGACTCCAGGTCTACCTGACAGTTTGGGAGGACTCCCCGTGTGATTCTGTCTTTGCTTAGTTCAAAAACCTGTACAACTCTTGTCTTTTCAGGGATGTCCAATGGTAGCACATGGGGCAGTGGGTGCAAGCTGGAACACAGCAGGGTCCATGGAAACATAAGGAGAAACCTTTTCCCTGTGAGGATGACAGAGCCTGGCCCAGGATGTCCAGAGAGGTTGTGGAGTCTCCTTCTCTGGAGCCTTTCCAGCCCCCCCGGATCTGTTCCTGTGTGGGATGCCCTGGGTGACCCTGCTCTGGCAGGGGGGTTGGACTCGATGGTCTCCAGAGGTCCCTTCCAGCCCCTACCATTCTGTCATTCCGTGATCCATTACTGGAGACCTCAAATTCATTATTACCCCAGCATTATGGCATGTTTGTCAACCCTCAGAGAGAGATTACTCAGTGATAATTTTGAATGCTGACCTTAAAAAGAGGCTCCAATTCCGTTGGGTCTTTGATTATCAAGAGAAATCGTTCCCTAACATTCAGGAGTGTACAATAGCATGGGGTAATGAAAATGCCACACTGATATGTATAGGAAATACATCCAGACTAATATCTGAAGCCACAAACATTTAAGTGAGCTTCATGCACACGTGTTCATTACTATCCATACAGTAAATGTAAGAGCACTATAATATCCTGCTTTTATTTATTTATTTCCACCTTTTTGGGTGGAACTTAGTGATTCTCTCATGGTGCTGAATGCAGGTGACGCAGACTTGAAATGTTTAAATGTGGCACTTTATTCCTTGTATGGTGTCTTGCCTCTAGCTAGAGTTCTCTTTAGTCTGCTTAAACACTGTCACTGATGTATTAGATGCATTAATAAGCAGTGAGAGAAGCATTGGCTCTGAAGAGATGAAATTTCATTGGAAACACCCTCAAGCTATAAGACCAATAAGGCTTAAAAAAACCTGAAGCCTAGATTTAGGTCCCTAATTAAAACTTTCTATGGCCAAGCATCCTAGATTCTCAGGGATCAACATGAGAGGATACTTAACAGTTTGTCTAAACATAAGGTGTAGCTTGTCTAAATATAAGGTGTAACGTTAGGTGCTCACATCTGCAAACGCTGTCCTCGCATCTTCAAATCTGAGAAAGATGGAAGTTCTCCAGAATAAACGAAGATGGAAGAAAGAGAATGAAAAGCCAGTGGCAGGCAGCTCGTTTGACTGAAAATGGCTGGGATATCAAATTAGATATTTATTTATCTGTACATATATAGCAACAGATTTGATGCACTTGTTAGGGAATCTGATTTTTGTTAGGAGTGTTTGCTTGAACAGAATAAAAGCTGCTGAATGTGTGAAATGTCTTAAGGCTTTCAGTGGCATAAAGAAGGGCTGTTTGGTTCTGTACTGGTGATGCACTGGCACATGCAGGGTGCTGGGGGAAGAGCTGCCTGGCTGCAATGGCCAGAACAGCCTGTGCTCTTCAGCTGCAGCTTGCTCTGCTTCTCTGTTAGTACACGAAGCTAAGGCAGTCTTCTCTGCACAGCAGAAGAACAAACAGGGGGGGACTCACAACGAGTGGCAAGTCAAGAGGACTTACAAAGTGCTCAGCTGTTTCACTGGCTTTTAGTCTGTCTGGAAGGTCAAACGAAACCAGTCCTCTCCTGGAATGATGATGCTTTGTTTTGAAGATAACACTGAACGTTTTCAGTGAGCCCAGGGCTATAGAAGGGCCTGGATTTCTGAAGTCAGATGTTATTCTATTTGCAGAATAAGTTTAGTACTAGATGTTAGATTGGAATGGGATTATAGAAAGAGCCTGAGAAGTGAGAGATGATCACTGCATGGCACAGGCTCTCTAAACAGGTTTACAAAACCCATCCCATTCTTCTCACTCCATCAATTCACTTCTGAATCTCCCAACTGCTTTCTTCTAGTATTGAATTCAGTCTGAGTTTCCTGTTCTAGAAGGCTGCTTATGGTCTCATTGTCACCTGCTCTTGCTTTTTTCCTGCCTTCTCTTACTGCCTTCTTTCTCTGCTGTTCATTCACACGGGCAGTCCCTCCCTGGAAATACACACTTGACCAGATGTGACCTGTCCATTCATATGGAGGAGCTACCAGCTATGGAAGCCTTGAGAGAACCTCAGCAGCATCTGTATCAGTACTGGCACTGAAAACCCCTTTGGGTATCTTAAAAATTAGTAGTCTTGTGCACACAACTTCCCAAAGTGGAGCAACATTTGACCAAATGAAGAGGAAAACATCATCCTACCTACAGCCTTTGTGCTGTGACATGGGATTTGCTGCCATTAATGAACTTCCTTAGAGTACAAGTTCAGTGGTGACCTTAGTTTGGGATCCAGTTCTGCAAGTGGATCCAGTTCTGTCTTCTCCAAGTTTCTCCCACCAGTTGTTCTGCTGTTAGTGGTGTGAGTGTAAATGTGAGCATTCAGGAGATGGGTTTCAAACATTCAGAACTTCAGTTTCAAACATTCAGAACATCCGTTTCCTTTATGTATCACACGGGCAGCACAAATCTCTTTGGACCTCTGCTGCTGGCCAATTCTGAATGAATGTTTCAATTGTCAGTGTACACAGGTCACCCATAAAAATACTCAGTCCAAGCTTTCTCATCAAACTGCTAAAAGTCTTTGTAATATCCTTTTCATAGAAGGCAGCAGCACTTTCCATTCTTGTAATGAATAGTGGGCAAATTGGTACATATTAAAAACAAAGGTTGAGAAATCTCCAGTGCATCTAGCATCAAAAGCTTCGACACCAACTATTTCTTGCACTCCCAGAAACTCTACGCAACTTCCCAAGAAGGTTTTCCCAAAGACACTGGGAAGTATAAAAGTAAAAAGCAAAATGAGGACACTATGACAGAAAGGAGACACTACGGTCACACTCCAAGGAATGCTTCAACTCTAATTAAAAGTAATGTTAAAAATGCATTAGTCATTAGCAAACAAGGTCACAGGTGCAGCTGCCCAAAATAGGCTCCCAGAGAGCAAAACTCAGCCACAGAGATCTTTACAGAGCACAGCAGAGTCCCTGCAGCCAGTGCAGGCTGCTTGGCTTTCCTTCTGTTACGTGCATTTTACCTGAGCCCAACCCCTTCATCGAGACCAGGTCCTCAGAGGGGTTCAAGAAATGGCTTTTGCAGCGCTGCCTGCCCCTTGAAAAGAGCACCTCTCACCAAGAGGCTCTTTCATCAAAGCCGTTTCTATTTAAACCCTGAAATGGAAGCGTTTCTAAACCTTAGTTCTGTTGCTGGATGAGCCCTGAGCTTCAAATGGTATTTTTGTTCTGAGAGTCTGCGTGCCCCTCCGCCCCAGCGTAAAAATGTCCATGGAAGCTTTTACACTAATCTTTGAAGGGACAGAGGCTGACAGAGAACTTACAACAACTTTCCTATTGCAAAAAAAAAAATATCCAATATTCTTAATCTTTGTGCTCCTCCCCATAGGAAGCCTTTCACATGAATTGCTGTGTGATCTGTGAATCAACTGTGCTGCTTTTCAGGCATAACAAAGGCCTAGAAAATCATAGACTCATAGAATGGTCAGGGTTGGAAAGGACCCTAAAGCTCACCCAGTGCCAACCCCCCTGCCATGGGCAGGGACACCTCCCACTAGAGCAGGGTGCTCACAGCCCCAGCCAGCCTGGGCTTCAACACTTCCAAGGATGGGGCTTCCACCCCCTCTCTGGGCAGCCTGGGCCAGGGTCTCACCACCCTCCTGGGGAAGAAATTCTTCCTCCTGTCCAACCTGAATCCACCTCTCTCTAGTTTTAATCCATCCCCTCCAGTCCTGTCACTGCCCCACAGCCTAACAAGTCCCTGCCCAGCTTTCTTATAGCCCCCTTCAGTTCCTGGAAGGCCACAGTAAGGTCTCCCCGGAGCCTTCTCTTCTCCAGCCTGACCAACCCCAGCTCTCTCAGTCTGTCCCCATAGCAGAGGTGCTCCAGGCTCTGAGCATCCTGGTGCCCTTCTCTGGACACGTCCCAGCACATCCACAGCCTTCCTGTGCCAGGGGCTCCAGAACTGGAGGCAGCGCTGCAGGTGAGGTCTCACCAGAGTGGAGTAGAGGGGCAGAATCCCCTCCCTCGCCCTGCTGGCCACGCTTCTCCTGATGCAGCCCAGGGCACCATTGGCCCTCTGGGCTGCGAGAGCAACTGATGGCTCATGTTGAGCTTCTCACCCACCAGCACTCCCAAGTCCTTCTCTTCAGGGCTGCTCTCAAGCCAGTCACTGCCCAGCCTGTATTGATTTCTACAGAAAATCTTTCTGAGTTTTAGAACTGCACTGTTTTGTCCCATAGGGAACACTTTGTCTTCCCCAGGAACAAGAAGAACTCGTACACGTTCTCCACTTACCACCATTCCACTGCTCCTCACAGCTCCTTTGTCTGTCTGGCACTATGGCTGCTAATTTGTTTTTAACCAATTAATGACCAAATCAGAGGGGGGAACTGTAGTTTGTTTCTGCAGTATTACGAAAGTGATGATTTTAATGTCTTTTTATGGGTATAAACACAGGTTTGCTGTTTTCAAGTGCTGAGTTTGCAGGTGAAGCACTGAGTTTAACTGCAAAACTTTGCATGCAGTTTCTGGAATAATCCACCTGCAAATGTGGCATGGAGAGTATTCCCTGCCAAAGAAGCCATCAGGTAGAAATTCAGGTTAGATGAATAAATGTTGGGATCTGTAAAAGGATTCCAACCCCAGCTGTTCGTGTGAAGCCACAAGACAGATGTGCAAAGGCAGCTGAGCTGGGAAGCGGCTTCGCAGCCAGCGAGTCAGGTCAGCTAAGCTCTAACCTGCTTCTGGTAGCACTTCAGGAAGAAAACAGACCTGGCTTTTGCAAAACTCATGAGTTAAGCGTGGCTTTTGTTCAGTTCACCGAGCTCTCCAGAGGCAGAGAGCTTCAGGATCAGTTACTGGGATTCCAGTTCACATGGGCAGAACTGCGGTGTTTAACTCAACGTGGTATTTAGTGTGCAAATGGCAAGGGGAGCGTTGGCCGGTCTGGCCTTTTACTGCACTGCAAAAAGAGGAGGAGCAGTGGCTGGGCTTAGTAACTAGTTAAGTGATTCCCCTCAGACCTGCAGGCAGAACACACTGAATTATTTTAAGCGAGGAATCAGAACGCAGGCCCAGAATGTAAAGCTCCCTGTCAGTGTATTTCTCCCAGCCATTTATCTCCTGTTTCTTGCTACAGGTCCTGACTTCTGAGGGTCTGCAGTGCTCTAGTGGCACTTGCAAAGGGCAGCCCCAGATCCCATCCCTCCCAGAGGGCTGGAGCCTGCTGCTTTTCTGCTCTGGCACATCCTTTCTTGTCTAACCCATTCTGAAGCAGCCCACCCCAGGAGTGGACAGAGCCTTTAGTTTCTTTGCTGTATTTTGTCCTTTCATGACAGGAGGGGGATCGCCAATGCACATTTACTGTCACCCACCCTGCCACAGTTTCCCTTCGCAGTAAACCCAGCTTACAAAGGCTGCCTTACAGCCTGGGGAGCTGCCCTCTGCCACGGAACCATTCTGTGCTGCTAATCACACTTTATTCTTCCAGGAATCCAAGAGAAGAAAAGCACCAGCTGACTCCTTTCTCCTTCCTGCCGCCTCCCATTCGCAGCAGCCGTGCAACGCAAGCGCTCGACCCGCCGCAGAGCCCTGGAGCCAGAGCACACAGCCAGGTAACCAGCTCTTTTCCTGGGCCCTATCTTTTCCTTCTGCTGCTCTTCCAGCCACGCTGCTTGCTGCCCTACTTCTCCGGGTGCGTCTGCTGCAGGAACGCTTCTCTCTCCAGCCTTACGGCTGGACCCGAGGCAGCCAGGGAGGCTGAATGCTGAATCCTGCCTCCCAGGAAAGACGAGGTGAACGTGGCTTTGGACAAGGATAACCAGACGTGTCACGCTGATGTGATGGGTTCCTCATGGCTGTAATGTTGTGGCATCATTAAAAGCTGAAAGCTGGGCATAAGGTGCAATGAAATTGTCATGTTAAGCATCGGGTTTACACTGACTCCCAAACAGTGTTTGGAAAGGCACCTATGGCCGTATGCTTTTAAAATATCATTGAGACTGTCTGTCCTTTCTGGGTTTAGTGTTGCCCTCACCTTCACAAATAATGTTTTGCTAGTTTATTAAGGCAGACAGGCAGTGTTTTTGTGGCAGCAGCTCACAAGAAGCCACGAAAGCGCTGACTTCACGCGCTTGTCTGCAGACACGCAGCAGATCGCACGGAGACGCTGGCTGCACGGAGACCCGGGGCTTGCTCCTGGGAACAAATGCGAATTTGCTTAGGCTGTGCTTAGGACAGCTCTGATAAAACCAACCCTTTGAATAGTTTCTCCTTCCCTCCTTGTCTTCCCAAATCAAATCCGACTGAAAGGATGGAAGATCCAGATGAGCTAGCAGTTTTTTAGCTGTGCGGCTGAAACACAACTGTGGATGAATGAGGGCTGTGAGAAAGCATCCCTAGACACTGGGGAGCACTGGAAATGCTATGGGAAAGCTCCACCACATGAGATTTCCAGACCTAAGTTCTGATACACTTTTAAACACTGACAGGGTGTAAGAGAACAGAGAGATCATAGAATCACAGAATGGTTTGGGTTGGAAGGGACCTCAGAGACCATTTAGTCCCAACCCCCCTGCCATGGGCAGGGACACCTCCACCAGACCAGGCTGCTCAATGCCCCATCCAGCCTGTTCTGAACACTTCCAGGGTTGAGGCAATCACAGCTTCTCTGGGCAACCTCTTCCAGTGTCTCACAGTAAAGATGGGCTGGGACAGACTCTCAAAGTGAGCAGACTCAGTGTGGATAAAGGGGAAGGAGTTAGAAGTTAAATAAAAGAGATGGAAAGCACAAGGGAAGTGAACTAACGTTTAGCATGAGAGATGGGCAAATACTCGGTTCAAACAGCATATGCTTTAGCTAAAGCACGAGGAAAGGTGGGAGAACAGGCCCAGGTTTGGTTTAGAAAGACTCAAGGTTAAAGTCTCACTGAGGCAGAAAGGAAAAAACCCACCACTTTTTCCTCAGATGTCTTCCTTAAAACAGCTGGTTTACAGCAAGGAATATTTAGGGCAACCTAGATGAGTATATGAAAAAAAAGCTACTCAAGGTCATTAGCTTAGGCGGAACCTGAATAACTGACATGAAACTCTGATGATCAAGAAAGGAGAAAAAAGACCTCTGAAATTTGTAGGCTTACTGTGTTTTTCCCCTTTTTTCTCTGAATTCAAAGAAACGGTTACTTGACCCCAACGCGTTCTCCCGAGCTCCTCTGCACCGGCCTTGCAGATCTCCCAGTCTTTGGCACAGCCATCTCCTGTGCCAGGAACAGCCCGGCCACCAGTGCTTTCCAGTCAGGTAATACTGGTATGCTCTCTGTAGCCCTCACAGAGCTTTTATGCTCCAAGCAGCCTGCCTGTGGGAGCAGCTGGGCAGCTCGGTGGCATCAGTTTAAGAGCCAGCGCTTGTTGGGAGGCACGAACTGCGAGATGATCTCCTGCTAAAGCTGGATTAGAAGCAGCTTTGGGGTCAGGTGGGACATGTGGAGCAAGAGTCTGGATTCCCTCCCTATACATGGCAGTCTTAATGATTTCCTCCTTCCCTCCATCCCTCCCATGCTTTTCTGAAAATGACTGGCCCAAATACTAGAATTATGTGTCCTGCATCTCAGGCTCTTCCAGAGCCATTTCAATTTAATTCTACTATTGGAAGCAGTGCTATTTTCATGAAACGAGCCCAAATCAAGCTCCTGAAGAGAGTTTCAAACACAGAGTATCTCGACAAAATAGGGCTGACAATCACAGTTGCACAAAATGGGGATTTAACTCCTTAGAGCTTTAGAGCTGATCAGTAAAATGAAAGAAAAATCAGTTTTCCTAAGGAGCTGGCACAGAATATATTGCTGCTCAAAGGGCTTATTGTAGGAAATATATTTACCGGAGAGAAAATGAAGTCTGGAAGAGAACCAACTCTGGGCTGAATGAATTTGAAAAGGCTCTTTCACTGCCTCTGGAAGCTTAGGCTATAAATCAAAATTATTAAGGCTTAATTCTGAAATTTTATTTCTTAACTGGGAGGAGGACTTGCTGCTAAAAGAAGCCAACAGCATTTTAATGGACTCGTTTGTCGAAAGCATGCAATTACAGCTTGCCCAAACTGCAGTTTGGGTCACTGCAGGCAGCACACAGACAATCTGACCGAGAACCCTCCTTCCCTCTGAGACACAGCGACAGAGACGGACACACTGCACTGCCAGCCACCCAGCTTTACCTTTCTGGAGCTTAGACGCATTGTCCTGTATCCAGCTGAAAAGATTGGCAAAGTCACAGTCACAGACCCAGGGGTTGCCCTCTAAGCGTATAGTCCGCAGGGAGGGAAGCGCTTCTAGGGCTGCCACGTTTAGGCTTTGTAAGTTATTGTCATTCAGTTCTAACACTTGGAGCTGTTCCAGGTTCTCAAAAGCAGCCTCATCCACGTCCACCAGGTTATTGTTTCCAAGGCTCAGTTTTATCAGTTTTTCTGCTGATTTGAATATCCCAGCATCAAGCTGTGTTAAATTATTGTAGCTTAGGTCTAAATAGACCAGTTTGGTAGAACTGCTAAAAGTGCCCTCTTCTAGAGAGGTGAGGGAGTTATTCCTGAAGTCCAAATAAACTAGATCTCCATAAAATATAAAGAAATCAGCTGGTATCGCCTGAATGTTGTTATCAGCTATGAGAAGTTTCCGCACGTCCAATGGAAAGGGGTTAGGAACACTTGGGAGTCCTTGATCCCGGCAGTCTATGGTGTGGTAGTCCATACAGCTACAGACAGCAGGGCAGAAATGCCCCCCGGGGAAGAAAAGCAGGCAGAGCAAGAGAGAAAAAGGCAGAAGGCAGAAAGGACAGCATGGCCACATCGTCAGGGACTGGAAAGCTGTGATGAGCACCACTTCTAAGAGCAAGACATTTTGCTCGGCTGAGCAGCGGTGCGCGGTGCTCGTGTGTGATCGTATCCAGCAGATCACGTATCATCACAGATCCGATGGCAGCGGCTGGGGAGGGGGAGGAGGAGGGAGGCAAATGTGAGGATTTACACTGCCAGAGTATGACAACGTTCAGCGGGAGGGGAGGCGATGATTGGGCAAAGGGAGGATCTTTCAAAGGACTCCCTTGCTTTTGTGAGCTAAAAAAAGCCACGAGTCTGTTTGCACATTTGCTGGATATTCCAGCAAAGGGGAAATCACACCTGATCCTCTGCCTCCCACAGCAACAGCTTATGCTGCAAAAGCCCTTCGGGTAATAAACCCTGAGGAAACCCTTATTTTGTTCTTCAGAAGGTGACCAATACCCTATAGAAATGCAAGCGAGGGTGAGGGAAGCATCCTGGCTGACTGCTAAGAACAGGTCTCCCTTTCATTTGCAGAAGAAGGAGAGAAGGGCAGCGAGGGGGGAGCCCAGCGAGCAGCAGTGTTCTTTCGGGATGCCTTCGCAGCCTTTCCAGCAAGCGCGTTAAACGCGGTCGAAATCTTTTAACCAAGACGCGTAACTTCCTGCAGCAACAAGGTCTCCAAAGGCAGGGGTTGTTCCCCCCTTGTTTTAATAACCAAGCCAGCTGCTTTCTCCTACAGCCCTGCTAACGTCTGATGGGCCACGTGGAAGGGTAAACTGTGCACCAGATCTTCGGCTAGTGAAACCTGCACAGACTTTCTGCATTTTCAGGGCGCTGAAATATTCAACAATCAGTCTCGTGCGACAGCAGAGATGATTTTGCTGCAACACATCGGGTTTTTTGACAACCCCAAATCCCCACCCGGAAACGCGAGTCCTGTCCCAGCTGCAAGCTCAGCTTTGAGCCCCATCCCTCCCTCCCTACCTACACTGTGTGAGCAGACAGACTCTGGTACTTGGGCTGCCCCTCTGCACTGTAAGGGAATGTGGTTCAGGTTGTATTTGGGTGGGTGTGTGGGGAAGGTGAGAGTACAAACGCCTCTGGAAAGCTCACTCCTAGGTTAAAGAAAGGCCAGTAATCTTGATCTAAAAATCAAATTTCAGAGCTGAATCCAGAGTATCTTTCATCCAGGACAGGGTACAAAAGCTTCCTTCCAAGACAGCCTGTCCTCCCAAGATACTTGCACTTAACCTCAAATATTGAAAGCAGTACGAGCAACATCTCCAGTCAGTGAGCAGAAGCAGTGAACTGGTGGGAGGGAATGAAAGAGGAGCCAGGCTGTTCCCGCTGACAGAAACACAGGCTATGGGCACAACTTTCAAAGCATCCAGATACAAGAAGACACTTATTGTGAGGGCGGTCAGACACCGGAGCAGGCTGTTCAGAAAGGTTGTGGAGTGTCCATCTGTGGAGATCTTCAAAATCCATCTGGAGACAGCGCTGGGCGACCAGCTCTGACTCTGCTCAAGCAGGGGGGTTGGACCAGATGCTTTCCAGAGGTCCCTTCCAACCTCAGCAGCTCTGTGAACTGCTGTTGGGAAGGGAACACGCCAGGAAAGGTTCTATCTTTGAGCACCTCTCTCGGGTTTCCAGCACACACTGTTTCTAATTCATAGGGCTAAAGCAAAACCACCCTGAGCCAGCCTCCAGATCCCTCCCATAAACATACATCCTGCTCTGGGTGTCTTTATTGTCTTGTATCACTTTTAAAACATCAGCCAGACAGAAATGGGCATAGCTGCTGCTATAAATCACCAGGGCAAAGTTCAATTAAATTCCCGAGATGATTATTTAAAGTATTGACCTTTAAATTACAGAGGAAGTGGAAGTTTGATAGACTGCCTCTGAATTATAAAAAAAAAATGAAAACAAACCATGCAAAATAATTCTTGTGGTCAGGACGCAATGAATCAGCTTCAACACGTAACAGGAACTGGTATTTCTCATGGAGAACTGGGGCTTCGTAAACTTTTAAGGCGGTACCTTGCCAACACTCGCTCCTCCTGCAATTTACTGGTTTTCTGCCCCTAGTTCAACTGAAGCTTTGGGTCAGAGATAAAGCTGCTCCTACCGCAGGGAAGCAGAACTGCCTTGGTATCTTGTAGCAGTGATAACTTTGTAGAGAGAGATCTACCTCTGGATGCAGTGAAGTTACCAACACACAGGAGCTAAGGGTCCCCGTCGCTCCCCCTTTTTCTGTCTCATGTCCAGAGTCAGACTCTGAGCTTTCTTCTCAGCCGGCTCAGCTTTATTCTGCCTCTCTCACAGCTGGGAGAAGCTGAGCTGAAAGATCCAAGAACGTGTGAGTGGCAGGGGTGGGAACAGCACTTGGCTTCCCTGAAAATTCCACCACTAAAAATCCTACCACTGGGAGAACCAGCCCTTCCTCTTGCTCAGCTGCTCGCCTGCCTCCTCTCCATCTTACCCCGCGGAGGGAAGCCCTGGAAGCTACACCAGCTTCACAGCTTATCCTGCACACTCACCCACAGCCTGCAGCTTCTCCACGGGATCTGTGGAGCTTTCCCATCTGAGGTGTTTGTGAAGGGCTTGGCAGGAGATGAGGGATTGCTCTCAGGCCCTGGGTATTCTGGGCTGGGTATCCCGTAGGTTTGTCAAACATCGGCCCTGCTCCCACAGCTCCCTGGCAAGAGGAGTTTCAGTGCCAGGGGTCAGAGGGCTGATCTTCGGCTGCCAAGGGCAGCACCTGCCATCACAGCCCGCCTGCCAGGCTCTGGCACCTCTCTCTTCTCAGCTGTGCATTTGGAGAGTTCTTCCTCAGCTGTCTTTCTCTCTGTAACATCCCCTGTTCCATTTTGTCTGTTCAGCTTTATTCATTCCTTAGCTGCTGCTTTTTTCTGTACCTCGTCTGGTGTTCCCTCACAGCACAGAAATTCCCCTGAATCTTTCTGAAGCTTCATTCACTTGCCAGACATTTCAGGCAGTTTTGGATAGCAGGAAGAAGATCACAGAATCACAGAATGCTAGGGGTTGGAAGATGATTTTGGTCAGGAGGAGAGGGCATGGCCTGAAGCTGCACCAGGGCAGGTTTGGGTTGATATCAGGAAGCACTGCCTGACAGAGGGTGATCAGCCATGGGAATGGGCTGCCCGGGGAGCTGGTGGAGCCACCGTCCCTGGAAGCGATTCAAGACAGGCTGGATGTGGCACTGAGTGCCACGGTCTGGCTGATGTGGTGGTGTGGGGTCATAGGCTGGGCTTGATGATCTCAGAGGGCTTTTCCAGCCTCAGTGATTCTGTCATCCTGTGATTCTGTGTGAGTCCAACCCCCCTGCCAGAGCAGGACAAAACTAGGGCAGCTCACTCAGAAATGCATCCAGACAGGTTTTGAAAGTCTCCAAAGGAGCCTCCACAACCTCTCTGGGGAGCCTGTTCCAGTGAAGATGCTACCAAGCTTTCTGTCTAATAACACATTACAGCTCCACTTCTTTAATCTTTCATTTGCATTAGCCAGGCACAGTAACCCGCAGTACCGAGCCGGGGGTTATCCTGCCATAGCTCCTAAGGGCACAGCAGCCTCTGGTGCCCTGCAGGACAGTGCCCATTCCACTGCTGCTCTCTTCCCTGAAGCTCTTGGCAAGTTTTACCATAGTCTGTATCCTCAGCTTCACTTCTTCCTCTTCCAGCGGTCTGCTAAAGAATCTCCATGCAAGAGAAGCTTGTTCTTACGTGATGTGTCAGGAGATGTTCTATGTGCTATTTTCAGAGCAGCGTAGGGTGAGACAGCAGGGCTGCCCCAAAGCCCCCCTGACACATAGACCTGAGAGGGGAAGGGAGTGCAAGGAGCACAGCAAGCTTCCAGTTCCCTTGTTGCAATGAGTTGGAGAGGCACATTAGAGACCTCCTGTTTGTGGTCAGTCAAATTTCATCCTAGCTGCCCAGCCTGTCGTACCTGGGGGTATTTGTTACAGGGATGCTGGATCACAGATCACCTATTAGATCTGGATTTGTTTGTCTTTGTTCTTGGGGGAATTTTAAAAGTGCCCCACAATAGATAAAGCATATCAGGACATTGTGTGGCTTCAAATGACACTATCTTAAAAAAATTGCTCTCGTGAGTAGTCTCAGAAATAAAGATTCATTCATAATCTGCATCTCTTCAGTACTCCCAAGCAAAGCCCTCAGAGCTTCCTCACCTCTTATCCAAAAATACTGCCAGTACTAAATTTTAGTTCGGATAGTGTAGGAAAAGCACAAGCTTCCCAATGAAAAGTTGATGCCAAACAGAAGCCCAATATTCTCTCTACGCAGAAGGGATCCCACATAGATCAAACCTCAGCTATCAGCTCATTTATCTATGATCCTGGCTTCCAGGCTCCCCTAAGACAAGAGGGAGAGGATGGGTTTGAAATACACGCTGGTAAAACAAACAAGGTAACGATTTCATAACCAAAGAACTACGCAGGAGTTTGTGTCAAATCCTTTTGTGGAGAACGGGGAAGCAAAACCATTTTATCCCATACCTCCCAGCTGTAGGAGCTGAAAAAGCACAATGGTAGGCAGGCTGTGGACTAAGTTTTGGGTTTCCATTCCTTTCACTTTCTGTACTAACAGAAATCTCCACAATAAATCAGGGAGTGACAAGACACACCGGTCCTGGACCTTCAGTGTCCTGGCAGTACTATAGCACAGCAAGCAGTAGAAAACTAATAGAAAAACCATTTGCTTCCTTGCCTAGTGAGGTAAGAAATGCCTCTGTGGGAAAATGCCAGAGGTTTCATCTTTCCTTTAGAATCAGCCAGCCCTCCCCTTAAAAGCGCTCAAAACTTCCCCAAATAATTTGAGCAATGGATGAAGAAAAGAAAGGGCAATCACAGTACAGACACACGTGAGGGATTCAGATCTCAGCCAATAAATCCTTCCTTCCACGAGTGTGAAACTGCAAGCTGTCACATTTTTGTATGCGTGAACAGCTAATGGAGCATATTTTTCCATGGAGGAAGTTATTATTCCAGGCTTATGCTTCACTGGGTTAAGGTAGACGTGGCTGGGGCTGCTGGGCAGGGCGCAGAGAACGAGTGCATCCTCCTCGCTGCCGTCCATCAGCAACGTGTCGGGGGAGCCGGTGTCCAAACCTGAACGGCGAACAGCACGGTAATCCATCAATCAGTCACTGAAACCAAGAGCTAAGCAACATCTCTGAACAGAAGTCCCGTTTTCCCCCCCAGATATTTACTATTCTGGCTTTAGTGCTTTTTTTCTTTTGAGAAAAGCCTTCCCCTGCTATGCCAGGCGTGTGTTCATGAACGCAGCCCAGGGGCACCTTTGGGCAGTTCTCCCTCCGATCTTACATCTGAGAGAACTGAAAAAGCAACAGGGGAAAAGGGTATATTCCTCTGCCTTACAGTTGAGGGGATGACAGAAACTGTGCAATGAAGCTTGTAACACACCCGCCCAGTCCCTCAGTGCTGCTGTCACTGCTGCTGCCACTGCAAGGGAAATGGCATCAAAATTAATCGAGGTGCCAGCAGCAATGATTGAATTGGAAAACTTCAGACACTGCGGCTCAGCAGCCAAATGAGACCAGCCTAAACCCATCAGAAGGCTTCCATCACCTGCTCCAGACAGCGTGGCTTGCGCAGAGATGGGGTCACTGTCCTACTGTGAGCCATTTACAATCCCTCCCAGCATCCAGGAGAGACGGGGCGGTGGGAGTTGGGGTTCCTTCTGCCCTCAGCAGTGAGTTTGCATCCAGCCTCCACGCTGTAGCCAACGGCTTCCCTCTGCAGGGCTCATACCCTGCTGCAGAATTAGCACAGCTCCGAAGCAACTGGAAGGCGACGAGAGGTGAAAGTTCTCCTAAGCTGGCGCGGGGAGATTCGCTGATGCGCATGGACTGCTGCTCTCGTAGGCAGTAAAGTCACAAGTAAAGCTGGTCCCAGATTTCCCCTCGAGCGCTGTTCATCTGGTCAGGTTCACCAAGGGGTCTGTCAAGATCTGAAGAGGCTCGGGGAGATCAGACATCTGAGGTTCTTTAGAAATGCAGAGTTTCTAAATGAAAATATATGTAAGAAATCCAATGTAGGGCTTGCAGAGGAGAATTTATGAAAGTCAGTGACTTTAAAGTAACAGTTGGCGTTGAACATAACTTTCATATCTGAAACTTGTTTCAACCTGCACTCAAGCTAAACAGAGGAGGAAGTTCGAGCAAATTCCCAAAGCCCCAAGATATCACAGAATTTAATCCAGCTCAGTAATCACCTCAGGACTTAATCCAGAAAGTAAATTGTTATTTTTAACCCATGACTGCCATTACAAACATGGCATATTTGCTTCAAAAGAAGGGAAACTAATAATTCTTAGGACCTGATCTCCTCCAAATTGTGCCCTCCACACTCCTTCCCTGCCCAGCTACAGCAAGCAACTGGTAACCAGTTGATAAAGTTATCAGAGCGTTCCGGGGCTGAAGGCACCACGGGGCAATCTGGCTGAGCAGCGGGTGCAGCACGACTAACGGTGCATCTTCCAGGGAAAAGGAGGGAAGTTTCCCTTTCTGGTAAGGAAGGAAACTCAGAAATTATTCTGGAACATCTGGGAAGCAAATCTGTATTCTCTCAGTAGGAAGTGCGTTGGTTTGATTTGTACTAATTGAATTTGCCACCCAGAAAACCCGTCGGAGAGTTCTCTTTGTTCTAATGAACAGCAAATAATTTTTTTTTCAATTAAAACAGTTGACAGCTAATGTTTGTGGAACCACCACATATATATTCTTTGAGTAAAAAACCCCTCCAGTTCAATTGGTCCAGAAGGAACAGCAGAGAGCAAACAAACCAAACCAAACCAAAATCCCCAGCAACCAAAAAAACCCAAAACAAGCCAAAAAAGAACTCAATTCACTTTGCTGTTAACGTTGTAGCATCAACGGGCTCAGTGTCTTTTCCAGACCAAAGAGATGGTGCACTCGTGAGAATTTTATGCAAATTCATGCCAAATATACACCCAGCAAGAAAACAGTCCCACTCACAAGGGCATGGCTAACTTGACTGGAGGTCAAGGTTGCTTAATGACTCCTCGGTTTGCTTTGATAAGGCAATTTCACCAAGATATTACAGGCCGCCTTCCTTAGCTGTATGAATGTATTTGAAGTGGTACAAGCTGGTCACAGCAGTGGAAAAGAACCAGTCTAGATCTCCTACAACTTTTTCTAACGCAGAGAAAAACCCCAAGGCAGTCACTTGTGCTCCTCGCCCCCTCCCACCCACCATGCTGACTGTTGCAGCAGGGAGTTAAATACGTGTCAGTGGGAATTCCCAGCATCACCTGAGTGGTAGGAATAACAGAAATAATAAATATCACACCTGCCTCTGTTGTCCTTCACCGTAAAAATACTCCATGAAAACTATAGATAAGCACTTAAAAGATCAGACTCATTTCAAAGCAGGGCATGACAAGTGCCCTTCGAAGCGCAGTGCATGCTTGTTCAATTGCCCCGTTCCTGCCAGCGTGCAATTCCATATTTCCCTGGTTCATTCCCAATAACTGGCTTTCTGAAAAAGAATTACACCACAAAAATGCAGCTACCTCTGCCCTGGAGCCACACAGCACTGAGCATACTGGGGCAACCAACGCTAGGACTCGTGGCGAGGCGAGGAACGCTACCAGCTTGCACCGTGCTCAAAGGGCAGTATCCTGGCAGAATGCAGGTATGCAGCGGTACGTTTGTCTGTGTGTCCAGGTCTGAATGCACACATGTGCAGGTCCTTTAAAAAAACAAAATCCAATAAATAATCAAATAGTAATAATAAAAAGCCCCAGAGAGGGCAATCTAGTGGAAACAACTGAGCTTGGCCCTTACACTTCGTCTGTCGTCCTGGTTCGAGTGCGAACAGAACTAATTCTGTTCAGTAATTTTACTTTCCAGCTCAGTGCTTTCTGTGGACAGATCTGTTATCCTCTTTAACCCTATGTTAAAAAGATAAAATTCTCTTTCTGAAGTGAAGAAATACCTAGTTCTCTTATAGGCACAAGAAGAATAAAATGAAACAAAACAGTGACAAAGATCCTTGAACCAACAGGGTGAAAGCCCCTGATGCAAAGCACTTGTTTACACCTTTAAAGTTTGAAGTAAAAGGCCCATACGCTTTCCTGTACGAAAAAGTGTTTGCAAGATGACAAAAACTCAGCTTCCAATCTCTTGGTATAACTGAAGTGTCCCCAACCCTGTTCAGGGCAGATGGCCCTGGTCATTCACTTCACTCTAGAGTGATCTTTCCAACCTCTTAGAAGTTTCTCTGGCTACACAGAAGTATAGCATCCCTTAGGGAACGCAGCGTGTTCTGACTTAATGCCTTCTGACATTTCACTTGCCTTGTTAATAAGATGGGTGAAATGTCAGGTGAAATTATATCAGCGGGTGCAGCAGTCCACAAAAGGGAGATGGCTGGAGCCTCCTAATACTGCCTCTGGATTTGCTTTTCGAAACCATGTTGGTAACTGATGGTAATTATTACAATGACCAGCTTTAGTAATTGCTTCAGGAGTTACTTACCTCACTGACAACAAACGGGGCACTTCTCTGGCACTCAGCAGCACCAGCCACAGCCTCCAGACCTGCATTAGTGTCACACTTTGCCTGCTGCATCAGGAACCACCAGCACAGCCGCTCTCTAGAACACAACTTCTTTGGGCTTGCACACCCAGGCTGTGCTGCTATGTAGCAGTTTTAAATACCAGTTAGTACTGGGAGGTGGAGGTGCAGGGTTCCAGCATCCAGGAGCTGTCCCAGGTCACTGCCCAGGGGCCCTGCCTGCCCCGCGTCAGGAGGTGTGCCAGCTCTGTGTGCAGCTGATGTCTGGGTGAACTCCTTCCTACAGCAGGCTCCTCCAATGCCCGCCTCATTTCAGAGATACCAGGGCTAAGGAACAGCACCAGCGAAAGGTAAACTGCCGAATTTCCTCCCCGGGGAAGGCTGCTGAAGTTAATGGACAGCAGAGCTGGCAGTAGGCAGAGTGGAGTTCTCAGGCATCGCAGTTGCTGGGGTGGTTCTTGGGGCTTCTTTTTTCCCTTTAGTATTATAAAAAATAAATGACTCTCACAGAAATGGAATAAGTGCAGTCTCCTAGATCTCAAATTCGAAGGGAACTCAGAAGAAGTATGTTTGCTTCAGGCTCTTGTAAATTTTTCAGAAGTTAATGGCACAGAAGGTGAATGAGGTAAAAATACCGTTCTCTCGGAATGTACAGACTCGCACTGCCCAGGCTACACTCGAAGTGAAGAGATATTTTTAGGGACCAGGAAAAGGCTCCAGACTGAAAATAGAGAAGCCAAAAATGTCCAACAAAGCACTTTCAACAAAAAACGAAAATAATAATAATAAAAAAATACTTTTATCTGCTCGTTTCTGTTTTGCTTTTAGAAAGCATTTTCATTTTTTAACCAGGGATTTTTTAACTCTGGCATTTTCTCTCTCTGATATTCCCCAGTAGGATATCACCTGCCAAGTTTTCCTAAATGTAATCTCCTAGAACTTATGGTCAGAAACGTCTTATCTAAGTGTATAATGAAAGGCTTTGATTTATTTCTTGACGCAGACATTTGTACAAATTACTTTGTTCCTTCTTCTGAAGCGAGGCAATTACTTGCTAGAATTATACAGGAGTGCCTTCTTCTCTTAAGGCTTTATTTGCTTGTCCTGCTTTTCCTCTAACAAGAAGTTTGTATTTGCTTTAAGGAAGATGGTTTGAAGTTAACTTCTTCGTGGGTACACAAGCAGCCCAGTTATTGAAAGCTGCCCCAGTGCTACACCAGTGTCAGAGCAGTCCTGGGACTGTCAAGGTCACAGGAAGAACTGTGAGCAATGACGTTCCATCTCTGCTGTCCTGTCCTGCTTCAAAGCCACTCAGCAGACTCAGCTTTGGAGGGGCTGCAGTTACTAACAGGGAAAGATTTTGATGGTGCAGGAGGGGTGCTTAGTTTATAATTATGTTTTCTTCTATTGCTATTGTAAGGTCCCTAAAGTGGGACCTTTCTTTTCACCAAAATCACATAAAAAGTCACATTTTGTCCAGAAAAGCATCTCCCGGGGTAATATTCCAACCAGGTATTACATTCTGTGGGATGGCCAAAGGACTAGAGTTACAAGTTGCATCACTGAGAAGTGCCTCGATGACTAGTTTTGGAGTAAGATGAACCATTCATGATGCACTTTCAGTGCTAAAAAAAAAGAAAAAGATTAAATAAATCTGATAAAGGGTTAGATAATGCAAGTGTTCAAGGAATCACAGAATCATAGGCTCATAGAATGGTCAGGGTTGGAAGGGACCTTAAAGCTCACCCAGTCCCAACCCCCCTGCCATGGGCAGGGACACCTCCCACTAGAGCAGGGTGCTCACAGCCCCAGCCAGCCTGGGCTTCAACACTTCCAAGGATGGGGCTTCCACCACCTCTCTGGGCAGCCTGGGCCAGGGTCTCACCACCCTCCTGGGGAAGAAATTCTTCCTCCTGTCCAACCTGAATCCACCTCTCTCTGGTTTTAATCCATCCCCTCCAGTCCTGTCCCTGCCCCACAGCCTAACAAGTCCCTCCCCAGCTTTCCTGTAGCCCCTTCAGATACTGGAAGGCCACAATAAGGTCTCCCCGGAGCCTTCTCTTCTCCAGGCTGACCAACCCCAACTCTCTCAGTCTGTCCCCATAGCAGAGGTGCTCCAGGCTCTGAGCATCCTGGTGCCCTTCTCTGGACACGTCCCAGCACATCCACAGCCTTCCTGTGCCAGGGGCTCCAGAACTGGACGCAGCACTGCAGGTGAGGTCTCACCAGAGTGGAGTAGAGGGGCAGAATCCCCTCCCTCGCCCTGCTGGCCACGCTTCTCCTGATGCAGCCCAGGACACCACTGGCCCTCTGGGCTACGAGAGCACACTGATGGCACACTAATGGAAGCCCTAACAATTTTTATTTTGCTTTTAGACTTGTCCCTTTTATAGTGCCACTGGTCACAGGGCTGATGGGCACGAGTCAGTAGAGCAGACACCTTACTGTGACTTCTAGAAAGCACTGCCCGGCAGTGCCCGCTGCCTCGTGGCACAGCATCGTCACCTTCAGTGCCAGGGGCACGAGCAGAAGGATTCAGGGTCACAACAGTGCAGCCAAGAGTAGAGTTCTCTAATTTCTGAGGAGCCTTCTGAAAGATTTATGTGCACACAGTTTCATGCAACATAAATATTCTGCATGTCAATAAAGTACAGGTGAAACTCCCTGGACATATGTTCCAAGGGAAAAAAATCCACTGAAACCCAGCAATTTACTTCAATTTACATTTACAAGGTAATACCTCAGGGCCTCAGTTTCCCCTTTTTTACACAGGGGAAGGGAGAAAGCTGCTGTAAGACTTATGGCTACATAGAGAGTGTAAGATAGAAGGATCTAAATCCCTTATTCTAGAAGTGATCTTCTTTGCTATGAAAGATGCTGCCTGATCACTAGTGCTTTCGGACGATTAAAACGGTTAACATCCTTTGGTGTGCAGCTGCCCACGCCCACCGAGTCATGAATCACGTCCTAACAAGCCAGGAAGGAGCAGAGCCTCCTCATTCACTAATTACAGTCAACGAAAGACTTTCTAAACCAGAGACAAAGCGTTGGTACGAGAGGGAGAATCTGCAATACTTATTCCCACTCCTGATCTGCTGTGTGGCCTTGCAAAAGTCACTACAGGGCTCAGTGCCTCAGTTTCCCTACTGCTTCAGATGGAAATAACTAGAAAGGGGAACAGGATGGAGCTTTGCAGTTACACCCTATCGAGCTCAAAAGGTTTCAGCATTTCCATTTTTAAAGCAATGGGCTTTTAAATGTTTATACCTTTAACACAAGAGTGCCTCCATCCCAAGGCACACGCGGGTGGCCTGGGGCTATTAACGTGGAGACCAGGCCTCCAAGAGAGCAACTATCCTGTTCCTCTCCATGCCCTGGAATTAGTTCATGCAAGACAGGTCTTGAAAATGCAGAACAGACAGAGGCCTCCCGGGACACCGACCTTTGAGCCAGAGGCTTGACCCTCCTGATCCCTCAGCTTTATACTGGGTATGATGCCTATGGGCTGGGACCCCTCACCGGGCAGTTTGGGGTCCCCTGTCCCGGCCGCTCCTCCCGCGGGTGCCACCTTTTGCTTTCCGCACCCCCGGCCTGGGGCACAACCCCCAGCAGGGACCTCGGGCTGCAGAGGAGCAAGAACCAGCGAGAGCCTTTCTGCACCCCAGATCCATGGCAGGAACTCCAACCATGGAGCGCTGGCACTGCTGGAAGCAGAGACTGGCTGTGAGGATGCAGGCTCTGCTATGGGGACAGACTGAGAGAGCTGGGGTTGGTCAGGCTGGAGAAGAGAAGGCTCCGGGGAGACCTTATTGTGGCCTTCCAGGATCTGAAGGGGGCTACAAGAAAGCTGGGGAGGGACTTGTTAGGCTGTGGGGCAGGGACAGGACTGGAGGGAATGGATTAAAACTAGAGAGAGGTGGATTCAGGTTGGACAGGAGGAAGAATTTCTTCCCCAGGAGGGTGGTGAGACACTGGCCCAGGCTGCCCAGAGAGGTGGTGGAAGCCCCATCCTTGGAAGTGTTGAAGCCCAGGCTGGCTGGGGCTGTGAGCACCCTGCTCTAGTGGGAGGTGTCCCTGCCCATGGCAGGGGGGTTGGGACTGGGTGAGCTTTAAGGTCCCTTCCAACCCTGACCATTCTGTGAGTCTATGATGCGCCGTGAACTTCAGCAAGTGCCGGTCCTCAGGAGAGACCGAGCTGAAAAGTAAAACCACTGAGCAGAATTAGTTCTGTCCTAGCTCAGACCGGCAGATAAACCCAGATCAATCCTGCCCCGCTGGGCTGAAGGCTCCCAGACAGCTAATGGCCTGGCTGCAAGGACACAGTATGGCCTCAGATAGGACAGGAACTGGGCTGGGTTCTGCCCCAACCCCGAGCGGGTGTGATCCCAGCCACTCTGGCAGGATAACAGCGTCTCCTGGTGTGTTTTCAGCACGCCAACACAACGTGTATTTAAAAGACACGACAAAATGTAAACTCCTAATGACAGGCGTTCTCTCTGTCTGCAGAAGCTCTCTGTAAAAGCAGTGAAAGTCTGGGCAAGTCTGAAGAAACAACCTCCCAGGACCATTCTGACACAAATGAGGCTGAGTACACACTGCGTGTGTGTTTGCCCCCTCTTTTGGCTCCATCGCCGTGTTGCTTTCCTTATATAACTGTTCTAGTTAAAAGAACACTCCTGACCTAAGAAAACCTACATCAACCTTATAATTTTTTGTTAAATACATGGTGGTCATCCACAGGTTTAAAAGTAGTAAAGAGTGGGCATTCCATATTTAACTCTGAGTCACCCCATTGTCTGTCACGTAGAGACAACTGCTGGCAGGCTTCGGAAAGGCTTTTTCTGGATGAAGTGGTGGCTGACAGACAGCCCAGCTCCAGCGTGTCCCCGGGCACATGCCCACTCCCTACCATCAGCTCCTACCCCGTGTGTAACCTGTTGTGTTCTGGGAAATTTCGGGTTTTGGGATAGTGTCCCCAGAGAACATCCCTTTCATGGGAGCAAGTGTTGCTGGGAATGCAGCTGAGAAGCTCTGCTCCAGGGGTCTTTAGAAACAACCCATATATCCTCTTCAGAAAGGCAGCCAGACTGCCTACCAAACATGAACTACTCCCTCCACACCACTGCTTTGCTTCAGGTAGGCAGCAGTGTTACTCATCATTAAAGAATGATAATTCCTGCTTTTCTATTAAACAGCCCAAATTATTTCAGCAGCTTCTAATGCAGAGCCTTACACTATGAACAAAAAGGCAATTTCAAATTTGAAATGATAACAGCAGGATATAAAGTCTCTTCAACATCAACCCACAGACTTTGGAGCATCATAGAGAAATCCTGAGGTTTTCCATAGAGCAACTGGCTCATACACAAACCTCCTGTGCAGACCCCTCTACCCTTTCCCTCTCCAGCCCACTTTAAACAAGTCTTTTCAGGGCTGACTGGAATGGCATCACACAGCTTGTACAAAGAACAACTGCCCATACACCTCAGATGAAACTACTACAAGTCCAGATGCTTATTTCTTCTCCCCTAAATACCAGTTTATTTTGAGAGGCAATTCAGTAGATATGGATTTCCTGGCTAGGGTGGAACCTGGCTGCTTCAGAACTGCTCCCCCTCCATCAGTCTGCTCTGTAGCCCAGGGGGGCTGGCTCCGTGGCTGCCCATTTATCAGATGAGGAAATATCTTAGGTTGCCTCTCCATCCCATTAGGCTGGAGCGCTGGTTTGTGAACACTGGTATATATTGATTGTGGTGAAGCTGGAAATCTAACCCCGTCTCTAAAACTGACTGATAAACATCCGTACTATTCCAGCTCAGGATCTCCAACCTGAGCACTGTTGCTGTTTTCTGATTCCCCAATCTCCCTTCCCCGCAGCCGACGGCGAGGGTTGCTCACACATCTGGCCATATCACACTTCACAGCCACGAGCGCAGATGGGCAAGGAGCAGGATTTGATTTATAGCTGCTTATCTTAAAAATAGCTGCATAATATGAATGTTTGAGTTTGTCAATCCCAATCCCAATCCCTTCCTAGGGGATGAGTTTGACTTTTCAAACACTGACAGCTTCTTCTGTCTTCTATCAGCTGCAAGTCTGACAGCACATCACAGTGGTGTCCCGGGCAGTCAGGAGTGGTGGCCTGAAGCACAAACAGGGGGAAAGCAGCATGGAATCAATCACGGAATCAGAGAATCCTCAGGGTTGGAAGGGACCTTAAAAGCTCACCCAGTTCCAACCCCCCTGCCATGGGCAGGGACACCTCCCACTAGAGCAGGGTGCTCACAGCCCCAGCCATCCTGGGCTTCAACACTTCCAAGGATGGGG
The DNA here is from genome assembly GCA_025345505.1 of Todiramphus chloris collaris. Classification (NCBI taxonomy): domain Eukaryota; kingdom Metazoa; phylum Chordata; class Aves; order Coraciiformes; family Alcedinidae; genus Todiramphus; species Todiramphus chloris. Next base: position 462,977 of record JANVCC010000219.1, read on the forward strand.
CTTCCACCAGCATTCACCAGCATCTTCTGGTTCTCCTGTTCCCTGGCATCTGTCCAGTGAAAAACATCTGGATTGCCATTTTAAAAGCTAGAGGCTAATACATGCTGTCCTATCTTCCACAACAAATCCATTTCCAGACATTGGAAACTAAAACCCAAAAGCTACCTCAAAGGCACGGCAATGTAAGGCCTGCACAAATCAGTGAAGAGGTTTCGTGGACTTCAACCTTAACAGCTTGTGAGTAAGGGAAGGCAAGGCCATTTCTGAGGGCAAGGGCCTGTCATTCTGCAAAAGCCCTCTAAGAATCACAGAATCACTGAGGCTGGAAATGACTTCTGAGATCTTTGAATCTTTGAATTCCATGTAAATACTCCCTTAAGATGGGAACATAATCATCCATGATTTCAGTTTAAAGTTCACTGTGTAGACTTGAGTATGTGCATGTACATCTAGAGATGACTTCTCTCCATATATATATATATATAGACATATATAAAAAGGAGACACAAGTGTCTCCTCTTTTGAAAGAGGAATATCCACGTCACCTCTCCACAGCCTGACACCTTGTCAGAGATTGTAGCACTGTGACACATTGGAAATTCCTGGCTTCTGCTTGACTTATTACAGCACTTTCCATGAATGTGCAGCTCCATGTGCTGCTAGAATTTCTCTTATCACAAAATCTTCTCCGGTGCAAGAGAAATCTTAGCTTACAACATCCTCAGCACATAGAAAGCAAACCCATACTTTCCCTTCCCACTCTTTCACTAGAGATCCTTTCAAAAAGTTTAAATGAAGCATTCAATTTGATGATATCTGTTGCAAATCTGCCCCATAACTGCAAAGATACTGTCTCTTTCTGTCGCCAAATTTCCTGTCTCTATACCCTGGAGGCAGCTGTGGGCCCTGCAATATTTGGGCAGAAGCAAAGCTGTTTTCTGCAAGCTTTATTAATTTCCAAGCCATTTCCTGTTTTCCCTCAGCAGCCAACCCAGCCCCCGTCTGCCAGGTACTGAAAGACAAAGCCACCCCATTCGGTCTGAAGAAATGTTCTGTCACTTGGAAGAGGAGGAGAGAGAAGGACAGTCCCCATTCCCCACTTTCACGGAGGCAGCTTTGCTTTCCTGGGAGGTGACCCTTCAGAGAATGGTGCCGCGCAGAGATGCCCAGCCCAGCTGCGTGGATCCTTTACACGAGGGGCTTGGACTGCGGAAGCACTGCATGAGTCCTGAGCAGAGTGTCCACAGAAATTCCTCTGAAAGTGAAAACAGCAAGAGAATTCTATTCTTAGGATGCATTTTTTGTTGCTGGTGCTTAGGCAGCTTCTTTTGATACGTAACCCAAAGCTGTAGGAACTTTGGCTTCAGGCACGAGAGCCCCAGTCTGCAGCAGGGACAGGCAGGCACGGGCTCAGGCAATTCACAGGAGCTCTGCACACTGGGCACCCCTGAACACCTCTCCCAGAAGGCACAGGTGCCCTCAAAGGCCTTCTAAAAAATTAAACAAGAAAAAAAAAATCAAATATCAATTCTGATAATAGGGCCCTAAAAAGTTTAGACCTTGATAGACGTAATTCCCTGTGTTTGGAGACAAATGGAGCAAAAAGGGGAATCGTTCCTGAGATATTTTGGGAGAACAGTAATGATTTCGTTGTCATCTGAGATGAAGCCAAGTAACAGATCGGAGCTACACCTGGAGCTGTGTAACAACAGCCCCCTACCCCTGGAGCTGTGTAACA
>JANVCC010000219.1:464724-481097 GCA_025345505.1 Todiramphus chloris collaris
TGTGTAACAACAGCCCCCTACCCCTGGAGCTGGTAACAACAGCCCCCGCTGCTCTCCAGCCCATTCCCAGCTCCTGGCTCAGCACTGTCCCCAGAGTTCAGTGGCACACTTCGTGCCCCTTCCTTGCTTTCTGAGCCACCGTCTGTTCACTTGCAGGGATGGAAATCTGCAACTAGAGTTCTTTGGTGGGAATGCATCAAAGGGACACACAGAGGCTGTTTCCTTCAGCAGGGGATACAATCCACTCCAGGATGAACTGGCCATGCCAGGGCCAAAGCAACGCCAGGAGAGACCACCACAAAGCCTGGTGCTTTGTGATGGGGCACAAAGCCCCATGATGACCTGGGCAGCCTGACCAGCCTGACCAGCCCCAACACAGCCCCAGGAACCAAGCTGCTCACCTCCCCCTCTCAGCACTTACAGCACCAAGCTGCCCTTGCCGGTACCGGGGCTGCCCAGTAAGGGCCCAGTTCAAAGCCCATGGAGTCTTCGCTGCCTCGGGTGCTCCTGGGTTCATATTGCAACACTGCCTGATCCAGGGAAAACATCTCCTCGTCCCACGCAGCTCCTGCCGCTGAGGCGTGACTCCTGGCAGGATACGGCCACTCGTTTCCTACTCCCCCGGCTCCGTTTCGTTCTTTGCTTTTACTGAACTGGAAACGGCCTAAGCCTCTCAAGGCTTCGCAAACGCCTGGTATGGTCAGGCGGAAAGAACGGATTATGGAATGAAAACACAGGGACTGCTGCTGCTCTAGACCCTGGCCACCTCCTCCCCATAACCACCGTGGTTAAAAACACTGAAATGACTGGAAACAGAGAGAGAAAGAAAGAAAAGAAAGAAAAGAGAGAAAAGAAAGAAAAGAAAGAAAAGAGAGAAAAGAAAGAAAGGAAAGAAAAGAAAGAAAAGAAAGAAAGGAGGGAAAGAAAGAAAGAAAGGAGGGAAAGAGGGAAAGAGAGAGAGAAAGAAAGAAAGAGAGAAAGAAAGAAAGAGAGAAAGAAAGAAAGAGAGCGAGAAAGAGAGAAAGAGAGAAAGAGAGAAAGAGAGAAAGAGAGAGAAAGAGAGAGGGAAAGAGAGAAAGAGAGAAAAGAGAGAAAAGAAAGGAAAGAAAGGAAAGAAAGGAAAGAAAGGAAGAGAGGAAGGAAGAGAGGAAGGAAGGAAGGAAGGAAGGAAGGAAGGAAGGAAGGAAGGAAGGAAGGAAGGAAGGAAGGAAGGAAGGAAGGGAGAAAGAGAGAAGGAGAGAAAGAAAGAAAGAAAGAAAGAGAGAAAGAGAGAAAGAAAGAAAGAAAGAAAGAAAGAGAGAGAGAAAGAGAGAAAGAAAGAAAGAAAGAAAGAAAGAGAGAGAGAAAGAGAGAAAGAGAGAAAGAAAGAGAGAAAGAGAGAAAGAGAGAAAGAGAGAAAGAGAGAAAGAGAGAAAGAAAGAAAGAAAGAAAGAAAGAAAGAAAGAAAGAAAGAAAGAAAGAAAGAAAGAAAGAAAGAAAGAAAGAAAGAAAGAAAGAAAGAAAGAAAGGAAGGAAAAGGGGTGACCCATGTACTCATATCCTGGCACTCTGTGGGAATTGTCATAGAATGCCCAGAAGAACACAGACCAGGTCACAGCATCTGTGCATAGACCTGAAGCTCACTTCATTGCAGCCTTCGAGCAGCTGCCCAAGCCCTCTGCCCGCCAGCAAGGACACGTGCTTACGCGTGGGCACGAGCATCGCTTCTCTGCAATACGCACACCGCACACTGAAGCGCTGCTGGACATTCAGATGACCCCTTGGCTGTCACAGACCCACTGGCTCCATGGCGTTACAGCACAGCGAGCTGTGGCTTCACCTCCTTGCTCAGCAACGTGCTGTCTTCACTGGAAGGCAAGGTCCTGCCATGGTTGTCACAGAATCACAGAATCGTTTTGGTTGGAACAATTTCCTCCCGAGATGACATTCCTAGCTTCTTCACTAACGTGTTCTGCATGTGCAGACAAATGTATTTCTCTTTGCTGCAGACTGATAGTGTGATACAAGCTGATTTTATTAAGTTCTTCAGTGTTTGATAAATGTATCTAAAGGGTTTTTCTCTGAGAAACTGGCTGGAGCAGGAGAAATGGGCTGGTACAGAACTATTCTTCATTGGGAAGTATAATAAAAATATTAACAAGTGTTGAGGTAGCTACTGGAACATGGACATCTCCAATTCCTCAACACTCAGGAGCTCCAAGTTCTACACCTGGGACACAATACAGTTTAAAGTAAGAAATGATATAATTCAGCAAATAGCTTATCCTTCTTTAGAAAGGCTTATTCCTGAACCAGAGACAGATTTGTTCATATGAATAATCATAAAAATGAAAGGTCTTCAGAGTACCTTTGAAGAAAATTCAATAAAATCCTAAAAATATCTTCTTTTAGTTCCTGGTGAGACTTTGTTAACATTAAACAGCCACTGTTCGTTCCAGTTTGTCTTTCATGGTGTACTACAGTCATTTTTTGTTCTGCAAATACACACAGAAATCCAAATGTTCCATTCTGATAAGGTAAATAATTATTTGGTTTGATTTTTCATAATAATTTTCATTCAAACTGACATACTCCCCTAGCAACTGCTTCACAGGAGTGACATTCTCCCAGCAAGCAAACATTCTTTGAAGTAAACTCACACGCAGAATCATAGAATGTCTTTGGTTGGAAGAGACCTTCAAGATCATCCAGTCCAACCTCCAGCCCAACACAGCGAGCTCACCACTAAACCGTGCCCCGAGCACCAGGTCCACAGCCATTTCAGTGCCTCCAGGGATGGTGACTGCACCCCTGCCCTGGGCAGCCCACCCCCCTGGCTCAGAACCCTGGCACTGAAGAACTGTTTCTTAACATCCAGCCCAAAGCTCCCCTGGGGCAGCTTGCAGCCATCCCCTCTGCTCCTGTCACAGTCACCAGGGAGAAGAGGCTGTCCCCCTGGCTCCAGCCTCCTGTCAGGGAGCTGTAGAGGCCAGAAGGTCTCCCCTCAGCCTCCTCTTCTGCAGACTAACCAACCCCAGCTCCCTCAGCACAGAGCTCCAGGCCCTTCACCAGCCTCGCTGCCCTTTTCTGGCCATGCTCCAGCACTTCTGTGTCCTTCTCATAGTGAGGGGCCCAGAACTGAACGCAATATTCAAGGTGTGGCCTCCCAGTGCTGAGTCCAGGGGGATGATCACCTCCCTGTTCCTGCTGGCCGCAGTGTTTCTGGTAGAAGCCAGGATGCCCCTGGCCTTCTCGGCCACCCGCACGCGCTGCTGGCTCATATTTAGTCGCCTATTGACCAACACCCCCAGGTCCTTTTCCAGCTTGCAGCTTTCCAAGCCCACCCCAGGTCTGTACCTTTCCAGTGGGGTTGCTATGACCCATGTGCAGGACCCGGCCCTTAGCCTCGCTGAGCCCCATGCGATGAACCTTGGCCACTGACCCAACCTGTCCAGGCCCCTCCGTAGAGCTTCCCTGCCCTCCAGCAGAGCAACACACCCACCCAGCTTGGTGGCACCTGCAAGGCTGCTGAGGGCACGCTCAGTCCCCTCTCCCAGGGCGTTAATGAAGATACTACAGAGACAGCACTGAACCCTGGGAGCACCACTTGTGACTGGACACCAGCCGGACCGAGCCCCATCGCTGCCGCTCTCCGCCCAGCCCTCCAGGCAGATTTCTCTCCAGAGCAGTGGATTTATCTGAGATTTGAGCCCTAAGTTTCCGAAGGAGAATGCTGCGGGAGACAGCATTCGAAGCAGCATTATCAGAGAATGTTTAAACATGCTGCAGGTTAGTATATGGGATTATTTAGTGTTTATCCTAAAGACAATCAGACAATATTGCCTACTGTTTCTTTGCATTATCACTGACTGTTTTCATCCTCCTCTCCTGCTGATCTTCAATACAGGAACACAGTTAGAGCACCATCATTTTTATCACAGCTAACACGTCCTTTTGGCAACCATGGCTTTCAAAAGCAAAGAGAAGCCCTGTGAAAGGCGTTGCATTTCCCACCCGCAACCCTCTTTACATCACTGCATTGCTGCTTATGTTGAGACTTGCCTTGCTTTCTTACGGCACAGAATGTGGCGGGCTCTTGGTGGCATCTCTGATTCACTTTCACCACGCAAAACAACTTGGCCTTGTTCTGGTGGGTGGGGATTGGTTGGTTGGTTTTTTTGGTTGGTTTTACTTTGTTAAGATAAAATGTCTCCCACAAGCCTGCCCCTCTCTTCTGCAGAGGTTACCTCCTCCACAACTGCTAGCAGGAAGGAAACAAATCTGTGCTTCTGCTGCTACGCTGCAGCCTGATGCGCCAGCTCCGCAGGGCTTGGAGGAGCAGTGGCTGAGGGAGAAGGTGACAAACGTCCCCGTGCAGCTACACGGCACGCTGGGATGTGCCAGTTCACACGTGAGCACCCATTCCTGAAGAGATGGAAAGGAAGAAGGTGACAAACGTCCCCACGCATCTACGTGGCATGCTGGGATGTGCCAGTTCACACGTGAGCACCCATTCCTGAAGAGATGGAAAGGGAGAAGGTGACAAACGTCCCCACGCAGCTACGTGGCACGCTGGGATGTGCCAGTTCACACGTGAGCACCCATTCCTGAAGAGATGGAAAGGGAGAAGGTGGCAAACGTCCCCACGCAGCTACGTGGCACACTGGGATGTGCCAGTTCACACGTGAGCGCCCATTCCTGAAGAGATGGGAATCAGTAGCTTATTGCTTACCCAAGACAAGGGAGGATTCAGAAAGGGATTAATACAAATCACTGCTCCGCAAGCGCTGCTTCGGCCCCGGTTCCTGTCTAACAACTCTGATTTGTGAGGAGAAGGATCCGTTTCTGGTGTTGGCAGGGCGTTAGGCCAGGCTCGCACACCGGCCACGCCGCTGCGCAGAAACACGTACAAGAAAAGTCCCCGGTGTGGCACAGAGCGTTGCACAGCTGCACCGCTCACGTTTACAGACGGAAAGGAAAAATCCTCTGTCTCCGCAGGGTGGGACGAGCACGCGGAGGCCAGGAGCCCGTGGGCAGAGATAAACGCCAGAGCAGAGCTAGGGTGTCACTTGAGGACACGAGCTGGGAGAGACAGACATGCAGAAAAACTCAGACAGTATTTATTGCTCAATTAAATAACCTGTCCTAAACCTGGGATCCCTAAACGCACGCCTATTACCGTGCTTGCTCAGATAAACACGAGGGCTCACGCTGGAGTGAAAAAAGCATCAGTTTGCTGCTGAAAATAACAGGAAAAATGTCATGGGTGTTGTTCCTTAAATATTTTTTAAGGACAGTTTCCATAAGGGAGAGAACTCCCCAAACACCTCTCTGCCTAAATACCCTTTCCCCCTTTGCTACGTAAAACTCTGAAAGCCACAACAGCTCCTGTAACTTTAAACCTGGGCTGAGATCATAACTTTAGTCCTGACCAAACAGAGTGCAGAGGGCGGGCCTGGCTCTTCTTTGAGGACCACCTTAGGCAGGCTCCCACCCCTTGGCTAAAGAAAATAATGCCGACGGCACTCACTTTTCTTTAGTTGTGCAGTTATCATCTGGGGGAAGCTTCCCACTTCAGACTACAGCAGATCAAGGAATATTTGGAATACCAAAATATTTCTCGCAGTGATTTCTTTGTGATCTCCATTCTCATCTGCCTCTAAAAAGCAGCATTTGAATCCCTCTGGTCTCAGGATTGGAAAGCTATTCTCGAAGCAGATCAAAGATGTTTATTAAAGTTCAACTCTTCGTCTTGGTCCTAGCGAGCGTGCCTTTCACAGCACTTGCTGAAGAAGGTAAGAAGAAACGGCGGTTAAACTGATTTCCAGCCGGTTGCTGTCATTTAACAGTTTGTGTGCTTGCAACAGGCAATAGAGCTGCTCTGCCCTCTTTAGAAAACTTCCTTTGGAATTCTGAGGCTGCTGCTGGGCATCCACTGGGGCTGCAATCAGGAGACAGACAGTGAAAGTTTTCAGCTGGGCTGAGTTCTGCCCCGTTAGAAAAGAAGGCTGCGTGTGTGCGGGGAGCAGCAGAGGAGGCGTTGCACCAGCAGCCCTTGGAGCTCCTCAGCCGCGCTGCAGCAGGAGCCTGCAAGCCATAGCTTTCTGCCCACCCCCTCCGAGGTGGTGGAACTCTCTCTGAGAGTAACTTATAAATCATTCCACTCAAAGCTCAGCTTCCGTGCTTAGTGGCAGTACAGCAGCTTAGAATGGGAGCCCCATGCCTGGTTGTGCTAGCGCTAACTTAGCCAGGAGTGATGCACACAAGTGAGGGAAACTGAACCGGGAAGAATGATTCCCTATGGCAGACTCGAAAAGCGTGGTGTTACTACTCAGAAAAAGTTTATTAGGCAAACTATAGTTTTGGGAAGCTAGAATACGTGCTTTTAGAGAAAAGAGATGTTTAGTGTTTTTATGGCTGAAGGAGAAGGTTCTGATGCATTAACAGTAAGTCAGAGTGACCCTGAGCAGTACCCGATTCCAGGAACGTCGCATTCACTTCTTTCTGTGCAGTATTTGAGTGAGGATGAATGAACTGGGCATGGGGCAGCGTGCCTGCTGTCTGTGCAAACAGAAAGTATGCCTGCAGTGGTGAAATACAGCTACTGTCACTGGGGACCGCGTGCCAGGTACCGGTGCTCCGAAAACAATAACCTGAAGCTCAACCCAGTAGTCTTCCAAAGCAGAAATTACTTGTCTGACTTGGCTTTGGGGACCCTAACTGAAACACAGGACCGGAGTTTGGCCTGGTGACCATCAACATCATTCTGCTGGAAATAATGGAGCTGTATCAGCATACACTATGTGGTGATGTTGCCTTGAAACTTCTAATAAGAATTCTGGTGTCCTGTATGTCAGAATGAGGTTAAAAGTTGGGAGTTATGCTTCAAAATTTCAGAGAAAATCTAAAATCAACAGATATTAGTTGAGCCAAGTACTGCTTTCTAGGCTCACCCAGATAGCTTAGCCTCAAAAAGCACCAATATCAGATATACCAAAGTTTAAAGCCATTAGAAATGAGGCAAACGCATCGCTATCGTATAGAAGTTGAATTACAGGGACAAAAAGTTCCTTCACCTCCAGGCTTTTGGGGAATATTTAAGCATATTTTCTTTCCATTCAGAGAGAAGTAGTCCAGCAAACATCTGGATGAAACCCTACTAGCCAGAAAAATGTTAAAACATTTCCTGCTTCCAAGAGTCTACCTCTGTTTTATTGCCAGCATAGTTTGATAGTTGGATCTAGAACATCATTTACAGTATTTAAGGCTTTCTGCGACTTTTACGTCACATGGAGCCAGTCATTTGGGATAACTTCCACAGGGTACACCAGGAAAATACACTCCAGATATAAAATAAGCGAGTGTCCAGTATTTAGAGTATCACTGCTGATTACTGATAACCGTCAGGAATTACAAGTTAGGAGATATTTCAAATGCCAGTTGCCTGTGGCAATCTGTGCCCGCACTGACAGTGGGGATGGGAGAGCGCTTTGGGCTTTCACTGTACCAGGTGGAGTGGGTACAGTCAGGTACCTGAACCTCGGGGGTAGACAAATTGGCCCGAGGGTTTTAGAGGGGGGGGGAAAAAAAAGGTCTACTTAGCAGATTCTGATACCTCTTAACCTTGAGCAGGCCATAAATAAATCTGCAGCTACCCTTTTGTTATATTTGACACTCCATTTTTTGGGTTGAGACTGAATCAAGAAAAGCATGGGGGTTTTGATCAGGAAGCTCATTTTCTATAGGATTATTATTGGTTCCAAATTCCTCCTTGAACGGCCAAATAAACTGAATTCAGTTGTTGATCCTAGTTTTAAGCATAGCAGAACATTCCACAATTTGATCAGTTAAATTAGTATCTGCTGACCTTGAGTCGCTGCAACTTTATGAAGAGAGGCATAGAATCCAGTTCAAGACAACTGTGAACCAGAGGAATGATTGCAAACTGAGCCAGTGAAAAGGCACGAGTCAGAAATGCTTTAACATTTTTTGCTCATAGACAACATGCAATTTACTTCTAACATCACTAAGTCAAAACTGAACGAAGATTTCTGTTAAGAATAGCACAAACCCAGGAAACTTTAACAGGAATATTTGGTCCCAAAGGCAGCAATGTGGTTTCCAAAAGAAAGGATAAAGGCTCCTTGTATTGGGTGACATGAAGCAAGGCAGAACAAAGCTGTAAAAGTATAAAATACTATACTGACATGGTGGAAGAGAAGAGAATTAACTCATTAATTCACTTCACTCTTCATATGTGAGCTTCCAAATAAAATTAATTGCAGGAAATAGCAAAAATACAGAAAGAAAACCTAATTAAAAAAAAAAAATCTTAACATCACCGTCTACTTAAAATACATCCCATGTGCTTTAGTTCTGTTACCCATTCATGGTTTAAAACAGGACTGAAATAGCCAAGCATTCTCTCTTTCTTACAAGCAAGGACAGCCCTGAGCACTCTGCACAAGCTCATGAATTTTCAGACTAAGGCATTTCTGGCTGAATGATTAGCAGATACGTTTTGGTCCTTCTGTGATCCTGTGCAGCATATGAAACTCAGGCAGATCTTCACACGCAGGATCAGACCAAATGAGCTGACATGGAAGGTGGCCTCAGGTTTCTTCTGGACACACCATTGATCAAACAATTAAGAGCACGGGCATTCATATGACTGCTTTACAGAGGCAACACACTTCCCAGTATGAAAGCTTCCTCATGGTGCCAGTGCCACTGCAGAGGAGATTACTCTATTGGCTGTCACATAACATGAACAAAAATTAACGTGATTGTTTAACAAGCTACCGCACGCCACTCGGGCTGTGCAACTGTCCGCGTGCCCCAGGCAAGTGCTGGATTACACCTCCTTATGCAAGTCCCAAAATGAACTGGGTTTATAACAGGTCACGTTACATCGGTCTCCGACTCAGAGTAAGCACGTGGACAGGATAATTCCGATGAAAAGTGGTTTATATGGTGAGAAAGGAAATTGAAGTTTATAGTCAACCATGAAAGACTAAAAACTTCTCTGTATTTTTCAAAATCATATAAACCAGAACTGACAAAAACACAAGAAAGGGTTTTTTTCAAGAGTACCTTTATTTAACCAAACTCTGTTGCCAGTTTAGTGGCAGAAGTAAACAATAAAGGCAGGCAACTCTTCTGAAAAGGGAATTGTCTTAACTTCTGGTAGTAAATAAATTGAACACCCAAAGTGAGCAGTCACACAGGGCTCAAAAGGGAGCCAGTTCCCTACTAAATAGGAGTGAAAAAACCTTGCACACTTGCACACGTGTCCCCGTGTAGGCCCCTTGTGAACTGCATCAGCACGATGTGAGTCTGGCTCTACGTGTCCAATATCCAAAACTAAATTTACACAGAAAGGTGAAAAGCATCTTAGTGAATGTCAATTAGTGGCTCTGCAAATTAGTGAGCCTGTATTGTGGTGGCTTGGTAAAAGACCAGGAGAGAACAGATAAAATGTGCTTTCCCTTCCTCGCTGGGAACACAGCGAGGCTTGCCCATCTGTATCTCAGAGCTGCTTTTTGAGTCTGTGTACCTTGCCAAGCAAAGGAATTAGTCATATTGAACAGCTCACAGTGAACCTTTCAGCAACTCAGGCTGCACCATGAAAACCGAAAACAGAGAGGCCAGATTCTCAGCTCCTGTCCTTCCACTGCTGCCACTGAACCCATGGGTTAACCCCAGATCTAGTACTTGTAAATCATCTGCAAAAAGCAGCAGCAGAGAACTAGGGAGCACTTGAGCAGAGAATAAAAGCCCAGCGAAGGAAGGAGAGCCCAGAGCACGCAGACTGCTGGGCTCCAACAGAAGCGTGCAGTGTTTCCTCCCGGTGTCATTTGAGGCAAGCCATACATCCCTGCACACCACAGAAATGACTACTGTTTGCCCAGCTTTAACATATGGGCTGTCTCAGTTGCATGTTTGTTTTGTTGGTTTGTTTGCTTTTTGTCTGGATGTGGTCAGGGACTACAGGATGGAATCCAAATGTTGCCAGGTCCTGCTACTCGCTGCATCCCAGATCCATGCTGCAGATCCAGCCTCTGCCAGGGCCTCCTCCAATCTGTATGAACAAGCCATAGCCTGGGTTTGAAATATGTAATACTACATAGTAATATCTATAAATGCTGCAGAAAAAAGTTCACAGCTATACAGCACTTTGGAAAAAGATGCAGGATTGGGACTATGGGTATGCTGGGATGTTCTAAAGAGAAATAAATGAGGAAAGTAAGAGGGCAAACACATACTCTCTTAGTATTAGCTTATGAGATACTGCTAAATCTGTAGAAGGGACACACTTAATTCCAGATGCATATTAAAATGCTTTTATGATTATGAAACCCATCAAATACTGGCTTGTGTGTTACTAGTTAGCATGAAAGTCAGACTAAACATATTTGAACGGATCTTCCTTGCTGTGTGGCAACGTAAAGCAGCTAGCCAAAAATCATTGTGTGAACAAAAGTAAAGCCTAACCAGCTCCCACTGCCAGGGTTTCACATGCATATTTCAAACAAACGAGTTAAGAAGTGATCACACAAACAGTTCTGCTGCCAGATAGCAGGGGATAGTAACCTTTGGCAAGGCAGCCTCAGAGTTTTGGGGTGGAAGTGATTTTGGGAAAAGATTGGTTTATTACTGGATTAGAGGTCATTTCTGGTTTATTACTGAATTAGAGGTCATTTCTTCATTCCTTTCATCTGCATTTACGTATCCAAATAGTGGTACACAGATCACCTGCTTTCTGCTGCACTCCCCATAAAACTTCCCACTCCACCACACCAAACGGACCCTCCTCCAACGCTCACTGCTCACCAGCCACGGAGCGATAAACATGGGCCTGCTGCAGGTTTAGCTGCTGCTTAGAGAACGATGCAAAAGAGACTGACATCTTGGGCATGACTCCAATCTCGATGCACCAGCCAAACCCTTACTGCTCAGAGAAAACAATGAAATTGTTGGTTAGACTGCAAGCAGTTGCCACAGGGTCATGGGTCAGCAAATATCTCTAAGAAAGTGGTTTTACCCCATAGAAGCTCTGAGCTCAGCACACTTACCAGACAAGAAATCAGAGACTGACACAGGAATATTATTAAAACCATAAGCCTTACAAGACTCATCTCTAGTTCTGCAAGTAGTATTTTAAAGGAATATCCCCTAATGGGGTTAAATAGTCTCTTCCTTGGGAATACCCACAGCTCTGGGGCTGGTTTTATCATGTGTAAGAGAAAGCTTAGCAAGTTACTACCTTTTCCTCTTGTGGCTTTGTTTCCTAACTTTGGTTCTGGGTCACGGACACAGAGCAAGCACTTGAAGAGCTGAGACTTTTCTCTACATCTGCCCAGTTAAACTATACTTTGCTTTCCTTTTCTGGAGGTATCCTATATATGGGCAACATAGAATATTCAGAAGACACGTGATTTATTTGGCAGGGCAGAGTCCAGCTCTGGCTTTGTGCCTTTGGCCGAGGCAGCCCGGCAATAGAAAGCAGCTGCAGCGGGGTGTGGTGACCAAAGGAAACGCTCTGACAATTCAGCAAAGCTTGGTCATCGGGAGCTACATGGAATACCTGAGCAAAGCCACTCCTAGGGCTGAGCTGGAATCCTTCCCATGGTGTCATGACCATTTCTCAGAGGCAGGAAGCGCTCCAGGAGTTAGACAGACAGTACATACTTTCTCCTGAACAACAAAAAGCCTAACCACTTCGGCTCATGCCCGAGGATTTCTTTATTATGGCATAATCTTTGCTGTGGTTAAACCCTCCAGCTTCCAGAAGGAATTAACGGGAAATGCCAGTGCCACGGCCCTACACAGGCCATGGATGTAAAGCTCTCGGGGTGCTGCAGATGTCACAGATCGTGGAGCAGCCACGGGTAGAAATGAGAATTTCAGTTCTCATTAAGAAACTTCCTTGCCTTTCTAAAGTTTGAAAATTGTAATTGTCCAAAGGTTCAAAATCCAGCAGGCAAACCCCAGAATTGGCTATATTTCAAAACTTCCATTTTCCAAAGTCTAAAAAATGTTGTAGCCTGGATTTGTCAGCGTCGAACCATTCCCTCCACACCCCCAAGGAAAACAGAGACAACGTATGCTTTTTTTTTTTTTTTTAAATAGTTGAAAATGCTTAAGCAGCTGCAGAAAACCAATGGCAGACTGCTTTCAGAGAACATGCAGCTGATGGGCTGGATTCTGGATCTGCCTGTGGAAAGTGTTTACATTGAGGATGAAGGCGAGCAACAGGCAAAACTGCATTTGAAACCTATAGAGCTGAGACATTATATATTCAAAAGGCAGCTACCTTATCAAATCATGTATTTTTGTTACATTTCCACCATGAACAAAAGTTTCCTTTGAGCTACAACTGAACTGATTCCAGTAACGAGACACTGACTTTCTGACTCAACTTTGCTGACAATCAAATTGAGGTCTGTGAGGGAAGAATGCTTCCTCAAAGAGAATTCCTGTATCAGGACATAAATGCTGAGTAAAATACGGCCAACACGGGATGGTTAACACAGACATAGATACACAGTCCTTCAGACAGCACCACTTGGTCTGTAACGGTTCAGGAAGCAGATGCTGAGAATCAGCCAGCTCCAGATAGCTCGCTAATATCCCCAGCAGAAGAGTCAAGCTCCCAAGCGACCCATCCCACTAAATTCTTCCCTCTGCTCTTCTAGAGAAGCATTCCACAAAGCAGCTAACTAGCACAGCGGGGTAGGACAAAATATGGTATGGATCCATAACATACAGATGAAAATAAATGTGAAGTTTAAGATCAAAGCTTTTGACCATTAACCTGTTAATTAATTTTTTTTGCTGTTACACGTAACCAAAGCCACTATTTTTTAACAGGAGCAGAGGGGCAATGTGCAATAAGTATTTCAGCTCTTGCTAGAGGGAATCCTTTCAGGTTAGCCTTTTTTTCACCTGCTGGTGTCTTATCATGGAGATGGAAACTCATTCTATTTTGAGGGCTTCCTATTTCAAGGATTAACCTAAAACACAGGCTTACAACTGCCTTTGCCCACTAGGTCTGGGTTTATTTAGACTGCTGGGAGAGAAACAAGATCCTACAACATTTTTCATCTTCAAAAGTATCTTTGTTGGTTTTGGAGATACCTGAAGGTTATGCTAATGAAGAACAGTTTTACAATGCGTTCTCTTTTCCAACACAACCGCTGCGCTTTGAAAGCGACCCTAAAAGGTTTTTCTAGTGAACTGTCACTCCATGCCTAACAATGAGTAGTGAGCTCATCTTCCCCTAAGTGGGTCATGAGACTCTTAGCCATGGAGTGTTTTCAAAGCAATATTAAACATTTAAAGACATGAAATTTTCTCCTGGTGTGAGGAGTTGCAGCCTGATAGCAGCCAGGGGCTTTGAACTGAAAGGCACCCAGCTGGAAGTTGGCAGGGAGAGATGCAACGATTAATCCACATCTGCAGCAACATATAGCTGCAAACAGGAGAGGCCACAGTCCTGGCTGGAGACAATCCCAGCACTGTGAGGCAATGTTTTTATTTACAGCCTCCTCTAAGATAATATTAGGAACATATGCAGAAGCACTACTTACGCTTCTGGCTCTTGCTGCATTTGGCCCGCATCAGATGAAGCCAACAAAGGGCTAAAGCACACCCTCCTTACATCCCATTTACCTTCTCTTTGATGTCACAGCCCTACACGCCTTGTACTGGGGACAGGGAGAGAAGTTTCACATCCAACGGTTTCTCTCAATTTCATTTCAATATTTTTTTACTTTATGACTTTCTGTTAGGACCTCCTTTATGGCAACAAAGAGTTGTCCAGGGTTGACTTTTCTTTCCTGCAAATGCAGCACACCAGTAAGAAATTGTACCTCCCAGTCTCTCTTTCAGTAATAGTTCAGCAGTGTCTGCTTAACGACCACCCAGACCAGCCTCAGGGTCTGTCCAGAAACACAGACCTGGAAATGTAGTCCAGGGACTATTCTCCAGCTTGAGCACAGTGTTAGGGCTGGGACAAGCCCTCCACAGTGACCAAAACTGGTTTGCTCCTTGAGCTGTAGGAGGTTAACAGGGGAGCCATATTCCAGTTTCCCTTTCCAGTTAAGGGAAGGCAGCACTACCGAAGATGACCCAAATCTCAGGTGAGCTGCATTACCTTCTAGAAGTATTTATCTTTCCCTACGGACTATCAAAGATGATAAGGGCAAGCAGACACCTTATTTAGGCACCTCTATTAAGAGCCTAAATTTAGGCAAGATTAATCTGGGCCACCTCCTTTTGTCAATCACTGGACACAGAGGGCAAACGCACTGAAATAGATCTGTGTGTGGCAGTCATTGCCAAGAATCTGCAATAACAACTTTACCACACAAAGAATAATTGTTTCCTCTTTCTTTGTGACATTCACCAAGTCTCAACACCTTTGTTCTGAGGCACTGTTTCCTCCCCTGCTTCACCGTCAGGTAATTCTTCAGGGCTGAAAGCTACTGCCATGCCAAGAGTATAAGCAGCTCCTCAATAAGCTGCTTGTTGTTGACATACACAACTTACTGCACTTTCTACTTGGGATTTTCCCTCTGGTAATTGGTTTTCTTCATCTGTGCCTATTTTGCAACTGGTGAATAAAGGACTTTTTTTCAGTTCCAACCAGGATTCCAAGGTAAACGGATCCACACGCAATTCATGCTGTTCAGCTCTATTGCTGGGTAGTTTTTTTATGCTTAATATTTACATAGCACAACCCCCATGTTGTACATTAAAGACATTATCAAAGGAAAAAGTATTATAAAATAGTGCCATGTCTTAAAATGCTCTGATGTTTAGAGGGTGGCTGGATCAACACACCTAAGAGTCGAGCCCCCTCCATGCTATCTCAGCAGAACATTTCCAAGGCTGCTCACTTGGGGTCTTTCAATCAGAAATGACCGAAACATTATTTTTACCATGTAGCTTAGAAATATGATGTTCCCTGTTCCAGGCTTTCCAGGGATTAGAAGGTGAGTTTTGGGAGACTGGCTGGCTTAAGTGGCCACTACACAGGCGTAACCTGAATATACTTCACCTGTGAATGCCTGAAGCACTGCCTGCACTCCCTTCTGGCTCTAAAACAGAGAGCCTATCTCTATTCAGGTTCCTCACAGGATAAAAATATCAATTTCTGTTTACTTGAGTACACCTAGGATTAGAAATCCAAATTTAGATCAGTATTTAGTCTCCTGGTGATGGGACAAAGCTCTCGGTCTTACCTTGCTAAAGATGGGTGAAAAATTTGAGTTTAGTTCAAAAATAAACTTTAGGAGCAAGAAAAAAAAAATTTGCAAGTTTCCAGTAGAATCAGATGAGAGTTTCAAGCAAAAGCTGATTATTTTCCCCTAATGTTAAACCATTCATCCTCTGTATGAAAAGTTTCCTTTAAACTGCCAATATATATATATATTTTTTTTTTACTCATTTCAAAATTGAACATTGGCCGCTTCATTTGCAATAACACTGTTGTGTTAAAAGAGGCAATAAAAAGAAATGGTCTGTTTGGTACAAATCGACATTCAAAAATAGTCTCACTTCAAATGCAGAGGAGATAGGTCACTAAATATAAAGTGAAGGTAGAAACAGAGTGAAGATTTACTAAAACTAACGGGTCATGGATATTTCTCTGACTAATTACCAAATTACAGAGGTATCAAACAAGGAAGAAAGGATTAGTTATTCTTTGTTCACAGTCAACCTACTAGAGCTGACGGCTCTTACCTAACACACGTGGTAGGCAAACGATGCGTGAGCATCCAGGGTTTTCTCCAAGCCCCCTCCAAGCTCTGCGTGTTTGAGGGGAAGGAACAGGGTTCCCCTTCACACAGCCCTCAGCTGCCAGAGCTCCGTACTACGCTGGGAAAGTGCAAGATGGGTTTGGAAATGTTTGGACAAACTTTTGCTCCTTTTGCTGAAACAAACAGACTTTAGATGCAAAATCTGAATCCAGGAAGGATCTTGTCAGGAGTTTTAGGGTCGGGTTTATTTGCCTGTAATTTTTGCTGGGTGCAATGTCTGTTATTAGCTCTTTGCATAAATTTAAACACCTAAATTAAAACTCTCACACCCCAGGCAACAGCATGGCAAGCAGCCTCACCTAGCTTTATAATCGTGGTGAATTAGAAGCTCTGAGGAGATACCACACTACATTAACATCTCGCTGTGCATGGCCATAGTTGTATGTATCTGCAAAAAACTTCATCAAGTGATACTTATGGGCACCCCAGTTCAAGAAGAACAGAGAGCTACTGGAGAGAGTCCAGCGCAGGGCCACCAAGATGATTAAGGGAGTGGAGCATCTCCCTTCTGAGGAGAGGCTGAGAGAGCTGGGGCTCTTTAGCCTGGGGAAGAGGAGGCTGAGGGGG
>JANVCC010000219.1:481107-499146 GCA_025345505.1 Todiramphus chloris collaris
AGGGGGGACCTCAGTAATGTCTGTAAATAAAGGGTGAGTGTCAGGAGGATGGAGCCAGGCTCTTCTCAATGTCATCCAGTGATAGGACAAGAGGCAATGGGAATGAGTTGGAGCACACGAGGTTTCGGGTAAACACAAGGAAAAAATTTTTCCCTGTGAGGGTGACGGAGCCAGGGGGGCTGTGGAGTCTCCTTCTCTGGAGACGTTCAAACCCAGCCTGGACACCTTCCTGTGTGACCTGGTCTAGGGGATCCTGCTCTGGCAGGGGGTTGGACTGGATGATCTTTCTAGGTCCCTTCCAACCCCTAACATTCTATGATTCTATGATTATGTTTTCAGCGTTTTCTTGATACTGCCAGTTATCTTCACACATCCATATATTTCATGCTCTACCTCGTTCCATCTCATTTTTCCTCTTGATCAGGTCTGTAAAGAAAGAGCATTGTGCAGACCAAAACTGAAATGGCTGTTACACCAAAGAGCACAGATGATTTGTGCAGGACTAGGCTAAAATGGGAGACCTTCCATTGTTACCTAAAAAATTCAAAGCATGGCAAGTAAGGTTTGCAACTTTAGAAACATCTCCAAATAGATTTGTGTAGGAATATTCTCTAAATGACAGAAGCAACCATAAACATTAATGACAGTTCTAAAAATAAAGGTTGCAGCTGGGAGTGAGCTAAAAAATGGGAGAAAGCTCTTATTATTTTAGAAAGTGGAATGTGCTTGAAGTAATTTATCCAAAAGCTAATGTTTAACTTGAAATCTGGAGTAGACAAATCCCCCTGGGGAGGAATCTTTCCTTTAAGAAAATAGAACTCTTTTCTTAGACACAGTGTTTAGTCACCAGCACATTTCAAGGTTGTGCCAGGGTTAAGTGATGTGTGCTTAAACCTTGTGTCCTACAGCTTTGTACAAGGGTATAGCACAATTCCAAGTTAATCCAAATAATTTTGCAAACCTCCGTGTGCAGGGGCAGGGAGATGGAACACTACATGTGTCTCGGGTTTAATAAAATCTAAGTGTCAAAGTAGCCAGAACACAAGACTACCAAGTAAAATCCTAACTTATTTTCTAAAATTTTGTTCAGCAAGCTCAGTTCTAGAAGGAGAGGAAAGCACAACAATTGATTTCAGAGAGAGAAATGACACAGAATTTGAAGAATTACCAACCCTGGTGAGTATCATTCTAAATAAAGCTTCTTTTAGGTTACCATTTTTGCAAGTATTGTCTTGTGGCTTAGATTCTGAATAACAAATCATAACACATAACCTCGAGCCCTAACATAAAAAAAGATCTAACAGCAATCCTTTTACCTTACAAGCAATCAGGTTAAAGGTAACACATTAGAAAACTTTGGGGCAGTTCTGTGCTGCAAACCGTGTTCATAACCTGCTGCTTCACTGCCACTTGCCTGTGCCAGTTCAGCATCTCTCCAGCAGATGCAGCCACACCAGACTGACCAACCAAAGGCAGGAAAATACCTAAGAAAAAAAGGCAGGTCTGCAATATTCTGCAGTCCTCTCCTCCACCTTCTGTAGTCCTGCCAAGAGGTCACCTGAGCCTTGAGGAAGCCTCAAGCTGGCAAGACAAATCAGCTCAATTCGATGGGGTTTTTGTCAGTGGACACAAGTCAAAGATGATGGGTGATAGCTCAAAAAGCATCCACAGGGCACGGAGACATCCAGGAATTTAAAGGTTTACTTCATACACACAGACCGAATGTACTGAGGTTTTATTTTCCCTCTTTTCCCTCCCTGATTCTTGTAGTTGCCCACAAGACTACACACTGTAACAAATCTCTTGCAGTTCGGACAACTGATGACCACAGAAAGTGCACTTGGCACAGCTGAAGACAGTGGTAATTCTACGGGGTACGAAGCCAACACAGAAAATAGTGATGGTAAAAAAATAAACCTTTCATTTCTATTTTATTATACCAGAAATTCTACTGCCATCTGCTAAACAATAGCTGGAAAATGTAAATACCAAGTTTAAGGTGCTGTTAAAGGTGGCATTGTTGATTTTTGAAAGGGAAAACGTTTCTGAAGTTACTCAGCGATCACTCCACAGCCTAACTTCCGAACGGACGCACTGACAGACGGAATGCGTCGCTGTTCAGTTCTGGTTTAGGGGGCACTGCCCATCTTCTGCCCCATGGGATGCAGCAACTCTCTGAACCCTTCACTCGATTTTCATACTCATCATCTGAACAGAAAACAACTCCTCCAGAATGGAACTTAAGGAACTTTGACAAAAAGGATACATTTTTTAAAGGATATGTAGTTATAAAGTATAAATTGATGAAGAATAGTTCAGTAAATACACTGAGGGCAAAGCAAAATGTTATCAGTGTAAAGCAGCCTCAGACAATTAAAATACAATTTCTCTCTTAATTATTTTATACCAGGCATATCCTTATTAACCTTAGAGTGATCACACTTAAGTTTCAGTAGTGTATATTAGACCCCA
This sequence comes from Todiramphus chloris collaris, assembly GCA_025345505.1. Classification (NCBI taxonomy): domain Eukaryota; kingdom Metazoa; phylum Chordata; class Aves; order Coraciiformes; family Alcedinidae; genus Todiramphus; species Todiramphus chloris. Next base: position 483,580 of record JANVCC010000219.1, read on the forward strand.
GCCAGTCCCTTAGGTTGCCATTTCCATTACTTCAGAGAGCTCTTTGCACTCATTGTCTCCAGCTTCTCATCGCGAGAGCAGCCTGGTACACAGCCCTCAGACAGTTGTGATCTAGTCAGTAAAGGTTTTCCTTGAATACAGCATTAAAATGTGGGATGCAAAACTCTGTACAAAGCAGAGTAACTCTTCTCTTTCTTGCTTTACAGGTGGACTGAGCGGGGAACCAGAGAAAACTGAAAAAGGTATTAAACAGAAGAATTGCTTTTAAAAACAAGGGAGAGCTTACCTGCCAGGTGATACCCTTCTAGAAGCCACCAGCTTTGCCCATGCTATTCTTAAAAGTTTTGGGAGGAGACACAACCCTGATGTGCCCCCTCTGGTTCACACGATGACTCTCTCCATAGCCAGAGCCGCCCTCCAGCCCAGAGGCACATTTACAGGCTACAGATAACCCTGCTGAACTTCCCAAACCAACCTCAGAGCTCACAAGAGAGAAGGAAATTTTCCCCAGGTTGTGGGATGCAGCAGAACAGTGTCAGTTCTATCAGCAGCCTCTGATCCGTGGTCTCCATGAGAAGCACACTAACTTTCCTGATTTCCTCTTGCAGGTGGTCTGGAAACAATTGCACTGGTTGGAATCATTATTGGAATCATAGTTGCAGTTGGGATCCTTGCAGGAATAATCATCGCTGTTGTAAGGAAGATGTCAGGCAGGTACTCGTAAGTAAATTGCTCATCAGGCTTTTCAAACAACAGTCATCCTCTGAGCAGAGCAGGAATCACTTTGGAGATTTCCCATGCTTCTCTTGTGACAAAATAACCCATTTTCACATTACAGAGGGCCTACTGATCCAGCAAGAGCTGCCCGTGTGATGCGGGTGATCTAAACTCCCCCATGTGCTTCAGGAAAATCTGCCAGATACGAGTTACATGAGTTACATGACTTACAGCCCTGGTCAGGTGCAGGGGTCTTCGGGTCACTCTGCTGCACGAGGTGGAATTCCCTACAAAGTGCTCCATGCCCAACTTCTGGGAGCGCTGGATAACGGCTGAACACCCACAAGTGACTTTCATCTTACTGCTCTGGACGTTTGTAGAAGCTGCTTTGCCATCAGCAAGATGCAGCGGTGCCCTGCAAATCCGAAGTGCTTTACAAACTCCAAAGCAGTAAGAAAACCACACTCCATTTAACAAACACTACTCACTCAGTGGTAGGAGAAAGCAAAATAGGAACTGGGAAGAGACATAAAGTGGTGGCAGGAAAGACAAGGAGAGGGAGGAAAAAAGGTCGCGTAACTAAAATGTGGGTAACAATGAACAATGAAATGTTTCTGGTTTTTGTTTTACAGGCCCTGAAAATAGCTGAAACAAGCAACCATGCCATTCTACGCCAGAAAATACAAGTGCTTCTTATTTTATAAGAACTAAAGACTATTCCTGTATTGGTGTGAGAAGATGATCCATGGAAAATAAGATTTCCAGATCTATGGGGATCCCACACAACCCTAAGGACTCCCTTCCTCCCCCTAGGACCTCCACCCCCAGCCCCAAGCTACAGAGTATGGAACATTTCATAGGATTTTTACTAATCAGGCATTTATTAGAAGAAAGAACAAGATTATGCAGCAAGAAAAAACCCAGCAGCAAGGAGATTTACATCTGAAATGTGATTTGCAGGTAATATATGCTAGCTTGGTTTTTAAATGCTACCAAAGATTACTTCACATTACATTTTATGCATTTCCTTAAGAAATACCTCCCAACTTTAAGTGGTTTTGGCTGGTGAAGTGCTTGTGACATGTTTATCTACCAAATGATGTATCAAAAAGGAGGAATTAGCTTCAGAGAGAGAACTAATTATTTACCAATTTAGAAAACACTAGATAGTGGAAGGTCAAAACTTTCCACTGTTGATACAGATTTTCTGCTCTTGATACTTATGGAATTACGTGGCAAAATCCGGTAGGCCCAGCTGGACCTGACCTACCAACTGAAAGCTTGCTCAGCTCACTGTTGCACCAGGAATTTCCTGTCTCCTCTTGTTGCAGAGACAACAGGGACTGAAATACACATCCTGAATTAAAGGGTGCTTGGAAAATACCCAGTTTTGATGGGTCACTTTAACCAGTTACTCAGCCTGCTTTAGTGACAATGCGTAGAAGGGTTTGAGCTGTGTAGACAATTCTTTTCTCAGTTTTTAACTGTATAGTTGGCTTGTTTGACCAGGAGATCAGGATATGTTAATGAGGTAAGATGCAGCTCTACTGGGGCACGTTCAGTGCAGCCCCACCTGAACACACAGAGTCCAGGGCAAGGCTGAAATGCATCATGTCTTTGAAACTTAAAGGCACTTAAGTGTTTGGTGTGAAAAATCATAATAATCCATATGGCCAATAACTGCTAAACATGTCAGCTTCCCTAGATGTGCTTTTCTGTTTATTTCATGTGCCATGAACTGTCGTACCAATCCAAGCTTTGGAAATAAAAACTATCATGTAAATTGTCTTATTCGACAATATTTGTTCCTTATTTTCTTAAAAACAAAACCCAAACAACCCCCCAGACTTATAAAATGTCTTAAACTTTCCTTCATTTTCCTAAATTATTTTGCTACTCGTCTGGTCAGTGCAGTGTCTACCACCAACTCACCTGACACTGGTAAATGATGCTAGAATCAGAACTGAACTTGTGAGAATGATTCAAGAGCCTTCTCAGTGCAGTTCTCAGCTCATGTAACAGGCCACTCAGCCTGTGATGGCCAAGGAGCTCTATCTTCAGGCTGGCCTGTGTTGAGAACTGCAGACCAGATCCAAAGGCTGAGATCTCCAGGTCCAGGAGCTTCTTTTTTGTCCCATATCTAAAAAGAAACTAATTTTCTGAAGTCTGAATTTGGACAGTTTGTCAATCTCAAAATTAAAGTGTATTTGGATACAAGGGTATGGGTTGTACCTCACTGTCATTAGACATCATCGTCTGCATTCTCTGCATTTTGCAGCATTACTCATGCAGTTAGTGTAGAATTTCATTTCTGATAATTCTGGAGTATTCAAGCAGTTATCTTTTCAGAAAACAAGTCTGCACAGCTGAGCACATGAGGTCTCACACCTGAAATAGAATTCACACACACCTAATACCCTTCCCAATTCCTATGACTCAGTTCTGTTCAAAGAAATTTGTCTTGACTAGAAAGAAGTTAATTTTTCACACTAGTATCTTTTGCCCCTGTACTTTTAGGTTCCAGTACTTAAAGGGGGCCAGATTACTCCAGGCATTGTGTTTCCCAGTGTCCACACATCCCACTGGTTTTTGAAAGAGAATGGTGACCAAGTTCCATGCACGACTGTTCTGTTTGCTTGGGTGACATGTATGAATTAGCTAAAAATGCACGTAGACTCCTTTGGAAGCAGGAAGGTTGCAGCTTTTTCTAATTGTAGCAACACAGAAGAATAGCAATTTCTGTTCCTCTAGATTCTAAAAAATTTCCTGCCTGTACTGGCAGCTACTCTGTAAGATGCACTTGATGTCTGACCAAATGCAAGCCATATGGAATTAGGAATTATTCAACCACTGCAGAGAAGAGCACAGATGTCACCAGTTTCTTCTGCACCAGCTCAGATGCTGCTAACTTGTAAATACCACAAAAAAAAAGAGAAAACCATTCTTATCCTGGTTCTGAATACTGGTTAAGCCAGAAGGAGCGAGACCCCAGTTGCAAAAAGCATCAGAGCAGAGCACCCTTTGGGGCAGTGCTGAGTCTTCCTGGATCATGTACAGAACACCAGTGGAGCAGTTTGCATCCTGATCAAGCAAACCCTGCTCCTACTACAGGATGTAACTCCATGTGCCAACTAAGTTTTCTGGTCTTAACTATGTCTTTACATTCTGCCTTCTCGTTTAAGGAAAATTTTAATACCCTTGGGTGAAATCAACCTCTAAGCAAATGGCCCATGCTCCACTGAAACATTATTTCAGGGGCTTCTAGCATTAGAGGCTCAGTATTAAATATTGTGCTGCACCCGTAATAATGTGAAGACAGTAATTTCTCTTGCATTACCACCTAGAGTACAGGATGCTCAGTATATGGCTAAAACAAGCAAGGGCTGTGGAGAGTCGGAAGATCTCCGTTATTCTGTCAGCATGAAGAAGCAGCTGCTGCTGCACTGATATATTTAATATTCTGATGATTCATCACACCCTGCTGCCTAGAAATTCAAGTGATAGAACATTCCATTCAGCTTCAAGCAAAACCAGAAACAGTGGTTTCTTCATGAAAAGCTCTGTCGTATTTGTTATGTATTTATATGCTACTGAGGAATTTCTGTAGAACATTCTACAAAGGGAGACTGAAACTCCATGCAAGAGGTTCACATTCCACGTGCAAACTACTGCAGTGTTTTGTGCCTGAGCTTGCACTGCCTTCACTTTCACTCACCCAGCTTCCCATTACTGGTCCAGGACTCCAAAGGTAGGTCGACCACCAGCTACATGAGGTTTTTGTAGGAGTCATGGGGAAGATGGGATCGTTTCTGCTTTGCAATAAGTCAAGCAGCACCTTGTCCCAGGGCAAATACTTCTGTAAGCTGAAATAAATGCTCAGTAAATGCGCTTGCAGAATCGAGGCCCGAGGTCAGGAGACTTCCTATGACTGAGAACACATCAGGAAACAACAGCTCCATGCTTTCACCAGCTCGCCGGGTTTGATTTTTATTCACAGGGAACAGCATTCAATATATCAACACTTGCTTTAAACTTCAAATCCTTACTCCTGATCCCACTCATTCCTTTATAGTTAGTAACAGTAACATTCCCTTCTGCAGCTTGGCTTTGAGTCATGAATGTGGCTCTCCCTAACAGACAAGCAGGCACCAGGCTTCCTGTGAGAATGCCAGATGTCACTAAAAAACATCATAAACAGAGCTGTCCCCTTGTATCTGTGTCTGTGAGGAAGACACACAGCAGTAGCCTACTAGGAAAGCAATGACTCCATGCACCAATATTTATCATACTTCCAGGCATCAGCACAGCAATTCTTACAAGAGTTCATCCAGGGCGTCAGAAGAATAAATTCATTAAAGTCAGCAATAATTAAGCATGAACCATAAGAATGATGGAAATCAAGTTACTCCCATAAGTTTAAAAAGCATTTATTTATAGTTAAACACCAATTAAAACATGCAGCAAGGGCTTTTAAGTGGAATTACTCATTATTTTAAGAGCAGCTGCAAGTGTCTTAACCAGATATTATTTAACTAAGAAGTAAGTACCACCTGCATATTGACACTTCCCATGAAGTTCTCAAACCCTACAGCACCGATGTATCATCCACATGAGGATGGGCAGTACTTCCTCCAGTTCAGGAGAGTATGATACACGGATGAAGTGACTCAACAAGGGTTATAACCACAAGCAAAGGAAAAAAATTCCACCACCCAGGAATCTTTAATCATTAGTCCTGTCACAGCTTCATATCAGTTCAGATTGGGCGATGTTCCCTTATGCTTTATGGTAACACGATCCTTAATATTCTTTAATAAAAGATGTCAACAAAGGACATGAGGGGAAAAAAAACCCACACAACTCACTGAATCCATCAAGAACGCTCAGGTCAGATGTATGCTCTGATCTGGCCTTCCAGTATCTGAAGAAAGCTGGGGAGGGACTTTTTAGTCTGTGGGGCAGTGACAGGGCTGGAGGGAATGGATTAAAACTAGAGAGAGGTGGATTCAGGTTGGACAGGAGGAAGAATTTCTTCCCCAGGAGGGTGGTGAGACCCTGGCCCAGGCTGCCCAGAGAGGTGGTGGAAGCCCCATCCTTGGAAGTGCTGAAGCCCAGGCTGGCTGGGGCTGTGAGCACCCTGCTCTAGTGGGAGGTGTCCCTGCCCATGGCAGGGGGGTTGGCACTGGGTGAGCTTTAAGGTCCCTTCCAACCCTGACAATGCTATGGTTTTGATGAAAACCCATGCCACCTAAAAATAATTTCTCCTCCCCCATCTGAAGTTTTGCAGTGCCGATGCTCCTGAAGCTCTGCAATTTAAAGCTAAGGCCATACCCGGCCCACGCTGTGCCTGAAGGGATTGTTGTGGATATTACACTCAACGAGACGAAGCATCAGACGAACCAAACCCATCCTTTTCCAGGCAGTATTTTCTACCTGAAGTATTAATGCTACTGGAGTTCTCAGAATCCAGTTTTGTTAGACAGCTACTGAGGGATACAGGAGGTAACAGGGGATAAGTAACTGGACCCTGGGTGCCCTAATGAGAAGTGTGAATTAGCGCTTTGTGCGCTTCCACAGCTGCAGCATGGAGGCAGCTACGGATAAATAAACCAGCACCACACTCGCCATGTGTCTTTGTCCAGCCCTTGTGGATTTAGGCACGGGACCAAACCCGCAGCTCCCCCTGCCCTGCAACAAACAGTTGGACTGCAGCACAAAGATCCCCATTCAATCACGGGGCTCGTTGGGCTCTTGCAGGATGGAGAAGGCAGAGTTTCAGAGCCCGGGAGAGGCGAAGTTGGCAAGTGGCTCAGCAGGCAGGGAGCACTGAGCATTCCCCACCTTTTCCAGGTTGTGTTCTGGTTCCAGAAAGCAGTTGGCACAGATGATTGATTTGGAGAGTTCAAAACCAAATACTGCCATCCACAAAAAAAACCCCAAAGTGGGAAATGGAGGGAGTAGGGAAGGTAGAGAACTGCAAAACATTGCACTCACTCCCATTTCATTCACACCTCCCAGTGGAGCTAAAATGGAATAATGGACTTGCCCACCTCTGTAAGCAATTTCAGATAAACTTCTGTCAGGGTAAAAATTTCTTGAAAATGTGGGGTTTTTCTGTTTCAGTTTCTTTTGGGGGTATTTTTTGTTTGTGGGTTTTTTTATTTGTCTTTTTTATTTGTCTTTTTTATTTTGTTTTTTTTGTGGGATTTTGTTTGGTTTTGGTTTTTTTGGGGTGGTTGTGGGTTTTTGTTTGGTTTTGGGTTTTATTGTTTTGTTTGGGTTTTTTTGTTTGGTTTTTGTTTGTTTTATGTGTGTGTTGGTTTTTTTCCCCCCAAGAGATTATAAATTTAAGAATCTCATTTGTCCAGGATCAGGTATACAGTGGCTCTAGCTCATCAATCTTTTCCTGGTCTACACTTCAGGTTACCACAGAATCAGGTTCTAAAGCATTCTCAGGGATCTCACAGCAGAAGCACAAGGGTAAGGAGCCACTCAGTTCATCCTCGGCTGCTCTTGCAGTGGTAGAGCATGGAACCCCGGGATGCACTCCTCCACAAATGAAATACTGCTTTAGTCAAAAAACGTTGAGTTCACAGCAACTATTTTGGCACCTCTCCTGATCATTGCTAAATCTACTTTAGCAAAATTAAATGAGAAAGAAAGACTTTTTTTTCCATGGCTCATCTTTCTGAAAGCATCATTAGTCCAAAGGCAGCTCTGTCAAGTAAACTTGAATCTTTTGTGCTCTGTATCTAATTTAGAAGTGGACGGGTTTTCTGCTGAAATGGTCCAGCAACACAGGTATGAAGCAGGTTTCGTTCTCCTACCAGAAGGTAATCCAGGAGGATGCTGCAGCAGCAGAAAGGAATTGCAACCTCATCCTCCACTAGGAAAGGGAGCACAGTAAGAGTGGGACTGGTGCAATGCAGTAACAATTCCAGTCAAACCTTGGTAAATCTCCATGCTCCCTCTGGGTTTTGAGGGGGGAATGGTAGAAAGAATCTGTCTTATTCTGCAGAGAACCCTTCTTTCTCTGGGGCAGAACAGGCAGCTACTGATGGAGATAGGAGCTTGCTCTGTATTTTTTAAGTCCTTTAATTCTTCCCACAGCAAGACTGCCATCTGGTAACAACTTCAAGGCAACACTGACCAGAAGCTGAGTTAAATCATTGCCTGGAAGTGGATGAACCTAAATCCTTATTAAAACACTTCCTCCTTCGCTCTGGAATGACTAAACATTTTCTAAAAAGGCGATTTTAAATCTACTCATTTTTGTCTGAGGAAATTAGTACGTTATGTCTCATTCGAGGGGGGAAGCAACTCAATTTCCTGCTTTTATCAACCATGTTATCCTCGAATAACACATTCCTTTACACTCCTGTGGATATTTTGCCTCGTGACACTTTTGATTCATCCTATGCAGGAAACAGGGAAGGAATTAGCAGGTTCAGCAGGTGTACTCAAGGGAAAAGAGACTGGAATGTCAGCTCTTCCTCATTTCCTCTCTACCATTTTGCAAAGAAAGAGCCAAGTGGAATAAACAGCAATAACTGAGCACAGCATAATGCACAGTAGCTTCCTTCTCAAAGCAGTGTCCTCTTCTGTCTGCTTGGCACCGCTGCCATTTGCTGAGGAATAGGGACAGCCACTTGCAGGCCTGTCAGTGTTTTCCTGCCTACACCCACACAAACTGCTTGTCCAAAGAGAGTTAAGAAAAGTCCACTTCTCACAGTTTCGACACAGCTTCAGAAATTGGTGGCACAAGAGATTTTGACCCAAACCCCAGCCCTTAAAGGTACGTTGTATAATAAAATACAGACTGCATTTTTACTAATTAAGTAAAGGCCGCCTGCTAAAATAGTGAAAGAATGTACATAGTGTAAGTTGCTGCACAGATTTACCTCTGAGATCCAGAGCTGGACTACTACTGGCATTAAGAGCTGTCTCTTCACAAGAGACAAAATATTAATGAGATTATGAATACATACATTGCTATTAAGCACGACTCACAGGGAGGCAAACTCTGCCTCTGTTCATTGAAACCTGGGGAGTGCTGAACTTCAGAAATGTTTAACTCAGAATTATGAAGGTACTCCTTGAAAACAGATTTTCTGATGGAATTTTCTCATTTTGGCATGCTTAATAATTAGCTTACATAATAATTAGCTTACTTCCACAATAAGCACGCTTGACTGACAGAGTGGGAAGTAGCAGAAGTGTCAGAGAAGGAAAAGCATGCTTGTGTTTCCTGCAGAAAGCTAAGGAAGAACCACAAGAAGGATTTCAGATTCGATCCACCTGAGGAGGAACATCCCCTAAAGAAATCCACCTGCAGAAGCCTGGGAGGAGACTCCACACTGCAGCTGATAACCAAGCTCCGAACACTGTACCCTAGCACCAGCTAGTGGCAAAAGCTACTGAAGGCATTCTGGGGAGAAAAAATGACCATGAGCTGAACAGAACAGCTTCAGATTGTTACACATTGCCTCCTAGCCAAACTTGATGTCATTTTTAAAGTGCTTCCAACCAACCCAAGGTTGCGGGTGGGTTTCAGAGAGCATGCCCACACCGTCAGTACCGCACCTCAACGAGTTTTGATCGATCCAGTTGCTAGAAGCTGGAAGAAGCTGTAGTACAGACACAACCAGCTGCTTTCTCCATACTCAGTGCTACTTCATCCTCAGAGCCAAACGCCCCAGACTAACTAGGCATGACCGTCCCATCAGTTCCATGAAGTGGTGCTGAAAAGGAAACACTCACTATAGGAAAAGAAGCACTTGCTGGCCAGCAGATGAGGAACCTACGTACAGTGTAACAGGCAAGAAACAAGCTCGGACAAAGAACAAGCAGCAAACAGTGAGCCATGTGAGCAGTGTAAAACTCCACTAATAAGCTTGGGTACTGCTTTAAGTTGTGAAAAAGTAGATTTTTATAACAAAAGCTGGTACTGGTGCAAAGAAGACCTTATAAAAATAAGGACTGTGAAGGACTTTGAGGGTAAGTTAGAAAGGATCACCTACACCAGAAGGAACTGAAAGAATCAGGAATGTTTAAGTGCTTGACTTTGAAGAGTTTCATTCTCCAGGACGTTTCAAGTATGAGCTATCTAAATATGTCAGTAGTTCAGCCCATTCTGCTTTATCAAAACTACTCTTTCTTTTAAAACAACAAACAAAACCAGGAAAAAAAATGGTAGTATTTCTTAAAGTCAGAGCTGTTAAGTAACCAGCAACCCTAGCAGTTCAACTGCAGCCACCTTTCCCAGAGAAATTATTAGCTTAAGACATAACACGCAGCACATCGTCTCCTGTGTTTATAAGGACAAAATAGAATAGCACAGAAAGGTTTGCTAATAGAGGCCTTGTGCCAGTTAACAAGAGAAGAACTGGCCATACTGGTGTCACTTTGGTCTAGCTAGTTTCAAGTCTACTTTAGACTTCTGATGAAAAAAACCCTTTTCTTGAAGTAGTTTTTCTTGCCATGGCTCACTGTGACTTCTACACACAAGTAGTTCCCTGTTCTAACCACAGAGGAGTCACCTTTTTGTTCACCCGAAATACATTTAGCCAGACATCCAGGTTTACCAAGTTCCTGCCAGGATTTGTCTCTATTGTGTGCTGATATTATGGGCCTGAGGGCTTATGCACGCCCAGGTAACCTGAAAGGCCAATTCATAATGTTGGAGAGCACAACAGCAGAAAGACTGATAGAACACCAAAATCCTAAGTGTTCAGAACTTTAGTCAATTAAACCTTTGAAGGAAGAAAAGGACTTGAGAGTGCTGGTGGGTGAGAAGCTCACCATGAGCCATCAGTTGCTCTCGCAGCCCAGAGGGCCAATGGTGCCCTGGGCTGCATCAGGAGAAGCGTGGCCAGCAGGGCGAGGGAGGGGATTCTGCCCCTCTACTCCACTCTGGTGAGACCTCACCTGCAGCGCTGCCTCCAGTTCTGGAGCCCCTGGCACAGGAAGGCTGTGGATGTGCTGGGACGTGTCCAGAGAAGGGCACCAGGATGCTCAGAGCCTGGAGCACCTCTGCTATGGGGACAGACTGAGAGAGTTGGGGTTGGTCAGCCTGGAGAAGAGAAGGCTCCGGGGAGACCTTATTGTGGCCTTCCAGTATCTGAAGGGGTCTACAAGAAAGCTGGGGAGGGACTTTTTAGGCTGTGGGGCAGCGACAGGAGTGGAGGGAATGGATGAAAACTGGAGAGAGGTGGATTCAGGTTGGACAGGAGGAAGAATTTCTTCCCCAGGAGGGTGGTGAGACCCTGGCCCAGGCTGCCCAGAGAGGGGGTGGAAGCCCCATCCTTGGAAGTGTTGAAGCCCAGGCTGGCTGGGGCTGTGAGAAACCTGCTCTGTTGGGAGGTGTCCCTGCCCATGGCAGGGGGGCTGGAACTGGGTGAGCTAAGGTCCCTTCTAACCCTGACAATTCTATGAGTGATTCCCTGAGCACCAGAACCAGTGCAAGCTGCAGTGCATGTCCACTGAACACCAGCAGGTGGTACAGGTTGGCACAACTAAAGAGGACTGTCCACACGCAGCCAGCTCTACCCAGATTTCAAGTACATATAAGTAACTACACAACGGAATTGACAAAGCAAAAACTTCCAGGCAAAGAGAATTGAGAAGTCTATCTGGCAACAAACCGGGGCAAGAGAGGGAGAAAGAACAGCACAGGCTATGCCACCAATAGACAGCTTGTTCCTTTTCAGTAGGATTGAAGGATGGGTTCTGGCAAAGCAGTATTAACAGTCACAGATGTGCCCTGACACAAGGGAAGAACGCTGCAAGGCAGTGGCTGAGTGCTAGAACAAGGCTGATACTGGAAGCTGCATTTTTATTGCACAGAGGTATTTTACTAAACACTCAAAGCACACAGGCAACAGAATATACAGAACTTGGTTCAGTGACAGCTAATTGGTAACCAATGGTGTCTGTTCACACTTGAGCAAAGCACAGCTGCCTAGAGTAAGAGCAAAGGGATAAACCAAAAGCACGCAGCCTGGGAGACCACGAGTGAGGTCCTTACGGCAGAATAACTGCAAACCCTGTAGTTCAGTGTGAGAACTGCTGAGCTGACAAATCACATCTTATGCCTCAAGTTTCTCCAAATCTTGAAGTCTGCTTTCATAGCTAACGTGAAAGTTTGGGTTTGTGGCTACCACGTTACTCCCTCTTCTTGTGTCTCAAAAGGCAGCAGAAATTTATGAAGGTGATCTGAACTGAACCCATCAAAGTTACTTCATGGGCAATACAGCAATTTTGCTGCCCCTTGTCTACCCTCTTTTGGTTTAATGAGTCCCAGTCCCAGCTAAAGAGATCAGTATTGCTATGAGACAGAATAACACAACCACTCAGGGTAATTTAAGCAATTCCAAAAGCAAAGTGGGTATTTTCCGAGTGATTTGTTATTATGCACGACATATTATTCAAGGGTACCCTTATAACAGATTCACCAAGCATTTGCCAGAGATACTATCACATTTGCAGTGGGGCTTGTCTGCACCCCTTGTGTGTTCCTCCATTCCATTCTGCACGGTACCAGACCCTGTACTAACTTTGTTAGGTGAGTACTTACACCCACTAGAAAAGCTACTGTACATCCCAGGCATTCTCATCTTTACCCTGAGGAGATCTTGAGCACCACCAACGAGCTTGATGTCATACATATTTTTATTATCAATTCATTGTGATGCAGGGGCTGAGTTGGGAGCAGACTCAGTAGGGTATTTTGGAAGCTTTTGGTAAGATTTCTAGCAGACAGAAGCACCTGACCTCTACTATGGAAACGCTAGGCTATGCAGTACTAAATGAGGATCTTTTACTGTTGAGTAGGGATGCTTAGAATTTAAAAGGAAGCTTTTTGTTCAGAAGTGATTAATGCACTAAGTACCTTTTTATTCTTTGAAATGTCTTGGGGGAATGTTTCAAACTCAAAACTGCAAATATCAAGCCTAGAAGAGACTGTGCATGCATCTGTACAAGAATGGAAGTTAACAGGGTACAGGTAAACCAGGATATTTACTACTGACCAGCAGAGAGCAAATAGCTTAGGAACACCTATGGGAAGGCCAAGGCTACACACAGCTCATTCTCACAATCATGTTACAACTCTGTTAGTTACCAAAATCACTGAAACTGATAGCACCAGGCAGGTGTTTTCCCCTTTCTGCAGTTGTACATGTAATATGCTTATGACAGCTACAGTTCATACACAGACTGAAAACATATCACTGTTTTCTACTCTGATCATTGACAGGGGGAAAAAAAAAAGCTTTTGAACATCTACAACTGTGAGCTTCTTAATTTATGGGTAAAGTAATAGATACAACTCCATCTAAAAGCCTATCTTATCTTAGAGAGCAATCTTCAACATTTAGGTTCTCTGGTTTTACCCCCTCACCCATAAGAGTTATAGTTAAAATCTTCTTAACAGACTAAAAGAAATAAAAGCTTGAGCAATACAGTTTGTCTGAGCATTCAAAATTCTTCTAATCTTTATAACATAAACCTTCCAAAAAGCTATGAACTTTAACAAGAGCTTTGTGGAAAGCATTAGCTTTTGTTATCATAAAACTCTAACCTTGTGTTAGTAGCAATTACATATACAGAATTACCTACACAAAAGCAAAGACCATTTCTACTTATTTCAGAGCTCCAGCTTTTCCAGAGTCATTTCTTAACCCACAATATTACAACAGAAAAAATAGTTACTAGAATAAGAGTTCAGTAGTCTTCATAAGTGATTATATAGCTATAAAGGCTTCACAGTGGTCTAGCATTATATTGCTGTATGGCAAGAGATAAAATGATGGCTTTGAGCAAGTAGAAACAATTAAGGTTTAAAAGCTAGCCTTTAAAAATCTGTTTAAGGACAAGAAACGAACACTAAAAGATATTAAAAAAAAAAATCAATCAAGCCAAGTAAATAACAGAACTATAGCTACACAACACCCCTAATCTATCACAGCAAAAAGCCAAACAAAATATGCAAGGAAATGCAAAAGAAAGGAAAAGAAAGACAACCAGATTTGCTGAAAATAATCTCAGCCTGAAGTGTCTGTGGCCTCCCAGCATGACTTGCAAAGGGACATCCTCCAGTCAGGAGCAGGGTGAGGCTTCAAATTAAGCCTCTGAAGAGCCTTGACTAGGAATAAATGGAGAAGTAGTATCAGTACTTGATCAAAAGCCTTTACTCCTTTCAGCCTTGACTGTAAACATTCATACAATAATAATTAAGGTAGAAGAACAAAATGTAAAAGCTCTAAGAAAATAGTAAAAAAAAACCAATCAGTGTTTTGTAGTAACTGCTGTAAAGTAGTGGGTTTGCTTGCTGATACCCACCTTGCCTCAGTTACAATCTCAGTCACAATACAGGAAAAAAACCCCAAAAACTAACAAGAAGCAATAGTGCAATTTAATTTTTTAAAAGGGGTGTATTTTGAGTGCTTTTTGAAACTTTTTCCAGGGCTATAAATATATTATAAGTAGAGAAAAGTTGTACTTTGTATCATTTGTGCTACTTTTGGAAAACCTTATACTTAATCTTGAAGGTGGCAAGGCTTAACTCTGGTTGGTATTTTGTTCTGCATTTTCATTTTCTCTATTATAGGCTTTAACGTATCAGGTAGCAGCCTTGATTTTTCCTACCAAAACTTCCCCAGGTGTAATTAGCCCAGCTTACAAAATTAATGTTAATACAGCTTCATTAGAATGAATTTATCCTTCCAAGTTAAAATAGTTTAAACCTGTTTCTGTGAGGATTTGTCACTGCTAAGTTAGAGGATCCAAAGCTGATTTTGGTTACCTAAGCATCATTTTAAAATAGAAACACATGCTGAGTATTCCAGGTGGGAAGATCCCTGTGTTCTCAGTCTGCTCTTGCTGGCCAAGTTAAGCATTGCCACAGAGGCTTTCAAACTCTCTGCCTTCAGAAGATGCATTTTAACCTCAGGCTTTAAAGGCTGTCATGGTAGTTGGTATTTCTTGGAAATACAGTGGATTGGTTTAAAAAGCTCCAGCTTGAAAGAAGACTGATTTGGTTGGTTTCTTCCTAAGAAAACCTTCCAGCTTCATGGAATGGAACTGCTGTGTCCTGGTGCTGCTGGTACTTTGTGTGTCCAGGCTTACTGATGCTTTTGTGACTCCTTGAGGTACGTGCACAATAAATGTGAAAGCAAAAGAGTCGAAGAATTGGAAAATACTTCTGTACTTTAAACCTCTAATCCAGAACTGTCATAAATCCTCCCATGTCCTGTTTAAGTCAGGGGGTTTTCCTCTGAAAAAAAATGGCAAATTCTTAACATTTCTGTGAAGGAAAAAGAGTTTAAAAAAAGCCCTGGCCCAGGAGGATTTAATCTCTTTGACAATGTCACGAATTTGAAATTCAGGTATTTTCCTCTTCAGGTTAAAGGCAGACCCTGTTACACCCTGCAGCAGAGAAAAGCACGACTCCCAGGAGGTGTCTGTGGGACGTTCCCCTCTCCGCTCCCAACCGAGGCAGACGCGGGCGGCTCGGGGCCCGCAACAAAGGGGCTCAGCACCAGAAACCGCCCGCGGCCTCGGCCCGGGCCGCTCCACGCGGCACCTCCGCTTCCTTGCGCAGTTTCCCCTCAGCCCTCGATTCATTTCTTTTTATTTTCCCTCTGCTTTCAGTCAGAGGCGAGAACAACACCTGCCCGCCGAGCTGCGTGGCCGCGAAAAACAGACCGGAAAAAAAAAAAAAAGAGAACTAGGGAAAGAGAAGCTGCTGTTCCCCGCAGCTCATTGTCTGCGCTCGGGGGGGGCTGGACGCCGCGCGGCCCGGCGCCGGCCGGGGATGAACTGCGGCGGCCTCGGGGAGACACGGGGGGG
>JANVCC010000219.1:499546-518718 GCA_025345505.1 Todiramphus chloris collaris
GCGGGGGCGCGGCTGCCGGGGGGCCCGCCGCGGGAGGAGGGGACCGCGCCGGCGGCCCGGCCCGCGGAACCCGCGGAGCCGCCTCTTTCGGGGAGGTGCGGCCGCCCCGGGGGTCCCCGGAGGAAGGGGGCAGCCGGGGGTGAGGCGGCCGAGAGCGCGGGGTGGGCGTGCGGGCTGCAGGTGCGCGGAGTGAGCGCGGGAGCGGTGCCCGGCGGGGCTGGGCGCGGGGAGCCCCGCGGAGAGGGGTCCGGGGAGGAGGGCGCGGCTGCGGACCGGGATGCTCCATCCCCTGCGCTGCGTGTTCGTTTGCTTCTTGAAAACGCTGCCTCGGAGGTGTCAGCTGGTGAAGCAGAGCTCTGTCCCCGCTGCCAGCCTGACGTTGGCAGAGAGCTGTTGTCTTCCATAGAGTTGGTAACACGCAGTCTGGAAAAGTTTGGGCAATTCATGTGCCTTCAAGCTCGCTGCAGATTGTTCATCTGCCAAGCTGGGTGAGTGAGGGCTTGGAAAAATTAATTTCAGAATTGGTTTTCTCACTGGAAGTGTCCTTTCTAGGGTGTATCACATAAATCAGGGTTTTCTTCATGATGGTGCAATGGGACTACGGGGAAGAATGCTTAGGGTGAGACAGAATTTGCATGTAAGATGATTAGGACAGATCAAAAGTAGTACCTTGAAGTACATTTTCTATTTGAAGCAAGAGCAGAGTGCAGAGTGTTGCTGATAGTAGCTGTTTCATGAGTGGGTAGCTGAATTCTTCAGTCAGGTTTCTACAGGTTTAAATTCATGTGAAGCTGCAAGGGTTCCATTTTGAACTAGTAAAGAAAACTTTACATCGTTTTAACTGTTGAAGAAAGAAGGGAAGGTGATGTGGTTGCACCCGCTCTCTGATCATTCAGTGGCAAGAGACTTAGTTTTCTCGTTTTCCGTTTGAGTAATCAACAGCGGGCAGCTCCTGAAAACAGCAGGGCTGCTCGTGGTTCTGATGCCCATCCAATTTCCCCGGGCCATGCTCTTGACTTGGGCATGTTGTACAGATGCAAAGCCTCTTTCTGTTAACTCACATCTACTGAGTAGACGAGGAGAAGTGGAGACGTTCAGCAGTGTGTTACGTCATTATTACATTATTGGCTTTTGGGACTTGAGAGACTTGAATAAAAATGATGTGTAAGAATTCAGGTATGCTTTCCTTGGTATGGACAGAGAGGCCTCCAGCTCTTCCAGTTGTTGAAAGGCATGATAGCATTGGCACTCCAGAGAGCGAGCTGCATCATTGGCAGGTGGGGAGTGACTTTTAAGAAACAAAAGATCTGTTGGACTTGTAGGAACAGCAACGAGAACCGTGGGGTGGTACCTGTTGAATTTTTAAGCATACGGCTCACAGGGTTTGCTAGGGCAGGAGGGTCCCAGCAGCCTGTCTGTGCATGGCTTAGACCATAAAAAGGAGGCCATGTTTCACTTATAGAGAAACCTTAATTATGTTAAATAAAAGGCAAATCATCACTTTGCGTGATGTATCTTCGGTAGAAATGCTGCGATGAAGATGATGTTGGGCAGACTCCTGAATTGATGCCTGTTTGATGTAGGTGCGGGGAACCAAAGAACATCATCTTCCAGAGCTTTGTGGAAGGTGGGGGAAGGCTGTTGATGTACTTCACTTATATAACCCATCCTTTTTGCTCTATATGAGTATTTGCTTGGAAACAGAAGAGAAGTAAAGCAGAAAGTGAACTACTGTTCTTCTGTAAAAAAAAAAAAAAAAAAAAAAAAGTAAAATGGCTTTTGAAGTCCATCCTCTGGTGCAGCAATGTCCCCATTTCACTGTTTTACATAAAAGCCTTGATCCTTAGGGGTAAACAAGTAATAGCACATCCAGAGGAGATCCCACTGTTGTTGCTTACTTGGTGGCTGTCTGTTGAAAACAGAAGTTCAGAGAATATTTAGAGATGACCAGTGTGGTAATGTATTTCTGTGTCACTGGTAGCCAGGATATTTGCAGTGTGCCTGCAAAACCTTCAAATGAGGATCTCAGCTAGAAAAAGAAAAGCCTAGTCTGTGGCTTCTAGCAGTAGCATGCTGTCTTGGTGCTCGTGAGCCCTTTGCTTGCCGGTGGAGGTGGGAGAGTGCTACTTGTAAGGCTGTTATCAGGGGTCTATAATCAGCTGGAGCTGGTAAACTCATGCGTGTTGAATGCCTGCCCTGGAATACCTTGCTAAAGCACTGCAGTGTATTTGCTGTTGAACTTCCTAGCATGTGAAAGGCAATATATGATCCTCGTATGTAATGACTTCTCCCCCCTAGTGAAACAAGTTCTTCTACCGGTGTGTTTTTTCACCGATTGTATTTGTAGCTGAAAAATGTTTCTCTACATCTGTGTGAAATGTGCCTGTAGGTGACAGTGGGAGACTGAGTCTTGTCTTGGAAAAAGAAATGACTGAGAAGGACTGCTTCACATAGTAATAAAGCAGTCTGAGAAAATTTCCCATTGAATTTACTGTCTCTGCAAGCAGAATGAAAAGTGTGCTTGCGTCTGAAGATTAGAATGGTGTTTCTGTACAATTCCAGTTGTCAGAGACTTGTTACTTCCTCTTGGCTTCTCCTGACTAGCTGCTGTTTAAGAAACTTGGGTTTTATTTCTGGGTTGGTGATTTCTTGGCTTATTTTCTTGATTAGCTGACTAAACCTTTCGAAGGTGTAACAGTTTATTTCGTTACATGGCAGGAAGCAAAGTCGTTTTTTCTTAATGGACAACAGCTAATAGGTTTTGGTGTTCAGGAAGATCATTCTTTGCCCATTTTATTCTCTGTTCTTATTCTGACAGTCCTGAGTAACTGAAAATGTCTTTGTGATGAGGTGCCCAAGGGTTCTTGTTTTTGTCAAAGACATATTGTAATCTTTTAATCTCTCAGGGTTAACATGAACTGAATTTCTTTTATTCATTTTTTTTTTTCCAAGCTTTGTTTCGCCTAATACCTTGACAATCTGTGGGCTAGAGTATTTCAGTATTGAGCTGAAAAAAATGTAAATGTCCTGAGGGTAAAAAAAAAAAATTTAAAAAATATTGTGTGTTGCAACAAAAAGCAAAAAGAGCTCTGTTTCCCAGCCTGCCCCCTGGTCGTGAGGAAAGCAGGCTGCTGAGACGCTCAGGTCCTGTTCCTGGTTCTGTAATGAACACTGTTGTACCAGAGCAGTGATGTAATGCATGTCCCATTTTCTGCTTCCAAAATAGGATTGATACTCTGATGCCTGGTTTGTCCTTTCTCTGGATTGGAAGCGATGTTTTCTTTCAAAGCGCTTTTTGTTTCTGGGATTTTAATTAAAAAAAAACCCCTAACCCAATCAACGCCCATAGAGGAGTGATATGTATCACTTAGAAACTCAGAACATAGACTATTTAGTAAAACCTAAGAGTGCTTACTAGCAGGAGCAGCTGATTTAGTTTGAAAATGAGCATCTGTGATGTTGGCTTTGTATTAAGTTACTTGCTCTTGTTTGCAAACTTTTCTCCCAGCCAGTTACATTTTTTAATAAGGGAATATTTCAGATTCCTAAGTGTAGAATTCAGAAATGAGGTCAAAATATTTTTTTGTTCCAAGAATTTTATTTCAGAGTGACCACAGTTTCCTTAAGTACGGGTGCCTCATATATTCTTACCTAAATAAACAGAATTTGTTGAGCCTTTCTAAATGCACTTTTCTGAGGCTGATTCAGCGATGCAGTAGATCTTCTGTCTGTCGTGTTCATTTCCCAGGTGCTTTCATGCCTTGAGAAAGTGTGCAGTGATTTGTACTTGAGGTACAGTAGGAGGTAGTGCTTTGAAATAAATATGACTTGGTGACATTTTCTGGAAATTAATTCTAAACATTCAGGTGACTGTGCTTTTTTGGTACAGAACCCTTATTTATCTCTTCTCAGGGGCTTCAGTGAATCTTGAAAGCTTTCTGAGGTAGATGTTCTGACAATGCCCTGTCTGCTCTATGCAGGTGTATGTCGCTGGGAGTTTGGAGGAAAGCTTGAATCAGAATAGTTGCTGCCTCTGATGGAGCTGCTGATGTGGTTTCTCCAAGCACTACCGCAGCTGTAGACCATGACTGACTTGAAAGCTGATGTAATGTGGTCATCATTGCTTCTGTAAACTTGGGATCTTGAGACCCCTAATCACAAATCAGAGCAGGGTCATTTTCTTTGGGGCTTTCCTGGGAAATCTTGCATCGGATTTGACTGTCGGTGTAGCTAGGAAGTCGTTAGGATATGAGCTGGGAGCTTGTTTCTGCCTGCAGTGACAGGAGTAAATACGCTGCTGGTAGTCGCTGATCACAGGGGGAACTGATTTGTACCATTGTTTTGTATTCTTGTTTTGGTTGAACTTTGTGTACTGGACGTTCACCCCCTGATCTAGTGGTACAGAAGCTTTGTTGTCTATTCTTCTGTTTCGCTTGGGTGGAAAGAAAACTTGTGACTGTCTGTAAATCTGTATGTAGTCTTGTTTTTTCCAGCGCAGTCCATCGTGTTTTCCACACAGATGGGTTCCGTGTTAACAAACCAGGTAACCTGGAGGAAGGAAAGAGGGGAGATTCTTTGAGTCATTTTCTCCATTAGAGAGCTCAGCCATGTAACTTGCCAGAACTGCAGGTATAAAATTTTAGGATTAAGTATGTGTTTTAAATTAATAGCTTTATAAATACTCGTTGAAGCTTTTTTTGGTTTACTGTAGCTTAATTTCTCCTCTGTATTTTATGGTCAACCGGTTCCTCTTGTAACTGGTAGCTGAAAGAGTACAGAGTAGCACGGTCTGTTAAGAGTTGTTAAGCTCTGTTAAGATTTAATGTTAAGATTTGTCATCTCCTGAGAAATACCATTGAGAGGGTTGGATAGAACCACTTCTAGAAAAGCAGAATAAAGCATTTATAAAATTTGTAAAAAATACCAGGGTTATCTTTTTATCTTGGAAAACAATATTAATTCTAAGCAAATACTAATTCTGTAATACTATAATTAATTCCAAGCAAAAGAATTTTGAACTAGCATGTGAAATACTAGAAAGATATATTTTTACTGCTCAAATGTAACTGTTTTTCAAAAAGTTTCTGCCTGCTTTTCAGATTTTTGACTAATTTCTTTAACAATGTGGGTAGGAAAGCTCAGCTTAGAGGAAACGCAGCGTTGCAGGACTTTCCTGTAGCACTGAGAGCCCTTCAGCCCATCACTTAATTCCTATTTACTTGTGTGTCAGATCCTTTACACTCAAGTAGCTGAGTAGTGATGGTGCTGAATGGTGACTTCTGTAAGGCAGTGCTTGCACTCCTCATTGTCTTTACACATGCAGGGTTCTGGGTGAAATGCCTCTCTCGTTCAGTCCGTGCTGAACGTGACGTGGAGACTTCAGATGGCTGCTATTTCCCACAGCGCAACACGTGTGCTGTTGCCACAGCTTCTCTCAATCCCTGTCCAGAACCACGGTGTGAACGGCTCAACTCTTGTCTTTGAGGGTGATCATTTTCGGGGAGCTGGAGGACAAAAGATAGAGAGAGGCAGCTGGAGACAACAACTACTTACACGCTGCCAGCCAGAGGAGCTCGTGGGGCTGTGCCCTAAAATCGTGCTAGTAAAAGGTTCTTGATTTCATTATCTTTATTTGAGTAATGAGTTCTTGTTTTGTAGCCGAGTACGGAAAACCAAGACACTTACTGCTAACCCTGAGTTGGTTTTCACCCTAGGAAATGTTTTGATGCCTCTGCTGCTATCCCAAATATTTCATTTCTAAATTCCCATTGTGTGGATATTGTCCCGATGAACGATGAATAAAAGAGCCCTGGATTTTCCTCTGGTATTCAGGCCTCACCTCACACACAGGAGTTTATACTGACTCCAACTCTGGCTTTTCCTTTAATCAGAGTTTCCACGTGCTAAGCCGACTTTCAGCAGATGACAGGCAGTCCAGAGATCCGATTTCAGAAACCATTTGCCCAAAGCATTTGTGTAGAAATGAAGTAGGAATCGTCTTTGTCGGGAGGGAAAACGAGTTCAGGTATCAAGGCTGAGGGAAGCAGAGGGTGTGTGGAAGAAGTGTGAGAAACAACTGTGTGCTAGTGCCCGAGAAACCTGGAGCTGAAGGGGTTGTGATGGCGAGATCTCCTCATCCGAGGAGCGGCACTGACTGGTAGTGGAATGGGGGGAGCCTTCCCTACTGGTTCAGCACTTCCTTGGCGCTGGCCACCTTCTCTGGCACTGTCAGAGAAAACAGCAGAAAATCAAATGCTTGGGATGTCTCATTCCTAGGAATTGATTTGTATTTGACAGATGCAGTGGACTCGGTTGGAAGGCTTTTCTTCAGGTGTTCGAAAGCTGTGCAGATGCAGCTCCTTACCCTGCAACTGATCTCTGCTGGCAAACTAAATCCCAAGGAACCAGGTGTAAAACTGGAACTGAAATACAGAGCTTTCAGCTGCTAACATAGTGTGGAAACGCCATGACCCAAGGAGTTAATCCTGGAAGAGCTGTAAACAATAGAAATATGCTTTTTGAGGAAGTTTTTCTTCTTCTTAGGAATTTCTTCAGGGGATGCAACGTTGGTGTGAAGCTTGACAGTATTTTCACTGTTATTATGCAGCATTAAGAATTGTGACAGTGCAAAGATTTGAAGGATTATATGAAATCTATTTGGAATATATTTTGCTTGAATGTATTTTAAATTAAGTGTTAATATTTATACAAAGCACTTAATAAAAAACCAGTTAATCATTGTTATAGTAAGACAACTAGAGAGAGAGTAGAAATAGCAGTACTTGAATAAAGTGCTTTAAGTCATTAGGTACCAATTAAACCTTCAGACAAGGGTATTGTTCATTAAAAAAAACCCAAACATATATATAAAAATATATATATTTCATATATCCTGAAAAAAAAAAAAAGTAATTGAAAATTGTGTATGACAGCAGGAAGGAGAGTGTTTCCAGCAGTAATAAATGTATTTAAAACCAAAAAAACCAACCAAACAAGTGAGTTGATGTGCTAGTCTTAGATACAGCATCATTCTGATGAAAGCTCTGAGTTTCCAAATTTGATGCCTACTTGAACTAGGAAACTTTTTGAAATCTCAGGCTTCTGTTAAACAAGAATGCCAAATACAGCAGTGTAATAAAATCCCTCCAGAAAAGGCCTGACTCCAAGGAAGAATTTCCTGGTTCTACTACAGCAGAGTGGAGGCTCAAATGCATACGTTTTGTTCATTTGAAAACCACTTGAGGTCCTTTCGTAACGCTTTGATAGTAAATCCTAAAGGGATCTGAATCCTGGATTCCCAAAGCCACTCCATCTGGGACAAGCAAACTTGATTTTCAAAACAGATGAAACAATCCCACCTGAGCTCATTTCTGTTGCATCATCGGTAAAACTGGGCAGAAAGATTAACGACAGGTCTGTGTATTAATGAAGATTAATGAAGATCTGCAGATCACTCCCGTGCCTTTGAGCTGTGATAACACAACTGTAGTTTGGAGCAGAATTTTGTGTGTGTGACAGATGCTCTAGGGAGAGAAACTACAGGTCTGCGTGTGCTTTCAACTCGGTGTAAATTTGTAGGTAGGTACGTGTTACAATTGTCTGTTTTTCTTTTTAGGGCTCATGTAATCAAAGGAGTTTCTTTGTTGTGTGTATCTTTTCAGAACACAACAGGAATTCAGAATGAATCAGGTGAGTATAACTGTAAGACTTTATCAAAATGCTTAGATGTTAGAATAGTTAATCATTAATCAGAAAAGTAAATCATCCACTAAAAAAGAAATGTTCTTTAAAATCTTCAGTGTCATTAAATTTAATAGCCCTCCTTTCCACAATATGTATGCTTGTGATACTTATTTTATTTCCTGGATTGAAGGTTTTTCCTGTGTCAGTTCCCTTTGGCTGCATGTAGGCTACTACTGCTGGCACCTTTTACAAGAACACCTCGCTAGGAAAATCTCTCTCGTCCTGAGGCTTTTAGGAATGATTCAGGATGCCTTTTTATTCTTTTAATCAATCCTTCAGTTTTTTCACAGCTGCAGTGAAAAATCTGTCACAGAACTGGACTGGTTCTGAAACCCAAAGCATTTCACCGAAAATCCAGTGTAAGGATGGGGAAAGCTCCTCTCTTTCGGGATGCAGTGCTCTGCTGTGCGGGTGCAGGAGCAGCCCGACCAGAGGGTGTTCTTTTAATCAGTGCCCAGCATGCAGGATCTTGTTTTGCATTTTTCTATCCAACTAGGACTTGTACATCTGTTGGTCTGTTGTGTGCAGTTGTATTTCTCAAAGGTCCTTGCAGAAAAAGTACATGTTGCCTTATTTTGTTTTCCTTGTAAGTTCTGTCTTTGGATGATCTTACGAAGTCCCTTTGGTGTGGGAATGTGAACACGGGATGTTATGGTGAAGGAAAGCCAATTTGATTTGCTAAAATAGTCAGCTATGGACAGAAACTTTCTTAGCCAGAAAAAACCCATGGTACACAGTCATGTAAAATGCTTCATATACTCATGTTATTGATACCTGGATCTAATCTGCCTTTTTATTGCCCTTTCTGCCCTTACTTGGGCATCAGCAGCAGAGTGAATACAGCTAGCACTGTGCTGAAGTATGTTCTCACTGAAGTTCCAGAAGTATATACAGTGTGAAATGCTTGGTGGGATGTTTCTTGTTGCTTTTTTCCTCTGATTGAAAGTAAAAAAATCTTCAGTGCATGCATATTTAAGAAGTAAAAAGCAAAATATAATCTCTCTCAGAGCTTTGAATTACAGGTTGTAAAAATACATATTGGGATTCTGGCTATAAACAGATACGAATAACATTTGCATTCATGTACTTTGAAGCCTTTGTAGTCTAATTTGGGACAGCAACTATTGCTTCACAATTTATTTCTGTTGAGACTTGACATCTTTTTCACCTGTAAGGTTCGTTGTGAATGTGCTCAGTGGCATGAAGCAACCAGCCTATTGCTCTGTCCTCCTTTATTCGTCATTCTTAGAAGCTTTGGATTCTGATAACATTCTGAAAGCTGTAGATCCTGATCTTTAATGGTCATCATTGGCTGTTTCCTTCCCATTCGTGTGTCCGTGTCCTGTCTGTCATCATGTTCCCTTGCCTGGGTCTGTTTCTAGAATTAAGTGAGGTTTCTGTGCTGCATCAAAACAGTCTGCATCCTTCTGCTTGGGACTGCCAACAGTATTTATGCAGTGCTGTTGTATGTCATCTCACAATTAATGGGATGACCCTACCTCTGGGAGTAGTTACAATAGTTTGGAGTCCTTCTTGGTGTTTCTGGCATTTACCTTTAGTTTCTATGGTGTCCAAAGCTGGTACAGCTTTTTATTACTCAATTACCACTCATACTAAGTGTGTATTTAGTGTCAACCCTGTGGTGTTTTTTCTTGCAGTGCCCTTGTCATTTCATTCACTGTTGACAAGTTGTAGTGCCAGGTCTGTATAAGAAATGCTTTTGCCTGATGCCAAACATCTTTGGAGTGTGCTGTTCTTGGATTTATTTTCATTCTGCTTCTCTCTGCCTTTGGTGTGACTTCAGTGACCCTGAGACTAACTGGGTGGCTGTTCATTTGGTTTCTATTAAAGCTTTGCTAGTTCTGTTGCTTCTCCCACTGAAATCTTGAAGCAGTGAAGGAAAATCTTTGCCATAAATACTTGGATATCCTTGTCTTGTAGTAAGGAGCAGGAGGTTTAGAATAAAAGAAAGCAACTTTTAGTGGAATCGATATTTTGGGGTTTCTTGGAAGAGTGCTGTCTCAGGACAGAGGCTGCATGCGGTTTGCTATCTGTTTGCAAAAGAGATCTGCCTTTTACATGTAAAATACTTCAGAATATACCGAATTTATAGTTTATTTTTAAAAAGAGCAAGCAAACACGAGGTTTTGATTGGTAGCATTTACTGTAATTCAGACTACTGAAGGCAGGGTGGGAAGAAGGTTGTGTGCTACTGGGAAAACTGCATGGGCAGTTGGTTTGAAAATAGTGAAGGTGTATATTAATAAACTAACAGCTGCACTCACACTAAAATTCCCTTCCTCGTTCCCTCTTCGTTTTTCAAGCAGCATTTCATATATTTCTGGTACATTTTTAATTTTCAAGCACACATGGTGAAATTGTTGCAGAGCCCGGGTAAGGTTCTTGGACCTGCAGAGTCCTTTCTGCTGCTGACTTTCTTGTGCTTGCTGGCTGTTTGTCAGCCCTCTTCCCTAGTCACCTCATCTCCTCCTCACTATTGCCTCTTCTGACTTCTCTGCCATGACCCCCTCTCTTCAATGAAATACTTTGATTTATGTTTTTAATTTATCTTAGTCCTACTTCCACCAAAACACGACACTAATTGAATGTTTGTCATTCATCACATTGTTCAGAATCGGGTTCTTTTTTCCTTTTTGCTTTAATCTCTGATCATCTGCAAACATCTGGTTGCAGGTGTTGTTTCTGCTCTGCTTAAAAACTGCTTGTAACATAATAGTCCAGTTGTGGTTGGTCCAGAGCTATAATTGTATTGAAAAGTGGTTTGAAAAATTCCTTAATATGTTGAAAAGTGCTGTCAAAGTGATTGGACTCTGGATTCGAAGCACCTAGGAAAAGGTAGTTGCAGTTAAGGCACCCCTTGAGCCCTCAAATAAATGTCGTTGTTACTAAGTCACTTCATCCCTGCTAATTTGAATGCTGGCAATGTACTATTTCTGATGAACTTTGGAGTAGGAAGCTTAAAAGCAAAACAAGCTTCAAGTGCTCTTGTATTCAAAATTGCAGGCTTGGAGGGAGTGAAAAATCTCATTTTAGGACTTCAGTGAGATGCAAAAGTTGGCTTAGGACGTGCAGCAGTACACTGTCCTTAGCAAGAGGTGAGCTTTTAAATAGAAAACCCCCATTTAAATGTGATGGGTAAGTGGTGGTGGAAGAGGGCTTGAAATGTCGTATTTCTTTAGTTGGTAGACAGACATTCCTTGGGGCCAAGTTGTGATCTGGAAAATTTTTTAAGTAGCTACATTTAAATTGCAAATAAAATGAGATTGAGCTGATTTGACTGAACTAAATAGTAGTTTATTTTACTGTATAGTGTTTGGTTACCTATTACCATTCGTTTGAGGTGTGAAATGTATTGTTAGATACTGGGCCATATCCAGTTTACTGGTACTGGTGGAAGCCATTAAAGTGACAAGTGTCAAGTGTGTCAGGAGTGCTCTGTTCTTTGGATGTTTGATTTATTATTGAATCTTTGATTTGTGTCGGTAGATGCAAAATGAAGTTCTGCCTGTATATTACTCCACACAAATGCACTTCTTAAATGATATTTATTTTATTTGGAGATATTTCTGGCTAACAGGAGGTGTGACTACGGAGGAACACTCAGGATGCATCAGAGGGCATGACACAATGCTGTACACCTCTGTCTAAATAACTTGAGTCTGATTTGTAAAGTTTTGGTAGTTTAAAATCTATTTGCAGGCTTGAGATTTTTAACTGCTCATCTAGCTATGGGTGTGAAAACACTGAAAAACCAAACCAAACCCCAAAAGGAAATTCAACCATAAGAACACTCCGCTTTTGTTGGCTTGAAATGTGAAGTGCTTTGTTCTGGTAGGTGCCTTGCTCACTCTGTAGTGCCCCTCATCTCTGCATCTCTACCACTTGTTAGAAAGCACTGTTAAAAATGGGCTGGGTGCTCCCCTAATGAACTCATGGGCTAATGGACTAAAAAACCATGAAGGTTTCTTTGATAAGCTGAGAAGAGCCTGTTTCTTCTTCGTCTGATGAGACACGGCCTCTTGTGTGTCAGTTCAAGGCTAACAGATGTCTGAAAATCAGCCTTCTTTTATCACTGTTTTTCCTTGTGGCTTGTTGGAAGAGCAAAATAAAACATTCCTCTGCTTTGAATAGACATCAGCTATTATAACTGAAGAATGAGGACTTCCCCACCCCTGTCCCTTGGATGGGAAGGGATTTCTGACATTCTGTTCCTTCCACAGTTTCCAATTCAGGGGTCTTTCTCCCCTGCAAATAGCTCTCCAGGATGTGGCTGTGCAGCTGTTCGGGCTTACTGAGGCAGCGAGAGCACAGCCCTGCTCTGACTCCAGTTTGAGCACTTTTCTTGTCGTTGCTGTAAAGCTGGCAGGAAATATGTTCTTGGAACTCAGCTCGGCGGGTCCCCTTCTTAAACGCAGAGAATAACTGCAGCACGCTCAGGAATGGTGATGCTGAGCAGGAAAGGCTGAGAAGCTTTATCTGCTTTACTTTAGAGAGAAAAACCTTACGTTTGATAGCAGATAGAGATACATTTAAAAATCTATTTCCAGTAAACTTTCAGCATAACCTATTTCCTAAGTGCTTAACGAAAAATGCTCCAAGTGTTCCTCAGTAGGTGACAAATACGATCGCATCTCTGCTTTATGGCTACGATGTGAAAGCAAGGATCAGCTCCAGAAAGCTGGGGCTTACTTGGGCAACTGTAGTGCTGCCCACGTTGTTATTTCTCAGTTCTGACACCTCTAAAAGCTTGTTCAGAGCTGAAGTGGAACATCCTTCGTACTAGCTACTGCCTCTGACCCGTGTGATCAAAGGTCAGTGTCAGAGGGCAGGTACTTTTTTTAGGGCTGTTGCCTGTGGTTCAACACATGCCTGGTTCTCATCAAGCACAGTTCTTTCCTAAGGGGTTGGTCAGCCTGGAGAAGAGAAGGCTCTGGGGAGACCTTATGGTGGCCTTCCAGTATCTGAAGGGGGCTACAAGAAAGCTGGGGAGGGACTTGTTAGGCTGTGGGAATGGATTAAAACTAGAGAGAGGTGGATTCAGGTTGGACAGTAAGAAGAATTTCTTCCCCAGGAGGGTGGTGAGACCCTGGCCCAGGCTGCCCAGAGAGGGGGTGGAAGCCCCATCCTTGGAAGTGTTGAAGCCCAGGCTGGCTGGGGCTGTGAGCACCCTGCTCTAGTGGGAGGTGTCCCTGCCCATGGCAAGGGGGTTGGGACTGGGTGAGCTTTAAGGTGTCTTCCAACCCTGACCATTCTGTGAGTCTATAATATGGACAGTTTCAAAGGGAAACTCATCATGCTTGTACCTTTGAAATTCTGCTTTTTTTTTTTTTTATCAGGATAGCATTTTGCTGATTATAATCAGATTATAAAGAGCGAGCTGTTTAATGGCAAGTGTGAGTAGCGTTTACTGTTGTGTTACAAAAATAATGGTATGAATAATATTATAAGCAGCATATTGAACCTTGTAGGCTCCTTAAAATGGAACTAATCACTTTACTAGACACTTATAAATCTTTTATTGGCCTTCTGTCGCCTTTGAATCTTCAGTATAGAAATACCTTAAAACCTTTCGTGTTAAATTTAACCTGATGGCCAAGATGTTGATTTGTTTAGGAATTACGTTTAGCATAATAATAATACTAAATAATAAATATTGTGACATTAACCCCTTTATTCTCTCTAAAAGCTGCTTTTAGTTTATTCTCTTTGTTGCAGATGAGTAAACTTGATGTGCAGATACTTTAATGTCAGTCTCTGGAGTGAAATGGTGTGTTTGTAGATTGTAAGTAGAGCAGGAGAAAGACAGCAATAGACCCAGAAGTACGTTAAAATCCAAGCTTTGTCATGGCAGGTATTGTAAGGGTCTTATGCACATTAAGGGGCTGGAGAATGGATCGTATGAGGTGCGTTTGAAGGAGCTGGGTCTGTTCAGTTTGAAGAAGAGGAGGCTGAGGGGAGACCTCATCACTCTCCACAACTCCCTGAAAGGACACTGTAGAGAGGCTGGTGCTGGGCTCTTCTCTCAGGTGGTTAGTGACAGAACCAGAGGGAACGGCCTCAAGCTGAAACAAGGTAGGTTTAGACTGGACACTAGGAAAAAATTCTTCATGGAAAGGGTGGTGAGATATTGGAATGGGCTGCCCAGGGAGAGGGTTGAGTGGCCAGCCCTGGGTGTGTTTAAACATTGCCTGGATGTGGTGTTGGGGGAGATGGTCTAGGGGTGAACGTGTAGAGTAAGGCTGATGGTTGGACACGATGATCCCAAGGGGCTTTTCCAACCTAAATGACTCTGTGATTCTGTTACTGGTCTCCAGTATGCACAGGGTAGCTCATCTCTGTCCACCTGACAGTTGAGCACTGGGTAGTGCAGGATCTCAGTGTGGATGGCAGAGCAGATCGTGTATCCCAGCTGCACACTCCAGTACCTCCGTTGGAGTCAGTAGTTTCCTGCAGCCTCCCCCACTCGATGGGTACAGCGAGCAGCTTTTCCTTTTTGGGAGCTGCGCGTGCTTCTCGGAACTGGGAGGATGGCTTTCTTCTTGTTCAGGCTTTCCACAAGCCATAGGCTTTCACATAAGGCAGTACCAGGAACTGTTTTAGATTGATTTTTTTGGGGGAGGGACTGATGAGATTGAGTACACCTAGAAGACATCAGCTGAAAAGGGGAAATAAGGAACTGCTGATATATGTGAAGTGTTCCTCAGCGTAGTGGGTAGCTGATGTTCTGGCTTCACGCTGTATTTCCAGAGTCAATGCTGGGGAGTTCCTAGGCAAGTTATTCCTGTTGCTGAAGCCTTCCATCATTTTCTCCTTCATGCATAGAAGCACACAGATTTGTTTCCTTTGGAACTGTTGTGTGCACGATTGGGAAGCGATTGATGACATTGCAATGGAAGGCTGCAGGAGCAGGTCTGGACACTCGGACCACAAGTGCTCTGGAGCTGCAGTTGCCTTTTGTTTTGAAACTTTGAATTGTCCTTGTTCTCGAAGCTGAAACACTAGCTAGCTTTCATTATGAAAATGAAAAAAGCCCTCCTGTTTTTCCTGTGTTCTGGCTGTTTTGCTGCATACATTGTTTTAATCAAGGAAGTGTGTTTTCGCACGGCAGTTCACTCGCCTCTCGTTACTTTAATTGCCAGTAACATAGTTCAGCAGTATAATTTGGACAAATGATGTACGTGTCCTGAAACACTTCTAACAACTTCCCTCATCTTCTCACTAGTCGATACTCAAAAACTATGCAGCTAACAAAGAATTCTACTGAAAGCATCACATGTTGCTCTTACAAATCCTAGTCTGTCAGAAGCAGGCAGAAACGTTTTCTAGCTGAAGAGATCGTATTTAAGATCTAGTATGCAGCTGAAACTTAAAATAATGAAAGCTTTTTATGTCTCATTTTGGAAAAGATTAGGTCTGGATGTTAGATTAGGTCTGTAATTTAAAGGGAAAATTAGTCTACTTCCTTTACTATTTTATTTAACTGAGTTAGACTTTGCAGAGAGGTTCTGTAAGCGATAGTATGTCTTCCTGTTACATACTGTAAAAAAAATCACTGAGTTAAAAATAAAGTTCATCATATTGTTAACAGGTTGTGTAATCAAAGCGAATTCTATTGCTTCAATAGAGTGTTTAAAGAACTGGAGATTTTTATAGTGGGAACTGATAGATACTACAACTCTAGTGCTGTTCCTATGAAGACCTCTGTGATACTTTCTGGAGAGGTCTCAGCATAATGGCCTAGACAGGTAGATCAACTTGGCAAGGTATTTTAGCTGGAACTTGAATGAGCTTTAATCAGAAATGGCACAAAGGAAGGCTGTCTCAACAGAAAGTAGCACATAACTCTGCTATTACTGACCGAGCTACTTGTGAAATGTGGCTTCTCGTGGCATAACTGATGGCTAAAAACAATGCAGCTGAAAACTGTTCCATGGATGAGTTTTTCATTACCATATTAATGAGTGATTTCAAAGACTTGACACTAAGCCTGAACTCCTATGAAATTATATTTTGAAAAATCTAAAGGTATAGAGTCGCAGAGCTTTTCTGGTCATTCATCTTGAGGTGTTAATGTAGTAGAGCTGTCAGGTAAGTCATGTTCGGACAGGGCAAATCAAACACCTTTAGTTCTGTTCTCCAGGTAACTCAAGGGAGAATTTTGCATTTGTTTTTAAGGGGAGGCCAGTAAAAATGAATGCAGTGGCAAATGGTCTGAGAGATACATGAAAACCCTTCCAGTTAGATTTACTCCCTGTATACTGCTCGTGATCAAAATGCATCCTTACCTAAAGCAAAAGAATATTTGCAGCACCTCTAGTTTACCAGCATTTTCTGTAGATCTCTCATGTGGTCTCAGAGCCCTGGATTGAAGCATGAACAAGTATAATGAAAATAATAGTGAAAACTTGAATGTTCTGCTAAAAAGATACTTGTACATGAGCATGTTGATGGAGGGGACCCCGATTGAAATGGCAACTGGGAAATTTTACTTTAATTTGAAGTCAGGAATTTTTGTAGCTCATATGGGTTGATCATCATTGTGTTTATCTGTTAATGGTCATGGCCCTTCTGGCTTTTTGACTTGTAGAACACAACTGAATCTACTGTCGCTGTGGAGACCTTAGATGATGTACCTGAGCATGTGCTTAGGGGGCTTCCTGAGGACGTGAGGCTCTTCCCATCTGCTGTTGACAAGACACGGCTTGGTGAGTGCTACAGCTCTGGAAAGAGAATCAGGATTTTTGCACTAGCTCCCATAAATCACCATTTCTGTGAAAGTTTTGTGCCCTCCTGTGCTGGGTAGAGTCGATGTCTGGTGTCTTGATCTGAAGTAACTTCTGCTGGAAAGAGAGAACAGCCTCTCCAGCATCCCAAGATGATGTTCCTAGGACATCAGAACCGGGGTCAAAGGTGGACCGAGACACAGGTAGATTAGATTGTGAAAATACTGATGTGTTACTTCCCCAGTTCCGTGGTTTGTGTCTATCCTGCTCTTGCCTCTTCAGAATGCTGCAGTCCAAGCTAGAAAGAGTTCAGTTTGTAAGAACAGATTCAGTGCAGACTGGAAAGCTGCAATACAGAGCAAAGTGTCCTTTCTCTAGTATATGCAAAGTGTTTGGTTTCTTTGTTAAAAATGTTTAACGTGGGAGAACTTTGCTGGAAGCCAGAACTGGAGACTGGATACTCGATGGTGAAAGGTAGTTGTCTGAGAAATAAACCTGACAAGAGATTCATTAGTAACAGGTTATAAGCTCCTTGGAGCAAGGTTCATCTTCTCTAGTGAGATCTGATCTAGCATGATCTGAATGAGAATGTTTTGTTTAATTGGCAATTATTTGTCAATCTGTTCTTGGTTTTCATGTTATAAAACGTGAAATGCAGCTGTTTGTTTTCTGTTCGGTTAAATCTTGTTAATAAATTTGTGGGCAGATGCTCATATTTTAAATAATCCTAGATGTCTTTTTCTTCAAAATATGCTATTAATTAGTTTCACAACTTTAGTGAGGGCTTCATTTGCCAGGCATTGCTTCAGACAAAGCAAGTAGGATTTTTGTTTTAATAACATTTACTCCACAAAACAGCCGAAATCTGGGACTTTTCACAGTAAAGCCTCTAATCCTTTCATGGTATTTTGAATATCACCCCAAGGACAGGAAAAATTGAGGTAGGTTTTTTTTTTGTCTTCAGAGCTTCAGTAGCCCATGAGCAAAGAATGAAGCCGGGTAAATGCATAAACCTTTCATGCTTGGAGTGAGTTTTGGGGAGAGGATTGTTTGAATTCATTTTAGTAAGCAGTTTCCTTATTGTGATCTTACCGTTGAAGAATGCTCCCAATCCTTGGATTGTCAGGCACGTGCAGTGATCTTAAGAAAGATGAGTTGTGAGTAGAAGATTTCCTTGGAATAGGTTACGTTTAATTACTGATGTGTGTCTCTTCAGGTGTCTGGGCAACAAAATCAATTCTGAAAGGCAAGAAGTTCGGACCATTTGTTGGTGACAAGAAAAAAAGATCTCAAGTGAAGAGCAATGTATACATGTGGGAGGTAAGAAACAGCTCCTAAGTGGAAAAAGGTGTCTGTCACTAGGTCTGTGTTTTGTATTTAGCCTTTCATTTTTGCAGAGATTTTAGAAATAGACATGATGTGAAATAATTGCCATCTGTGTCTGCCATCACAAACAGTGATTTACAGATGCTTGGATTGAGTGGCCACTCTGAATTGCAACGCTTTAAACTGTGGGCATTGTTTGAAATTGCTGCATTAATTCTCTCCTATACTGTCTCTGGATCATCCCTCCCCTTAAGAGTCTCTTGATGGTAAAAACTTTGCTTTGTTGGCTGAAACCCTGAGTGCTATCCCTTCTGCAGCTGAGTACTGTCAACTGCTTATGAAGTTAGGGAAATTAGGAGGATGTAAAATCTCTTCAGGAAGCCACAGCGCTCCTCCTCGTTTAGCTCTTTGAAAACCAGCTTTGTTATGGGAATGGGGTTTGCTTTTGGACTTTTTTATAAAAGTTCTCAACTGTTGCAGTATTTCTTGTGCTGCTTGTGTTTGGGTTTGCCTTAAAGCAAATACTGTCTGGACAGCTAAATAGCTCTTTAAGCTCCACTGATAGTCATAAGACCTTGGATCTTATGTAGATTTCAGAGTGTAGATGTCTTAATCTGGAGCTGAATCCAGTGTCTTTAAAGCAGTTCCTCATTACTTCCAGAAATTTCTGCAATCTTTTCTGAAGACACATACAGCAAATGGCTTCAGCAAAGTGAGTGGTCAAGGAGGGGTGGGGTGCAGGAACTATGGCATAGTGTGTTCTGGAACAGAACTTGCCAGCTTAGAGATTTTTAGGCTAAAGATACTGATAGTAGTCTCATTCTAAAGATACTGATAGTAGTCATTCTCCTGGCTCCTGATCTGCAAAAACTGAACTGTTTAAAACACTGGATGCAGATACAAAACACTGGATGCAGATACAAAACTTAATGCTAACCACTATATGAGGAATTGATCTAGAACAACTTCTCATAAGTGTAAATGCACATTCAGGAAAGTAATAAAGCATTCAAGTATTATGTTTATTGCACTGAGCTAGTATCACAAACTCCACTGCATATGGTGTCTCAGTGTTGATCTGGTACAAGAACACTTGGAGAGATTGAACAAGTCAAGTAAATTATTGACTGTGCAGTTGGTTGTACTCAGTGCTGGATTTTGAATGTTCTCAGTGGATATGACTTGGTATATTTTAAAGTTTGTGTTGAGAAACGATGGTTGCAAATAAGCTGTTACAAAGATCTGTAGTTTGCAGTGCAGGTGATAGTGGGAACCCTTGCTAGATTTCAAAGTAATCGTGTCTTGCTTTGATAGGGTAGATTAGGTTGGAGGGTAGATTAGGTTGGAGGGTAGATTAGG